>JAQQTP010000085.1:19395000-19995000 GCA_029884605.1 Ormosia emarginata
AGACGTGCTCTGTTATTGAAGATAGTTTTAAGTTTAAAATTTTGCTATTTTCATGGGAAATTAGTTGCCGAATATGGTCCATTTTTCAACCCACATTCTTAGCAACGTTCAGCAACGTCTCCCACTCTCCCACGTCCTGCTCCGCGTTGGTGAACTCTGTGATGGGCAGAGCTTATAAATTCAACGCATTGCTCTCTGTTTTGGGTCACTAAGCCTACTCCTCTATTCAGAAAACAACACCATCGAGTTTGAGCGAGTGAGGGCTTGGAAAGCCAAGGCAAAAACCTGTTTGACGTAAAGCTTGAAAAACAGAGGAAGAGTGAATCAAATAGCAATGGCGGGAGGTTAATTTTTCTTGATCCGTTTTGCTTCCGCTGTGTTGATCTGAATGTGTTGTTTAAATCCTTAGCATGTTTAGATCGATTTTTAGTCTTACATCTAATACTAATAGATTGTTATTATTATTGAAGTAAAATATAAACACAAATTTATTGAATCATCATTTTTTTGTTTCACAAATATATTTCCATCCGCACCAAAAACACAAGTAGTTTATATTATTTAGGGCAAAAAAAAAAAATCCTCTACGAGGTTGTGGCTTTGTTAGGGTTCGCCTAGCGTTATTATTATTGGATAGTAACCATCAGTGCTTGGCAGCTTATCTTCCTTTTCTCTTTTTTTTCCCTTGTTTTTCTTTGCTTTTTCTTGATTTTTCAAGAATAAATTGATCTAAATCTCTATATATGAGGAGTTTGGGTTTGAACCTTTTAGATATGCCTTCTATTTAAGTAGATTTAAAATTTTCAAATCTTAATTTCTTAGATTAGTTGCACGTCTAGCCTACGGTATAGGAAGACCTTTATATCTACGGATCATTGAGATTCATGGAGATGAGGCAGGAAAAGTGAGGCTTCGATGGCAACGGAGATGATAGTGGTGGCGGTGATGATAAAGAAGACGACGATAAGGTCATATATCTCAACAAGAAAAAGTTGCAAAAAGAACTTGACGTAACAAAGGTCAACCTTCACACGACGCTATGTGTTAATAAGAATCAAATCCACACTACCACATCTCAGTGCAATCTGCAATTTGAAGGGGGGAAATAAAAGTAATTGTCCTAACAAGTTGTACTATCCTGAGACTTCTTTTAGATGTAATGAGTTGCTCTAGAGGTTAGTTATTTGTACTTGAGTCAAAGAAAAGAAAAATTGTATTTATAGATTATGTGTTTTTCCATTGACTTTTGAGCCACCATTCCAGTTTGTTAGAAGTAATTTAGGTATTTGCCAATAATCTTAGATCTTGTACTTGAGACTTTGTTTTTCTCTTCATTCTTAGTAATGAAATTAGTTATCTTTGACAAAATAAATAAATAAATAAACAGTTTTGTTGAAAACAAGTTGCAGCAAGGAACTGAGCATTTGCTGAGAAATTTTTGAGTAAGAACTTCTTACAATAGTAAATTAACTTTTTGTATGTGGAAAAGTGTGTAAGCAATGTTAAAAATATATATATATCTATGTTAATTTACATATGTCAAAAATTGATTTACATATTTAAAATAGGAAGTTCTTACCCAGAAATTTCTCGCATCTAGCAAGCTGTCCTAAAAAAAAAAAAGTGACTTAAATTAGACCAGCAATTTATTTCTATCAGTGACTGAGTGGTGCTCTAGTAACTCTGCTTGACCTCATAGCTCCCCCACAACCGTATGGCTTTGTTGCAGCATGCACTGGTCAACTTGGCTAAGCTGGGGCAATGGACTTATGGTGCATTGGGGACTTCAAAATGCACCACATTAATACATAATGTGAAATAGAGTGGAGGAATTAGAGGTATCATAGCAAATGCAGCAATCGATTGCACTCCATATCCAAAGAACAAAAAGTGCAAACGCAGCATCTTAATACATGGTATAATCATCACTCTTAAAGCAATTTTAGACTCAATCACACAGTCCTAGGTGCAACCTCATTGGGTTACCCCATTCTCTCTTTCTCTCTCTCTCTCTCTTTTCTTAAACATAAATTGCTCTTTATCTCTCTCTTCTTACAGCAGCAGTAAAGTAATGGAGTGCATCGCAATTAGAAATCCAAATGATCCAATCGTCACCTGCAGTCACCCACAATAGAATATAACTGCCCAATCAGTAACCCACCAAACTCTGAAGAAAATGGGGATCAAAAGTGAATGCCACTGTATATTAAGAATAGTAATATCTGCACATATTTATATACACACCATTTTACATTTATACAATTTTCATCATTAATTATAACCAATTTCATCACATTTTTTACACACTTATTTTTAATTCTGTCACCTCACTATGTGGTGTGAGCTAATGTGCATCTTGTAATTGTGCATCAAACATTATTCAAATATTAATAGCTTATATCTTACAATAATTAACACATTAATGTGCACTAACATAAGTAGAAAACCGAGATATAGTCTATAGTTTCCAGTTTCTATATTCCCAGTAAAAAAAATGTGCATAGGCAAATGCAGAAATGCTATACAAGTATACATTTATGGCTATATATATATATATTGAGAGAGAGAGAAAAGGGGGGGGGGGGACACCTGTCCTTTATGGCCAGAGGTGGGAATAGGGCGTATGGTAGCAGAGTCAACTTCACCAGTAGGAAGAGGAACTGCCGGGTTGCTGTTAATGAAGGGCATGCCGCCACCACCACCTTGATCTGGTACCAATGGAACTGTCACTGGTGAACTTGCTGCTGAAGGTGCAGGGCCAGGTGAAGCCGCTTGGCGAGGATGGAAAGGCCATGGTAACGGAGGGGATGATGACACTTCTCCACCAGAGGAAGGAGCAGGAGCAGCCATTGGAGAAAGTTCTGGAGACACTGTTGAAGCATACGGGGATGGTGGTGCTGCTGAAGTGACCTTTATGGCTAGCTTCTGAGAAGCTTGACATGCTTTGAGCGAGCCATCATTGAAGCCAAAGTAGAAGAAACCAGGTCTTGATGGATGCCACTGAGAACATTAACATAGAATTGCTCAAAAATAAAAATAAAATAAAAAATGTCAAATTATTTTGCCAGTTTCTGCAAAATCTAGATAAAGATTGCTGAGAAAAATGTGAACTTTTGAAGGGTCTTACCGTGTAGGAGGTAGTTTTGGGGTTGGTGAGAAGAGTGGCATGAGTGAAATTGCAGAGATCAAAGTCTTTCTGGTTCTGGAAAATGTAGATATTGTAGTTCTGCTTGTGCTTGAAAACTGAGACAGAGGAGACAAAGCAGAGAGTAATGCGTTAGGTGTTAGTATTAAACAATGCTTATGAAGATTCCAATTGCTTTTCTATTTCTGGGGTGTTATTAGCACTCACTGATGGAATCTCCAATGTGAACAGTGGGGTTCTTCCACTCTGAAGATCCATCTACTAGAATTGTGGTGCAATGAGAAGACTGGAATAGTAAACATAGAAGAGAGAAGAAGAAAATGGAAAAGGACATTATGATGAATCTGGTTTTTGAAGGAAAATTGCTGAGGAAAGGGTGAATTAATAGAGGCATTGTAGCTTTTTGTTATGTATTTCTTGTTCTGCTCTCTCTCTCTCTCTGTGGGTAATTATGGGATGGCAAAAGAAAAAAGATTTTGAGAAGGTGGATGCTCCGGTGCCTCTGAAAATCAATAGCCACCGGTGGCACTATATCTCTATCCAATATCAGTTTGACACATAAGCTATCAGTCAAATTCACTAATCCATGTCACAGGGGTCTTTTATAAATTTTTATTTATTGTAGCTCCTTTTGAGGGTTATTGTGCAAATTTAAAAAGTTCAATTCTTGAATGTGTAAAACTTAATAGGAAACCCCCCAAATTGTGACAATCCTAAAATCCTCAAATTCGTTGCAGGCACCGTCACCCTTTCTTCCCCTCACCGCCGGCCCAACGGTCCCTCTGACAGCCGAACGCCTCCATCTCATGGTCGGCCGCCGCTTGCTTCCCACAGCGACAGGCTCCCTGTGACGATGAAGTTATTTATCACGGAAGAACGTACATTTCGTGGAAGAAAGGTTGTGCCTTTACACGCGCATTTCGTGGAAGAACTCCTCACTTGCTCTGTTCTGTGAGTTTAGTTTTTAGGGTTTCTTTGAGTTTTGAATGGCACTGTTCCTGCTTTAAGAGTCTGCTTCGGGTTACGCCTGTTGGAGGCTCAAAAGTCGAGGCGAGAACTGGTTTGTTCGGAACTCGTTTCCAATTTGAACGAGGTTTGGCAAGATGGTCAAGCTTCGCTCTTTCAATCCTTTTACCTCTGCTCTCGATGCCCTCAAACAGTGCAACGCCGTCTCTGAAGGTAACCAACCACTCTCAACTTTCACTGCCAAGTAATGATAAATTGTTCAATGTCTTGAACTTGATTATTATATTATATTCATGCCTATTGACTGATGAGCTGAGGATTTGTTTTGGAGACTAACTTGCCTAAAGTCAAGGAAGGGAAGAAGTCCAAGTTCAGTTTAGGTGTCTCGGATCCTAAGATTGGTTCCCGGATATCGAACTCACTAAAATCCCTTGCCAAAGTAATGAGTTTGTCAATTGCGCCGTGGCGTGCGCCTCCATTTTGATAGGTTTGTCTGATCTCAAGGTTAGTCATTCATTTAGTTACTTTGATGTTTAATGAGATCCCCATGTACTATAGAAATCTCTCATTATTTTATTTAATTTGAATTCCATAGTTGGGAGTCGGGGCATAGAAGAGCAAAGGTGAAATTTAATGTTAATCGTGTTGACAATATGGTCATTATGTGCAATCTTTCTTCTTGATACACTTGATAAAGATATCAATTCATTCTCCATGAGAGTCAGGTACTATGTGTTTAACATTGAATTATCAAATCTTAAATCCACTATTTTCATATTCACAATAGTTTACTTCTTTAAGAGAATTAATAAACTTGAAGAGTTGAATTGTTTTGTCAATTATGTGCGAGAGAATGGTATTCATGGCATTTTCCTCTGGTGAAGATTGTGAATGATAATTATCTATATCGAAAGTTGCAAAATTTATTGACGATAAATCAAAGATTTCTAAAGACAATATTTCAGGCTTAACGGACATAGTTGGAGATGAAGATAAAGCAAAGGAGATTGTGGAAGCTGCCAAGGCCTCCATGGGTAGAATTCTCATTTTTGTATTGCATTCAACTTTTCCCTCATTCTCTATCTAAATCTTCTTTCTCTTGATTTTCTTGGACGTGATTTGTGTGGACTTAATTAATGGTAAGCAATTTGTTAAAGTAATGGACCTATTTGAGTATATCGTATGATTACGATTGCTAAAATGAATGACATAACATTGCACCAAATTTGGCCTCTTTAATTGGTGAAGTTGTTGGTGCTCGTTTAATTTCCCATGCTGGTAGCCTCACAAATTTAGCTGAGTGCCCCTCTTCAACTCTTCAAATTCTTGGTGCAGAGAAGGCTTTGTTCAAGTGTTTAACTCCACCTCTTGTTTTGAAGTTTTCTAAAGTTTGAACTGCTTATTAGTTTATAGAAACTAACAAATCAAGGCTTCGTATGTTAAACTGCAAGAATTTGTTGTTTCCATTATGGTAGGTTGTGTGTTTTGTCAAGACAACAACTAATTTTGGTCTGCAATGTTGATACTACTAAGTTTGAACTGCTTATTAGTTTATAGAAACTAACAAATCAAGGCTTCGTATGTTAAACTGCAAGAATTTGTTGTTTCCATTATGGTAGGTTGTGTGTTTTGTCAAGACAACATCAATTTTAGCAATCTCTTATGCATTACTTAGCATCTCTTTGCATGCAAAATGAATTTTTTATACTGTGATGCAGAAAGGGGTACTACCGCTTTTGGCATGAGCAAGTTGAGGAGCGACTTGACTTTTATGATAAGGGAGTTGCCCCTCGTAAGAACATAGATGTGATGAAGTCTGCTATTGAAAGAGCTGAAAACAAAGGTAGGGAAGCAATTGGACTCAATGTAGCTTTGCATGCAACGTTCTGACACAGCAAGGTTTTCACAATTTCCTCCTTACTATTCCCCTGAGGAGCATAATGTAAATCTTGAGATGTGACTTTTTTCCTTTTAAATCCATGTGACTTTTGGCAGGAGAATGGGCAAGAGTATTTTGGATGATGTGCAACTTGAATTTCTTAGAAATTATCTTAAGAAGATTTTCTATCATTTAGACTCTTCGTATAAGTACTTCCTCTCTTAGACATTATTTCTAGAAGCTCCACGAGTAAAGAATGAAGCATATTTGGGGCATCAACTGAGCAATCTCATGGACTAGTCTTTGTTTATCTTGCAAATTCAAAGCATGGCACATTTTGCACGGTCAAACCTGTATTGAAATATGAACAATATTCTTAGTTTGAACTTCATAATAACAATTTGTCTCTCTTATTTCTTTTCCTTCTTTTTTTCCATGTTCTTCTTTATTCATGAGAAAAATTCTGTATTTTGTGTTTTCTATATTATTATGGCCATTTCATTTTCTTCTGAGGTGAAAATATTATTTTTCTTGATAAATATTTCATTTGTCTTTTTTTTCCCTGGATGGCATAAATCTATATGAATTGGCTACAATGGCAAAGATTATATACTTGGTACCAAAAGAATATCACAAATGATGTGGTCAGAGACAAGGCAGAGTACCAAAAGAATTAAATCACAATATCATCTTGTTATTAGTAAATACTAATTATACACCTATCGTCACCTGCATAAGTAATAACGTTTACTTTTAACTAAATTATAACTAAATCATATATAAAAATATTTTTCCTTGAATGTATTCCAATAACAATTAACAAGATGGTAACCCAGTAAGTAGTATTGTTTATTCTATTTTTTATTGAACGTAATAAATGGGGATACAAAGATGTATAGATATTAACTCGTGACACGGTAAAGTTGATCAGGTGGATAACATTCTATAAGATTACATTAAAATTTCGCAGGGTACAAACGCTAATCTCTCTTTATAAATCGGTGAGTACACTCACTAATTAGTTCATAGTACTAGTACTAATTCGTGAATTATATTTATAACTTCAAAATTGTTACATCCATTTTTAGCAAGACACTTCTCAAGCACCTACATTTTCAATATACCTTTGTCCATTCTCTTGACAATACCAAGCAATAACCTAAAAAAAGTCAAGAAAATAAAAAATTAGCAGATTTATAAAACTAGAGGTGGATTGGGTTTAGAGTGCTAATTGCTGCATGCCAATCCATAATAATTGTATCATACTAGTGCATCTAAATTTTCACCTTTAGGGTATTCATAATATTCTTAGCTTGGTTAGAAGAGTCTTCACCGTTGTTTCATTGAACAGAGAAGTTAATTGTATTACAGGTGCAATTATTTCCAATTCAAGTCTTCATGATAGGCGAAACAACTCAAACAGTATCACCAAAGATAGACGTGCCAATATCTTCTTTATTGTGTCGAGATCCACATAGAGATCTATTCTGGGGTTCGAGTTTCCAGTGATTCATAAAACTAGTGTGAAAAGCCAGTAAAAAACTAATGCCAAAATAAGGAAAAGACATTATTTCTTTGAGGGAGGTGGCAGAAGATTAGGGAAAAAATCCATATACAAGTATTCGAGCCTTGAATGACTTTATGGCTTCCAAAGACTTCTACTCCTTTTATGCCTCATATATAGTTTCCCTACCAAAATAGAAACATTCCAAAGAAGCTATTCATCAAAAAAATTAAAAAACAAAATTTTGCCTAAGCTTGTTAAAAGGAAGGTCCACAAGAACCTTACAGGACATAGGTAATTGGCAATCTGAACCTTCTCGGGGGAACTTCCCGATTGGCTGCATCACACAATTGTTGGACCTTCTCCGAGTCGGTTCTATTACACTAACCATGGCACTTTTAGAGGATAAAGGGAATAGGAAATACAAATTACTATCCAAACAAGTTCATTAAGTCAAAGAGAAAAGAAACTAGGACAACTAGCACTTACTGTATAGCTTCAGGACCAAGAGTCCATCTTCAAAGCTTACAAATCAAATTAAATACAAGGGTCAATAGCTGTCAATTAAGAAAAAAAAATTGAACTTCAACAACACCACTCAAAGGACATTTCGGTCACACGACCGTAAAATTACACAAGTTAGATAATTCTTCATTCCCCTATTATCTGAAAGCTACAAACTAAAAAATAATGGTTCTAATAGAACGTAGGCTACCAACAATAAATTCATTTACAAGGTTGTGATGAGATTTAAAGCAAATCGCATCAATCCTTAACATTAAATATTCACATTGGAAAGGAAAACCCCATAGTTGTGTCAACGGTATCCGATTGGTTTCTCTAATGATCAACAGGTGCAACTCAACCAGAGGAAGTGTCTTGTCCAAAAGAAGTGCACATATGTCATACTTATTATTACTTTATTTTTGAACATATTTCATGATACGTGAGGGCCTTTATTCTTCATCCAATTTGATTCGTTTCTTGTCTTCCTCATACTATAATGGAAATTTGGAAAGGACCAAGCAAGGGATTAAAATGTGAAAATACACAAAAAAAAAAATGAAAAAGGGCAAAATCTAAAAGGTCAAGATGAACTATCCATGGGACCTACATGATTAAGAAATGAGGGAACTCAGTTATTTGCTGAGTGACACGTGATACCACTCATGATAAACGAGTAACTCTTTGAAAATATTTATCATTAAAAATATGTTTATTCCCTTGAGGATTACAACCATCATCATTTGAAGAAAATTAAACCAGTATATATTTCTCTTTGTTAATATAGATAATTAGTTCTAGGTCTTGATGTAGAGCCACTGACTATCGACATTTCTATTATTATCATTTCCATCACCACATATGGTGCCATTCTAGTTTTCTTCTTGAAAAAAATGACAAAAAGGAAACTAAAAAATGTGTCTAAAAGTTTCTCTAATCGATTTGCCAGTTTCTGCAAAAACGACATAGAAAAAATTGCTGTTGAAAAACTAAGAATGAGAATATGAAAAATATTTATACAAGCAAGATTTAAGATGGAAATAGAAAGTAATTAGAGATTGGGAGTTAAATTTAAATAAATTAAAAACAAAATGAAGGGTTCTTCAGATGAAACACTAAATGTTCTTCTGGTTCATGGACAATGTTACTAACAAAAGCCTATTGTAACCCTCTCACTCTCATGCTCTACTTCATTTGGCAATTGCTCTCTCCCTTACCCATCTATACGGCTAACCTAAATAAGGAGAACAAAAGCAGTCAGCTAGTATCCACCCTACTCCTTACTTCCTTAATGTCGATACACATAAAAACAATGTTTAAAGAATTTATCCATGAGTTTAATTTAAATAAATTTAAAAAATATTGAAGGGTTCTTCATGGTATGTGAAAGATGCTTTTCTAAACATTATGCTGAAGGGGAAAAATATTAAGCAATCACAAAAAAATGGAATCTCCAATGTGAACAAGTGGGGTTCAAGCTCCACTGCTCTAACTGTTCAGAACCATCTACTTGCTTTCGATTCGAATTGTGGTGCAAATGAGAAGACTGGAATTTGGGGTTTAAGGTGGGATTCGATTTTCACCGTTTGGGGAAGAGTGAGAGAAGAACGTATGAAAGAGGGATTTTGGGGAAAAGGACTTATGACCGTGAGATCTGGTGAGATTTTGAAGGAAGCCTTGCGGTAGGCATTGAGGAAAGGGTGAATGCCTATATGGGTGAGAGGTTCTTTTTCATTTGGGTTTCGAGAGTTAGGTTTTTTGTTATAGAGATTATTTCAGGGTATTGAATTTTACAATTTTGCTAAATAATCCTTACTGAGACTTCAAATAAAAATTTTCTCTCTCTGATTCAATGGATTCAATAATTATGTGGATATTACTGGAGGAAGGTGAGCCACCGGTGGCAAAAAGCATTCATTTTGAGAACTGTATTTGTGTGGGGAAGGGGACTGTTTGAAATGTCAAAAGTGTTTGGCTTTTGACGGGAAGAGTTTAAATTGAGAGATATTATTGGTTGACTTAGATATGTACACATTCACAGTAAATTAGAGATTAGATAGAGGTGTTTGATTAAATTTACTTATCATAGAAAATTATTATTTTTCTTTAATTTTTATGAGTATAAACAAATTTAACATGTTAGATTTCTACTCATCAAAAAATATCTCTTAAATAGGTGCCCAACATGGGTGTTGTTGGGGATGGTGTGATAATGTTATTTTACACAGTAAATGGTAGTATGATTTTCTTTCTGAAAAATTTGTCATAAAAAAATGATGTCCAGACATTAATTTTTATTTTATATTATCTTTTATCATACTTTTAATAGTTATGATTTAAAAATAAAAATAATAAAAAATTAATATAATCAATAATATAAAAATAATATATAAAAATCACAACTAATAAAAAAATGCAGAAACAGAATGATTTGGAGATTTGGGGGTTCTGATGTTAACAGATGATGGATATTATTATTCTAAAATGATTAGTGCTGTGATTATCAGCCTGCAGTCAATTTATTCTTTTTTCATTTTTCAATTCAGAAAAACTTTCTCCTTGGGTGGTGAGAAATCAAAAATGCCTTTTTCCTTTACTCCATTTATTTAGACTAAAATTGTCTCTTTCTTTGTACAATGTAATGATTCTCATACTTTGATGCATAAGGAAAGAACATCCTTCAAGCCTCAAGATATTATTTTCTGCTGATGTGCTACACATGTAGTTATATACGACGATAACATATTCAATATATAAGTAAAGTTAGAAATTTTATATTATGTTTATATGATAAGTAATAAAGAGAATGAAAAAGAAATGAGGAGAAGAGAAGTAATTTTTTTATTTAAGAGTTTTAAAATATATGATAAGGGAATAAAACACATGGATAATCATTTCTCTTCTCTTTTCTACAAATGTTCAACTTTTGTTTTTTAAAATTGAGATAGAATGAGAAAAATACATATTTTGTTCTGTTCCGTTAATGAAACTTTCAAAGAAAGAGAATGGTAACTATGTTTTATTTTTTTTTTTCTTTTTCAGTTCATTCTCATCTATTTCATTCCATTTCATTAATAAAAAAATATACAAATACAAAGTTAAAAATTAAAAAAAAAAAAAAAAACATGATGAGAAAAGGGAATGACCTTACCAGGCCTACAAGACCCTTTTCTCGATTGTCATATCTTAATTGTCCACATATTAATATAACTGCAAGCAAATAAATCTAACCTATAAAACGAATTAATCTTTATTAATTAAATTACAATGTTAGAAGCTCATTATTAATGAAATAAAAATTATCATACTAAATTATAAGATATTGATTCACTTGACCATCTAAGCTCCATGTGGGTTAACTTGACTTGATAAATTGTTAAGTTGACCTTTTTGTATTGTATGAAATTTATATCCATCTTTCTATTTCTGATATGATTTATGGTAAGTTCATATAATTTTCTGTAGATTCTTTTTGAGCATTGATAATAATTTTTGTTCATACTTTTTTTTTACTTCTATGAAGTAAAGTAACTAATGGCCAAAAAAAAAAAACTACATGTGACAATTCATCTGAGAATGAAATGGCAATAAACAATCCCACATGTCTACATCTATTCATAATACACATAATCTGTATAAAATAAAATGCTAAATCATACGAATTTTATTTCATAGAACAGCATACGAATTCACCGATGTAACATAATTGTGTTGTGTTTTGTCAATTAGTTTTTTCATATATGTTTATCTCTCTCACTTGGATTGGCCAAATTATTTGGTGTGTGATTTTATCTCTAACAATTCGCACGATATAACAGTTCTCATAAAGTAGGAAGTATTTTAAATGCTGTTAAAAGAATTTGAAATATAGATGTTTTATATTTTTTACTGTTAATTTTGTGAAAAAATGAATCAATAACTCCTGCGTTAAAAAACTTGGTTAACAGGCAATTCTTTTTTTTTTCCTTCTTCAAAGCCACCTCCTACCATAGTAGTGCTTGCAATGGTGCATGGGGATAAGTATACCAAAAAGTCACTGCACCGCAAACCACTGGAGCCAATGTCTTATGTCGTCCAAGCCACCACGCCACGCACGAAGCTGCACTACCGAAACCATCAGATTTGCTAGATCCAACACCCAGAACCACACCTTCGCCCCTCCTTGACATCGTATTCATCAGCGAGCATACCGTTAGTCACCATCAGCAGCCAAGCCATCTCCACCGCTAGTCGTGTAGCTCCGCCCCCTCTACGCACCAGATCTGCGCTGAAGTCGTTGTCTTCTACGTCCAAGTCACCACGCCACACACGACGTCGCACCACCGAAACCACAAGATTTACCAGATCCAACACCCAAAATCACCTTTACCTATCTTCGACACCTTGTCTCACCTAAGCATTCAGCTACCACTGCCATCACTAGCCAACCAACCTAGAACCACTAATCCCTTTGCGTCGTTGTCCTCTACTGCGATGTGGAAGGAAAAGAAAATAAAAAATAAAAAAAGAGAAAATATGATAATTTGTTGTTAAAAAAAATAACGATGGATTACTTATAAAAAGTAGATAAATTCTTTTGAACATTGATTCCCATAAAGTAATTAGCTTTTTCATTTCTTCTCGACATATCTTACACTAAGTACAGTTCATAGTTGATTAAAATATAGTTTTGATGTAGGGACTTACCGCTTGACTTTAATTTTTCTTCATTATGACTTGAATTTAAAATTCTTATATAAAGTTTTAGCATGTTTTTATTATTTCTAATATTTTAATGTTTGATTCTTTTGATATAGAAAAGTTTAGAAAGAGGAGGTTATCCTATTCTAGGCTCAGGAGATGTTACAAGCTACAAAAACCTACAATGGTATTACTAATCAATGAAAGTCAGCATATTGCGACAAGTCTTTTCAAAGACTTACTTACGATGGTACTATCAACTATTGAAAGTCTACAAGTAGGAATCAAATTCTATTTTTTTTATCTGATCCTGTCAATTGAACTTACCCCTCATTGACACTTTAATGTTTGATTAATATAAGATGATTTTTTTTTTTTTTTATATAAAAAAGTTGTAGATAACAAATCTTGAACCCATGATTTAAGAAAGTCAAAGTAAAGCATTGCTTCTACTAACCCTGCAAATATTAACGAAGCTGGCAAGCAAAAAACTAAACAATTCGTTGCTTGAGTATCTTTTTTTTTTTTTTCCCTAACATTCATGGCTTGAGTATCTTGGAAATTTTAAGATAATAATTTTACATAATATTGAACATTGCAACTATTTTGCTTGTCTCTGATAAGTCTCCCTTGTGTACTACCTGTACCTCAAATTCGATCTACTTCTATCACTATAAAACTGAAGGAAAATAGCCTCTCTTTTTTTTTTAGTGTGGCGAGGATCACGCTTGTACTTTGAGTCTAGTTTCAAGCGTCTCTAGTTTCTTTCACCGAATTTGTACCTTTCAACTGATGTAAAAGGTCTAACCCCTAATTCACCATGTTGATGAAAATTAAAAAGTGTTATTGGTGTAATATGGTAAAATGCCATGGAAAGATGGGAAGTTAGATATGGTCCATATCTCCATGTCGTACCCTAAGTTAGCAGCTTTCCTCCCATTGTTTTATATCAAAATGTGGTCCAACATCCTATAACGAAATCACATATACAAGTGATTAAACCACAAGGTTGAATACGACAAGAGGGAGCATGACATTTATTGTCTTTTGTCTCTCTCTTTTTCTTTTTTTAATGTCTTTTGTCTGTTTAATCTGTTCTCTCAATTTATACATAAACTTAAGGGTAAAATACACTTTACCCCATGTAATTTAATCCTTGCTCAACTTATATCTTAAAAGTTTTTTGGTATATCACTAAATCTCCTGAATTATGGCTTGAACTGAAGTCACTGCAATCGTTAAATATCTGATTGAATCAAATCAAAATGTCACATGCATAACTTTGTTGTTTTCTTTTCTATCTCTAACTTTTAGTCATCAAAACAGGGGCTTGAGATTTCTGTACATAGATGACAAGCACACATTCTTCTAACCCATCACTTCTCAACTCCTTACAACTCTTCTTCTTTTGCATCTTATCCTTCTAAAGAGAGGGAAGAATGGAGAAGGAAAATTAGAGAAGTGACATACATGATATGTAAAGAATGGAAGGAGATTGTGCTCAAAGACATGATAATTAACTTAGGAGCATGATTCTATAGGGTGTGAATTTGAAAAATATACCTATCTTATTGTCATTGATATAAAATGTTTGTTCTGCTTATACATTTATTCTCTGTCTATAAATACATTTTCTATATTCTGTATCTAAGCACAGGTTGAGTATTCGTTTGTAAGTAGATGAAGTTATCCAAATCTATTTTGTTTTTTATCTTTCCTTTAATCTTTTCTTGTTTTCACCTAAGTAGTTGAGTGCTAGTTGCTTCTATAAGCTTGTCTTTGTAATTGCTTCCTCAAGTGGGGCCTTAGGAGAAGAATAAATCTACTATTTTTGTTTTCGTTATAGAGTTTAGGGGCTAGTGGCATGGTTGCATAGTCAATGATAATTTGTGTAGGAAGCATTTGATGAGGGCCCATAGACAAATCTCTACCCCTAAAACAACCACATACACACAACAATCCTCTGCCATTCCCTCTTTAAAATGGAGCAACGAAATTCAACAACTAATTCGGTCTCACTCGCAATGTAATAGCAAATGTTCACACTTTTGTAGCTTTGAGAAATTCAAATCCCTTATATTTTCTACTTCAAACAATTTTTAAAATTTAGAAGATAAATGACAAAGCTCGAGCACACTTGCTTGCGTATTAAACTCTAAGACATAAATCCTCATCTGTGAGGAAGAACATCCCCATGAAGAGGTTTAGCGACCGAAGAGGGGTGAACAACCGTCCAGATCAGAGGAAGCAAACCATCCGCACCCATCTTTGCAACCGAGCTAGGCTTTCCTGAAAAAATTGAGGATAGGCCCCGGTTTTAGGGCTGAGAATGGGCTAGGCTAGATTCAAGCCTACTTATCTAATATACTATAATCTAAGCCCAATTTAAGTCCAAATTTAATTGTGAGATTATCCATTAAAGAAATGAAGTTAAGTTCTCTAAAAATATGTGCTCTTGGAAGGGAGATTTTTTTTAAAACAAAAAGGTGTTTAACACAGCCTTCTTAAAATATTTATTTTTTGTCGTACAAAAAATATTTTCATAACTTAAGGTAAATGCCTGTTTTAATTTGCTTTCAGAAAAAAAAAAGGTTTATAATAAAAATACTTCATAAAAATAGATAATAAAAAAAAAACTTATGGCTAGAAAGTTTTTTTCTTCTTTTTTTTCACTTAGTGCAAAATAAACTAATCTACATGTGTTGTAACTCTCTCTAATAAAACTCTTCACTAAGCTGAAATTTCTATTTCAAAATAAAAGCTTATAAGAAAACTTCCTTAAAATATTGAACACTGAATATTGAATAAATCAGGTCTAGGCTCTATTTTATGGCCTGAAGGAAAGATTATGATTTTTTTTACCAAACTGCCATTGGTGATAAAATAATTTATTAAAATGTCATTTTTTTAAATAATTTATCAAAACATCACCCTTTCAAAATTATTTTCTAAACTACTACACTTTGGTCTTACGTGACATCTTTTATTATTTTCTAGGGCACGTGGAATGCACCAAAGAGTCGGCGCATCACACGTAGTCTAAGACACTGAATACGTCATAGAGTTTGGTGTAACTTGTTCAAATACGTCAAGCTTGTTGGCTTAATCTAACTATAATCTCATTAGTTACTTGGACATGAGATTAGGTTACTTAACAATTAATGATATGAGATTAGGGTAACAGCTAACTAAGTGTCTCTTTTAGCATTAGATGACCACCAAATACAGACTAAATATTATAAAACTATTATTTTCTTCTCCCTTCGACTTTTTGGCATCCATAATTTGTCATGTATTTATTTTTTAAATTTCCTATGAGCGTCGTGCTATACATTATTAGATTTTGCTAATGTAAACTCGAGTGTTATAACATAATATTTAGATGATTTAAATTATAATGGGATGTGTGTTTAGTATTTAAATAAAAGAAATTTTAAAGAAAATTGTGAGCGTTAAAATCCAAATGCTTATGCGTTCAAGCATTCGGATTCTATGAAAATTTTGACAGAATTTTTCCTAAATATTGACCTCCCCAAAAGCACACAAACTTGTTTAATTCCACCATAGTACCAAGATCAACAATAGAAATGAAATAGCAAACATGTTTAATCCAACAAGGGTACCAAAATCATAATTGAAAATCATCAACAATAATTTAGTTAAAGCCACTAAATATAACATTATGATATACACATCAATGAGATGGGTCAGCATCGGAATGCGATGATCTGTGAGAGGGATCAGCTGAAGGACATGGCTGTGATAGGTATGGTGGGTAACTAGGTGGCGGGTAAGGATATAGGAGGTAAGGGTAGGGGCATAAGTGGGTGGTTTGGTTCAGGTTTTGGGAAAAAATAAATCCGAACCAATTAAAATCAATTAGTTCGATTTGGTTTGGGTTTCTTATTTTTTTATAGTCAAATCTGAACCAAACCGAACCAAATATCTATGGTTTGATTTGATTCGAGTGATCGGGTTGGCCATTATTTTTTTTTAGAACAAAAATTAGTTATATAACTATACATGCAATACATAAAAGTACACATAATGTATCTAAAATTCTAAATAATTTTAGAACATAGACTAACCTTTAACCGTCCATCTCAACCAATAAGAAAGAATAAGGGTGATCAAAGGCTCTGTGATTTAGAGGCGGAGGGAATACACCAGTACTAGAATAAGGATTCATGCCAGAATAATATAAGTTAGTTGCAGCTGCAAGACCCATATCAAGATTATGTTGAGGTTGAATGCCATTGTATTGTGTCACCCCATACACCCTAGCATTGTGTCACCCCACACACCCTAGCATTGTCATAAGCATCTGGTAAATAGTGAGAATCAAGATTAGTTGTGTTCCCTGAAGCTGTCACCATTATAGATTACAAATAAAACAAAAATCACAAGTTTCATAACTAAAATATCCTAATGGAATCAAGCCTGGTAGTTGAGTGTCACATTTCAATGCTTAAGCCATTTCTTTTCAGCTACCAAAATCTCACAGTAATTGTGAAGTCCATAACTTAATCTTGGAAATAAACTATGCGTGCAAAATGAGTGGAAATGAATCAAGCAAAGCGGATGCCATCTCAAGCTTAGCTTGAGAAAGAACTTCTTGAGCTTGACCAAGCTCACAAGCCTGCTAGAAAATGCATAGTTTTATATGTTTTATTATATACCTACTTAAATTTTTAACATTTATATAACTTGTATGCAACTAAAATGCATTTTGCATTTACTACAAAGACCCCCCTCTATCAATAAAATAGATACAAAACTCCCATTTATTTATAAAAAACAACACAAGTCTACAACGAATTTGTGACATGCATTTGGAGTTAGTTAAAGCATTTTTTGTAAAATAAATAAATAAATAATTCCACACAAACAAACATAAACATGTGAAAAAAAATTATAGTTAAACAGAAATGTGCTTAATTGAGCTAGTTAACTAACTAACAAGCCCAATCCTTTGTGCCTCAGAGTTGGTAAGATTATTTCCACACTCTAGTTTTAAATTTTATGCCCGACTTGATCTCAACTTATACTTTCCTTCAGTTTAACAAGTAACCAATCACATAAAGATTTCAAGGCCAATCAATAATGACCAGTAATTTTCAATTGCTTGTTGCTTCATTAACCAATTTACATCAACATAACAATAATTCAATCATTTTTTTTTCATATCAACAAAACAATTTTTGAAGAACAAAAATAGTTAACTGACCTTGAAGATGGAGAGGAGAGAGAGTGGGTTGTCGAATTTCCAATAAAGAGGCTTCGATTTTGATTCCAAGCTAACCATAGAAGGAGCAGAGCAAAACCCTTGTTCAGCCAATGCATATTTAAACAAGCCTGAAAAAATAACAAAACATAACTAAACCAATTTTTTATAGTCTTCAACTAAGGACAACCATTTCTCTAATTTTTCTCTCTCCCATTTCTGTACACAAACAAAGGGAACATCAACCCTAGAAAGTTCAAGATTCAAAGCAAGCATCCAATCACCGTAGAAGTGACGGGGTGAGGCGAGGGGTGAGGGCGAGCGACGCAGCGAGGGCGAGTGGCGAGGGGAATGAGGTTAGGGTTGGATTTGGGAAGAAAAAATTAAAAGGGAAGGGATATCTGATATCTGATATCTGATTAACAAGTTTAAAAAGAAATTGGTTTGGTTCGGTTCACGGGTTTAAAATCCTAAACCCGCGAACCGAACCAATTGATGCTCAATTGGTTTGGATTTTGCCCGAACCATTAAGTATACCCGAACCAAACTAATTGGTTCGGTTCGGTTTAGTCGGGTTGATCAGATTACCCAAACCAACTTACATCCCTAGGTAAGGGTGTGGCATGTACGAGTGTGGTGGGTAGGAATACGGTGGGTAACCCGACGATGGGTAAGGATACGGTGGGTATAGTGGATGATATATAGGTGGTAGCTGAGTGGCTAGGTATGTAGCAGTTATATCTGGAGTGGTAGCAGTGGTAACAGTGGTAGGAGGCTGAGTCGTGGGTTGGCTTGTAGCAATGGAGTCCTCATGATGCCGAAGTCGCGTCCAAGTGCTCGCTAACCCTCTCATCCTTTTATATTACGTCCCCTGTGCACTAGACTCCTCAGGTGGACCTATAATGTCATCTGCTGCTGGAGTTGGATGAAGATGTTACATAGTAATGCAATCATGCTCTTGCAATGAATATAGGATTTGTGCAGCAGCTTCTCGAGCGACATCGTCACTAGTCAAACTGAACCAATGCTTTACAATGTCCGTCTAAGAAACAGATAAAAAATATGCCATGCTATTATGTAAACAACATGTATAGCTGTCCAATTTTCACTATGCCTACTTGCCAATGTAATTGAGTGCAAACTGTCAGGCTGGTGCGGTCTCTGTGGGATGAGCTGATCAAGACCAAACTGGTGCATCACCCGGTCTGGCTGGTGTCACTCAACAATGTGAAAACATATGAGAGGGACAACTACCGGTGCTATCACTACTAGAAATTTTGCTTTTAGATACCAAAAATTCGATCTCTAAAATAGTTAGAGACCGATTTAGAGACCAATTTAAATCGGTCTCTAAAAGCCTCGTCGCTAAATATTAGAGACCTATTTAGAGACTAATTTTAAAAAGACTAATTTTTCCGGTCTCTAAATCGGTATCTAATTTTCAGTCAAATATTGATTAATCATATTTCAAAAAAGTATATTAGAGACCGATTTAGATACCGATTTTTTAGAGACCGATTTATCGGTCTCTATCTCAGTCTTTAAATCGGTCTCTAAAAGCATGAATATATATTATATATTTTATAAAATCGATCACTAACGCAGTCTCTAAACTAAAGACTGATTTATCGGTCTCTAAATTAGTCTATAAATCCGTCTCTAAATCGATTTCTAAAACTCGAATATATTATATATTATCGGTCTCTAAACTAGAGACCGATTTATCAGTCTCTAAATCAGTCTCTAAAGTCTCTAAATATCTTTTTTAATAATCACTAGAAGATCTATCTTTAATACCCAAACTTCAATTTAATCTATATTATTATTATTTTTGTTGTTTTTCAGAGAGGAAAACTCTAAATTTTTTTTATTTCAATTGACTGTAAAAGACAGAGGCATATATAGGAGAAAACATGGCACTATCAAGATGATAAAAAGAGAGAGATACAAGGATTTTTCTTATAGACTTGCACATACATTTCAACTCAAAAGATACAAGGATTTTTAGATTTAAAAAAAAACGAGAGAGAGAGATACAAAGATTTGTCACTATCAAGATGATTCTTAAAGAAAATATTAAAAAAATATAAGAAAAACAGATAATTTCAAAAATTGGATCCACCTTAAGCAAGAAATTTGCTCCTGCTACAAGACAAGTCATTTCATCTTCTTTATCAAGACTAACTCTGAGTCTTTTTTTGAAAAGGTTAGCAAATTTATATGCTCCACCACCAGTAGCCTTTGTCACAAAATGAAAATATTAATGGAGTACTTCAACAGTATTAATACAGAATAAGCAGTAAAGAACATGCACAGAATACTAACCAGACCAGATCAATAATGACATGAGAAAAAGCATACAAGTCTTAAATTCTAAGTCTCAATACTAACCAATAGCTATAGCAAGGTTGACTAGTGTAGTCATCCATATATTAAGGTATTGCTCGAAAAACATATAAAACACTGAAACCATTTGCTAAAATAATTGAGGAAGTTAGAAGGGGGACTATAGCTTAAAGCATTTGCTAAAATAAACTAATGCTCACTTGCACGTGATAACCAAGCACACAATAAATATTGCACATGTTACATTATTAAATGATTAAGTTAATATTTTATAAGCTAATCAACATGCATAATAAATAAATTGAAGAAGACTTTAATCGACAAATAAGTGATTGTATAATCTAATTCTCCTCATAATTTTTTTCAAGATTCAATATCCTTACCTCCCCCTCAACATAAAAGTTTTTTCCATGACAATCACCCATATTTTTCCTATGAAAGTAATATTGTACAGCAATATGAACAGAATATTGACCAGACCAGATCAATGATGACATGAGAAAAAGCATACAAGTCTTAAATTCTAAGTCTCAATACTAACCAATAGTTATATCCTTTAAAAAAATCATATCCTACTATGCAATAGTTATTTAAAAAAATTACAGGTTGATATCCTACTATGCACTCAACTCTAAATCCTATTCCCATAGTACAGTAGCCCCGTAACCAATCAAATCAAGCCAACGTGAACTTCTTAACTAGTAGCAAAAGCTTGTTTTTAGGAGTACTAACAGGTTGAAGTTTCACCACGATTGAGTTCATTTCAAATTAGTGAAATTGCTAAAACAAAAGCACCAATCAACCTACTATTTGTAATTCTTCTACAAAAGATCATGTTATGATTAGGAGGTCCTGATCCTAAATTAAACATGGAATCTTACCCAACACTAAATTTCATGTCATTCAATTTTTTTTGTCGTTTTTTTGTCTGTCCAGAATTCTATGTCTTATAAATATCTAAGGCCTAATATAGGATTTCTTTCTTCAGGTGTTTGACATGCAACAGTATCTGCTTCTTAAATAATTCCAGATTAGAAACTCATAATAACTAAAAAGCTATACATTTGAAAAAAAAAATCCTTTGAAGAGAGAAACAATTTGAAATCCAGAACAAACAATTTGCATCATGATTATGCAAAAGTTTTGAAATAAGCTAAAAAGTAAAGAGTGGCACTTACCAAGAAGCCTTGAAACACAGCCTGAATGCGGATGGCAGCCCATTCCTACTTGATCACCATGAAATCTTTGTGTGGAGCTCGTATCACAATAGTTACTGCAGCAGTAAATGCTTCTTCTTCATCCACCACAAACGAAGAACAAGACTTGTCAGAAGCAGAAGCAACATCTTGACCCTTCTTCATGGAGGATCCAAACCCAAGGCCTTATCACCACCCTTCTCTTGAAAAAAATAGAAAAAAGAAATGCTAAGTAACATCAACAGAGTCAAACATACCCAAAAAATAAATCCCAATAAAGTTGCAAACTTGATCATTTGTGGAGGGTTTTCTGAGAGAGATAAGGTAATTTAGAGCAATTCAAGGAATTTAGGTAACACAATTATTGCTTTGTTATTTTTTCCTCACTCAGACATTTTATCATACAGATCATGTGCACTCATCCAAGACATGAAATCAAAATCACAAAATATATTGAAGCAAGACAAGAACAAATCCATGAAGCATATCCTGATTTTAGAAGCTGCGAAACAGATTAACAAGACATATATAGTATGCATAAGATTGACAAAAGAATATAGCACAACCTCATCTTCCAGAGAACATTAGCCATCTCCTCACACTTCTTCTTTGCCCGTTTATGGGTTCCGAGCTTTCTCTTTGCAACTTTCAGTGCCCTCTTATCCTTCCCAACCTTCAATAACTCAGTTATACGCTTCTCATAAGGCGCAAAACCAGCAACCTCACGGATGAGGTTCTTCACAAAGTGCACTCTCTTGCTTGTTTTTTGTACTCAACATATTTTTTAGGACCAGTGTTTGAGAGAAGCAAGCCAAAAATAACAGAAACAAAATTGCATCATGACTTTATATAAATTAGTTCTATGATGGATTGATGGTTTACCCATCCACAATTCCTCTTTTCCTTTAATTTTATCTTTCATTCAACATAATTCAAGACAACTTAACAAAGATTAACCATCAGAAGATACTTCTAACATTTTTAACCTTGAGCTTGTTTTGTTATGACTACAGATGGTAGGTTGGTAGCAGCATAAATATTTGGGTTTTTACAACCAGGTATACAGAGTAAAAGGAAGAGAAAATAGTCTCCAAAAGTTGGCTCAGTTGGGAAACAACAGATCTGACTGCTTACTACAGACAAACAATGGCTGTAGTAAGTAATTCAAAGTACCAAATTTTTAAATTCTCTCTCGCTATTTTGCATTTCACTAATGTATATAGACAAGGTAACTGTAGAAGAAAAGGAGTTCCCTCATAACAAGAAAACTAATAAACTTAAACTGAACTCTTAACAGATACAATACATCATTTCCACAAAAGCATAACATAAGCATGATGCATGAATATCTCAAATCGATCTCAAATCATAACATAAGCATGATTATTTCATTAATCAAGTATTTGATTCCATTACATCATATTGTGCCAAAGCATCATGCATTTCCAACAAAATTACAATCTTCATAATGTAATAAAAAGTTAAAAACTAAGCCCTTCATGGTCTTACAACTCAAAGTGTCAATTTACTAATCCAATCAATCACTAATTTTAATTAAAGGCAAGAACAAAAATAGTCATTAATGGAAGATTTAAAAGAGTCAAAATGAAACCCAAGCAAAAATGCCATTCTCAGATTCCAGCCAATACTCAACATTTTGGCTTCTCAAAATTTATATTATCACCAAGAGGCATGTCCAAATAACCATGGGTACATATATATCAAATCCAAGCCTCATTTGCATGCTTAAATATCTAAAAATGACATTTAAACTCAATTAAATTCAACCACACAGCAGCATTGTCCAGAATTTAATAGAAGAACAAAAACTAATTTGTCATGTTCAAGATTCAAAAATCAACACTGAAACAACCATCAAATTCCCTTCAAAACCGTGGCTCAAATTTAAGTTTCATATCCATTTTTGAATCATCAAAAACCATGGAAAATCAAGCATATCAATTTCACTTCTTTGCTTCAAAAACCAAGATCAAACCAGTATTAGCCTGAAAGGAACGAAAATCAACAAAAAAATCTCACATAATATGGGAAAACACGTTCCTTTTTCAAGCCAAAATCAGCATCCAAAATGAACAAAAATGCAAAGCAAATTTATGAAAACATTTCCCCTACCTCATGCCCTTTGATTCTTCAAGTTTTTTCCTCTCCCTTTTCTTCCTTTTCCCCTTCTTTTTCTTGCCTTATGCTTATGTTTTCGAGAAAATGAATTCCCATTTGGATCAATCCAAAAGCTACCATTTGACTTCAGATCAAAGCAAAAAATGAATGAGAAACAAAATAAAACAGATAGCGAACTAGTGAGCACGAGCAAGAGGGCGGATGAGTGAGCAGCGACGGCGAATGAGCGAGCAGCAACAGTGGACGGGTGAGCAGCGATGGTGGATGGCGAGCAGCGACAACTGAAATCAAGAGCGAGAAAGGACAGCGGAGTGACGAGCGAGAGAGAGGACGAGCGAGAGAGGATTGAGAGATGAGAGTGGGAAAAGAATCAGAAAACAAAATAAGAGAGAAAGAGTTTGTACAGATATTTTGGAAAGATTACAATAAAATATTCAATTAGTTTAGTGACCGAATTTGCGGTCGCTACTTTTTTATTGAATTTATTTTATTTAGAGACCGAAATATCGATCTCTAATTTTTTATTATTTTAGCATCTGAATTTGCGATCGTTACCTATTTATTTATTTATTTATTGAATTTTTTTTATTTAGAGACCGAAATATCAATCTCTAATTTTTTTTATTTTTTTAGCTACCGAATTTGCGGTCGCTACTTATTTATTATTATTCTTTTGTAAATTTTTTTATTTAGAGACCGATTTTATTTCGATAGCAAATTAGATTTTTATTTTTTAATCATTCTCTATTTTAGTCTCTATAGAGACCGAAATAAATCGGTCTCTAAAACCCAAATTTCTAGTAGTGTATGTCCCTACCAGCCACAGAAGCCGATGGAAGTGATGCCACCCTCTCATTTGTGTAAGGTTGCTATATAATCTGCAAAATGATATGGACGCTGACTTAAGAAGCCATATACATAAGTAATTATTTCAAATGAATGTAAAATAATACATACCTTATCATTCTTAAGCTGGTCGAACAACCAGCGATAATAATCAAATACACAAGTCACAGTATCACTCAAAATTTTATGCTTACGCCACCTATTTATGAGTCAAAGTATTATGAATGCAAGTGAGAAATAAAGTAAAGTAAGCAATGGAACAAAGTAATGTGAAGAAATTATATGAAAAAAACTTACTGTCAGCTTAATGGATGGAATTGACCACGATCAGCAATCATATAGAACACATCAGGCTCATGATGGTCCGCCAGTGAAGGGGCAAGTCGGGGGAATCTGTACCAAGCCCAATACTACAATAAGATACAAGCTCCTCCGATCTCGCGCGCCTGGTAATCCGTAGCTTTGCAAAGCTCTCTATACAAGTACGCCAAGACTGCAGACCCTCAACTGTATGTCCCGACAACCGCAAAGTCCGCCAACAACGAAAGGAACATCAAGTGCACAGACTTACTGGTATGATCCGGGCATAAGAAACCCCCAATCACTCTAAGAATATAATGTCATGCACGCTGCTGCACGACCTCGTCAGAAACATCGGTGGTGAACCCTGTAACAACCGGTTGCCACAGATATGTCATATCAATGCGTCTGTCAAATGTGAGGTTTTCTATGTCATCAATCCCCAATAGGGTTCTACATAGATCGAGCCAATCACGCTGGTAGGAAAGGCCAGTAACAACAGCGCCATCGATAGAAAGACCTAATATGATACTGATGTCCTCTAACGTAATAGTGCACTCTTCGGTAGACATGTGAAATGTATGTGTCTCTGGGCACCATCTCTCAACCAACGCACTGATCAATGAGTGATTGATATTCCAGTAGCTCATATGGGCAACCCTCGAGAAGCCAACTCGCTCCAGATATGGAAGAATGCGTGTAGGTGGGTCCATATGTTTTGTTTTCTGAGCACGTCTAACACGCAAATGTTGGTCCTCATGTCCCTGCCAAACGTGTTGAGACACATGATACTCCTGCAACTCCAAAATCGATCCATCCTCTGGGCCTGAGTTTATACGGAAAGTCATCTATCACGTTGTATGCCAAAAAATAACAAGGATTAGTGTGACAATATGAAAAGTAATATATAATATTTGTTACCAACTGTAGAAAATAATCTATCATGTATTTTACATCATTATCGTCTTCTAACCCTAAACCTATCCATCTCCATGGATTGTAGCATTGTGGACATCGATAGACAACCATTGACACAAATACACTTGCTTGGAGCCTCAACTTTGAATGAATCTTATTTTTCAATCCATTCAAAGTCATATCAGCTGTGATCACAATAGGCTGGGAGGAGGACCTTGATACATGAGACCCTTTTCACCATCATACATTGTTCCATTGAAGTAAATAAACATATTAATGGGGCTTTGCCATTTCAATCTCACTTCTGAAGAATAACAATTCAACACACATGCAATCAATTTACGCGTGTCAATTATTTTATGTACAAATAATTTCCTAAGCCCTACTAATTTGAATTAAACTATATTTAGTTAATTAAAACATGTTTAGTACTCAAGAAAAAAAATCATACTTTTATTCTACGTATAATTAATTCATAGAATTCACACTACTTATCATATTAATTACATTATTAATTAGTCAAGCAAAAAAAATAATTGTAAAACCATTAAATACGTATAAAATAACATAAACATATAATTAATATTATTATATAGCCAACAAATTATAACAAAAAATATTCAAATATTAAAATAAATACTTACATACAATGAATAATATCTAAATGATTGAAGACACCACTTCTAGCAACAATTAAGAGTTTAGAGAGAGAGAGAAATTTGTAGAGAGAGAATGATAATTGAGAAAATGAGATGAATGCCACGGATGGAGGGGGGAGGGAATCATATATAGTTAGGTTAAGTCAACAAGTTTGGCGTATTTGAACAGGTTATGCCAAATTCTATGCGTATTCAGTGTCCTGAACCACGTGGGATGCACCAAAGAGCCTAGCGCATCCACGTAGATTGCGCCAAGCTTGTTGGCGCAATCTACGCGGATGCGCCAGGCTCTTTAAAGCATCCCACATGGCCCAGGAAAAAATAAAAAATGTCACATATGACCAAAGTGTGACAGTTTGGGAAATAATTTTGAAAAGGTGACATTTTGGTAAATTGTTTTACCATTAGTGATAGTTTGGTAAAAAAGCCATGATTAGGCCAAGAACGAGTTACCTTTTGGATAGATCAGGTCTAGTCCGATGTTATATATATATATAATGAGATGAGTTTTTATTGTGAAAGGGTGAGAGAAATAAATCTTGATCACACAACCATACATGGATAGTCAATATTAAAAGTTACTTAAAGGTCATATGACCACTTAAAAAAGTCACATGCATTTATGTTCTAATCTTTACTATTCATGTAAAATCCAATAGTCAAGATTCACTTCTCTTACCTCTTACAATAAACACTTCTCTCACCAGAGGCACACTCCATATATATATATATATATATGAGGAAGGATTAACTTACACCAGTATAAGTTTTTTTTTCCTCCTACACTCATTTTTAGCTGTTAGATCCACTTTCATCGAATGGTTATATTTAATGAAATAATTTCAATTATTAGAAGAAAGTAGAACTAACGATTAAAAATAAGTGTAAGAGAAAAAAGACTTACGATAGTGTAAGCTAATCCTATCTCTCTCTTTCTAATATATATATATATATATATATATATATATATATATATATATATATATATATATATATATATATATATATATATATATATATTACATTAGCTATACTAATTTGTTAAGTATTATAAGAAACTTCTCACTTGGTGGTGGTCCAAAGAACTATTAACATGCGATAAGAAAACTTAATATTGTGTGACTAAACTTATAAAATGTGGGTCGATGTGGTAAGCAACATCAACCCTTCGGATAAGGACGTAGATTTAAATTTCAGGGAAGTAACTTTTGTAGAGGACTGTATAACCTTCGTGCTCTTGCGATCAAATGAGGATTAGTCTCATGAATGGTTCAAATGAACCAAACCTGTGGGAATACAAAATGCCTCGAAATCTTAAAAAAAAATATTGTGTGACTGAATATGTTTGTAATACTATATGATTTTTTATTTTAATACTATATTTTTGTTTTTTAATGTGTTCATTATTCAATATATGTTACTTTTATAATATGGTATTTTGTTCAACTAGTCCAGTCTCCTTTTCTGTAGCACCACTAGTTTTTCTTGACCAACATGTGGGAAAGTAGCTAATAGTCTAATACTAATAGATTGTTATTATTATTGAAGTAAAATATAAACACAAATTTATTGAATCATCACTTTTTTTGTTTCACAAATATATTTCCACCCGCACCATAAAAACAAGTAGTTTATATTATTTATGGCGAAAAAAAATCCTCTGCGAGGTTGTGGCTTTGTTAGGGTTTGCCTCGCGTTACCATTATTGGACAGTAACCATTAGTGCTTGGCAGCTCATCTCCGTATCTGGCGATTTTGTACTCCTTTTGTGGAGCTTGATTTTCTCTCATTGGACTTTTCCCAGATTGACGACAGTTTCCTTTTCTCTTTTTTTCTTGTTTTTCTTTGCTTTTTCTTGATTTTTCAAGAATAAATTGATGTAAATCTCTGTATCTGAGGAGTTTGGGTTTCAACCTTTTAGATATGCCTTCTATTTAAGTAGATTTAAAATTTTCTAATCTTAATTTCTTAGATTAGTTGCACATCTAGTATATGAAGACCTTCATATCTACGGATCATTGAAATTCATGGAGATGAGATAGGAAGAGTGAGACTTTGATGGCAACAAAGATGATAGTGGTGGCGGTGATGATAAAGAAGACGTCGATAAGGTCATATATCTCAACAAGAAAAAGTTGCAGAAAGAACTCGACGTAACAAAGGTCAGCCTTCACACGAAGCTATGTGTTAATAAGAACCAGATCCACGCTAGCACATCTCAGTGCAATCTGCAATTTGAAGGGGGAAAAAGAAGTAATTGTCTTGGCAAGTTGTACTACCCTGAGACTTCTTTTAGGTGTAATGAGTTGCTCTAGAGGTTAGTTGCTTGTACTTGAGTCAAAGAAAAGAAAAATTGTATTTATGGATTATGTGTTTTTCCATTGACTTTTGAGCCATCATTCCAATTTGTTGGTGATTTGGGTATTTGCCTGTTGAGACTTTGTTTTCCTCTTCATTCTTAGTTATGAAATTAGCTATCTTTGACAAAAAAATAAATAAATAAACATTTTTGCTAAAGACAAGTTGCAGCAAGGGACTGAGCATTTGCTGAGAAATTTTTGAGTAAGAACTTCTTACGATAGTAAATTAACTTTTTGTATGTGTAAAAGTGTGTAAGCAATGTTAAAAATATATATATCTATGTTAATATTACATATGTCAAAGATTGATTTACATATTTAAAATAGGAAGTTCTTACCTAGAAATTTCTCGCATCTAACAAGCTGTCCTCAAAAATAAAAAAATAAAAAGTGACTTAAATTAGACCAGCAATTTATTTCTATCAGTGACTGAGTGGTGCTCTAGTAACTCTGCTTGACCTCATAGCTCCCCCACAACCATATGGCTTTGTTGCAGCATGCACTGGTCAACTTGGCTAAGCTGGGGCAATGGACTTATGGTGCATTGGGGACTTGAAAATTTACCACATTAATACATAATGTGAAATAGAGTGGAGGAATTAGAGGTATCATAGCAAATGCAGCAATCGATTGCACTCCATATCCAAAGAACAAAAAGTGCAAACGCAGCATCTTAATACATGGTATAGTCATCACTCTTAAAGCAATTTTAGACTCAATCGCACAGTCCCAGGTGCAACCTCATTGGGTTAGCCCCATTCTCTCTCTCTCTCGCTCTCTCTCTCTCTCTCTCTTTTCTTAAACATAAATTGCTCTTTATCTCTCTCTTCTTACGGCAGCAGTAAAGTAATGGAGTGCATAGCAATTAGAAATCCAAATGATCCAATCGTCACCTGCAGCCACCCACAAGAGAATATAACTGCCCAATCAGTAACCCACCAAACTCTGAAGAAAATGGGGATCAAAAGTGAATGCCACTGTATATTAAGAATAGTAATATCTGCACATATTTATATACACACCATTTTACATTTATACAATTTTCATCATTAATTATAACCAATTTCATCACATTTTTTACACACTTATTTTCTAATTCTGTCACCTCACTATGTGGTGTGAGATAATGTGCACCTTGTAATTGTGCATCAAACATTATTCAAATATTAATAGCTTATATCTTACAATAATTAACACATTAATGTGCACTAACATAAGTAGAAAACCGAGATATAGTCTATAGTTTCCAGTTTCTATATTCCCAGTAAAAAAAATGTGCATAGGCAAATGCAGAAATGCTATACAAGTATACATTTATGGCTATATATATATATTGAGAGAGAGAGAGGGGAGGGGCACCTGTCCTTTATGGCCAGAGGTGGGAATAGGGCGTATGGTAGCAGAGTCAACTTCACCAGTAGGAAGAGGAACTGCCGGGTTGCTGTTAATGAAGGGCATGCCACCACCACCTTGATCTGGCACCAATGGAACTGTCACTGGTGAATTTGCTGCTGAAGGTGCAGGGCCAGGTGAAGCCGCTTGGCGAGGATGGAAAGGCCATGGTAATGGAGGGGATGATGACATTTCTCCACCAGAGGAAGGAGCAGGAGCTGCCATTGGAGAAAGTTCTGGAGACACTGTTGAAGCATACGGGGATGGTGGTGCTGCTGAAGTGACCTTTATGGCTAGCTTCTGAGAAGCTTGACATGCTTTGAGCGAGCCATCATTGAAGCCAAAGTAGAAGAAACCAGGTCTTGATGGATGCCACTGAGAACATTAACATAGAATTGCTCAAAAATAAAAATAAAATAAAAAAATGTCCAATTATTTTGCCAGTTCCTGCAAAACCCAGATTAAGATTGCTGAGAAAAATGTGAACTTTTGAAGGGTCTTACCGTGTAGGAGGTAGTGTTGGGGTTGGTGAGAAGAGTGGCATGAGTGAAATTGCAGAGATCAAAGTCTTTCTGGTTCTGGAAAACGTAGATATTGTAGTGTTGCTTGTGCTTGAAAACTGAGACAGAGGAGACAAAGCAGAGAGTAATGTGTTAGGTGTTAGTATTAAACAATGCTTATGAAGATTCCAATTGCTTTTCTATTTCTGGGGTGTTATTAGCACTCACTGATGGAATCTCCAATGTGAACAGTGGGGTTCTTCCACTCTGAAGATCCATCTACTAGAATTGTGGTGCAATGAGAAGACTGGAATAGTAAACATAGAAGAGAGAAGAAGAAAATGGGAAAGGACATTATGATGAATCTGGTTTTTGAAAGAAAATTGCTGAGGAAAGGGTGAATTAATAGAGGCATTGTAGCTTTTTGTTATGTATTTCTTGTTCTGCTCTCTCTCTCTCTCTCTGGGTAATTATGGAATGGCAAAAGAAAAAAGATTTTGAGAACTGTGTTTGTGTGGGGAAGGGGACTGTTGAAATGTCAGAAGTGTTTGGCTTTTGACAGGGGAAGAGTTTAAATTGAGAGATATTATTAGTTGAGTTAGATATGTACACATTCACAATAAATTAGAGACTAAATTAAAGAGTTTCATTAAATTTATTTAAAATAAAAAATTATTTTTTTTAATTTTTTATAAATATAAACAAATTTAATGTGTTAAATTTGTACTTATAAAAAATATCTCTTAAATAGATGTACAACATGGGTGCTGTTGGAGGATAGTGTGATAATGTTATTTTATACAGTAAAAAGTAGTATGATTTTCTTTCTGGAAAATTTGTCATAAAAAAATATGTCCAGACATTAATTTTTTTTTATATTATTTTTTATTATACTTTTAATAGTTATGATTAAATAAAAAAATAATAAAAAATATATAATTAATAATATAAAAAATAATATAAAAAATAATATAAAAAATCATAATTAATAACAAAAATGCAGAAACAGAAGGATTTGGAGATTTGGGGCTCTGATGTCAACAGATGATGGATATTATTATTCTAAAATGATTAGTGTTGTGATTATCAGCCTGCAGTCAATTTATTCTTTTTCATTTTTCAATTCAGAAAAACTTTCTCCTTGGGTGGTGAGAAATCAAAATTGCCTTTTTCCTTTACTCCATTTATTTAGACTAAAATTGTCTCTTTCTTTGTACAATGTAATGATTCTTATACTTTGATGCATAAGGAAAGAACATCCTTCAAGCCTCAAGATATTCTTTTCTGCTGATGTGTTACACATGTAGTTATATATGACCATAACATATTCAAAGTTAGAAATTTTATATTATGTTTAGATAATAAGTAATCGAGAGAATGAAAAAGAAATAAAAGAAGAGAAATAATTTTTTTTATTTAATAATTTTAAAATATATGTAAAGAAAATAAAATATATAAAGAATTATTTTTTTTTTCTTTTTTCAAACGCTTAATTTTTGTTCCTTAAAATTAAGGTAGAATAGAGATAACACATATTTTATTCTGTTCTGTTAATGAAATTTTTAAACAAAGAGAATGATAATTATATTTTTTTTTGATTTATTTCTACTTATTTCGTTTTGTTCTATTAATAAAAAATATATAAATATAAAGTTAAAAATTAAAAAAAAAACATGATGAGAAAAGGGAATGACCTTACCAGGCCTACAGGACCCTGTTCTCGATTGTCATATCTTAATTGTCCACATATTAATATAACTTCAAGCAAATAAATCTAACCTATAAAACGAATTAATCTTTATTAATTAAATTACAATGTTAGAAGCTAATTATTAATGAAATAAAAATTATCATTCTAAATTATAAGATATTGATTCATTTGACCATCTAAGCTCCATGTGGGTTAACTTGACTTGATAAATTGTTAACTTTGACCTTTTTGTATTGTATGAAATTTATATCCATCTTTCTATTACTGGTATGATGTATGGTAAGTTCATATAATTTTCTGTAGGTTCTTTTTCAGCATCGACAATAATTTTTGTTCATACTTTTTTTTTTTACTTCTATGAAGTAAAGTAACTAATGGCCAAAAAAGAAAAGAAAAGAAAAAACTACATGTGACAATTCATCTGAGAATGAAATGGCAATAAACAATCCCACATGTCTACATCTATTCATAATACACATAATCTGTATAAAATGAAATGCTAAATCATACGAATTTTATTTCGTAGAACAGCATACGAATTCACCGATGTAACATAACTGTGTTACGTTTTGTCAATTAGTTTTTTCATATATGTTTCTCTCTCTCACTTTGATTGGCCAAATTATTTCGTGTGTGATTTTGTCTCTAACAAATCGCACGATATAATAGTTCTCATGAAGTAGAAAATATTTTAAATGCTCTTAAAAGGATTTGAAATATGGATGTTTTATATTTTTTACTGTTAATTTTGTGAAAAAAATGAATCAATGACTCTTGTATTAAACCAGTAACTTAGTTAACTGGTAATTCTTTTTTTTTTCCCTTCTTCAAAGTCACCTTCTACCATAGTAGTAGTTGCAATAGTGGATGGGAATACGTATACCGACAAGTCACTGCACCGCAAACCACTGGAGCTATCGTCTTCTGCCGCCCAAGCCACCGCGCCACGCACGAAGTTGCACTACCGAAACCATTAGATCTGTCAAATCCAACACTCAGAACCACACTTTCACCCCTCCTTGACATCGCATTCATCGGTGAGCGTACCGTTAATCACTATCACCAGCGAAGTCATCTCCACAGCGAGTCGTGCAGCTCTGACCTCTCTATGCACCATATTTGCGCTGAAGTCGTTGTCTTTTACGTCCAAGTCACCGCGCCACACACGACGTCGCACCACCAAAACCACCAGATTGGCCAAATCCAACACTCAAAATCACTTTCGCCCCTACTCGACACTTTATCTCACCTAAGCGTTCAGCCACCACTGCCACCAGGAGCCAACCAACCCAGAACCACCAACCCCTTTGTGTTGTTGTGTTGTTGTCCTCTACCGCGAGGTAGAAGGAAAAGAAAATAAAAAAATGTGATAATTTGTTGTTAAAAAATATAACGATAGATTACTTATAAAAAATAGATAAATTCTTTAGAGCATTGATGCTTAAAAACTTATTAAAAACATTATAAATGTCTCCATAAAGTAACTAGCTTTTTCATTCCTTCTCTACATATCTTACACTAAGTACACTTTATAGTTGATTAAAGGCGGGTGCTATTATGCATCCTGCCAAGTTTGGGTGTACCATACACCCAAACTTTTACCTGCAATAACAGGTTTTTTTTTTACAGGTTATTTTTCTTTAATTTTTTTTTTTAGGCTACTATTATTGGTCACCGCTGACCACCACCACCAGCCGCCAACCACAGACGTCGGCAATCCTCCGACGCCGGCCACCATCACTGATTGTTCGGCCACCAACATCACCGTTTTCTCCAGGAATCACTGTTCACTATTGGCTTGTCTTTGTTAATTTTTTAAGTTACATTAATTATGTAGATACTACTAGTTAAAAGCGTATTAATTTTTATATTTTTTCATAAATAATAATCACAAGATACTAAAAATCTTAAAGTATATGTAAATATTATCGTTAAAATTTATAAATTTTTCAAGAAGATATACGATTGTTTATTAAAAAATTAAAAGTCGATATAATTTTTATTAATTGTATTTTAACCGATATTATTTATCTGACAGTAAGCTTAAAAAAATAAATAAGTATAACCTTAAAAAAAAGTGATGGCGGTTGGTGGTTGGTGGTTAGCATAGCTACAAGATTAAGTGCCAAACGACGACAAGTAGCGTAGAAAAAATCATAAAAAAATAAAATTAAAAAAAATATAAAATCAAAAATATATATATATAAAACAAAAAAATTACTTAATGATTTCTTATACTTGATCTAAGTTATTGATTATTTTTATAATTAAATTAATAATTTAAATCAAGTAATATATGATACACCTTCTTTAAAAGAATGTACCTTAAAATTGGCCGTTGATTAAAATATAGTTTTGATGTAGGGACTTACCGCTTGACTTTAATTTTTCTTCATTATGACTTGAATTTAGAATTCTTATATAAAATTATTAGCATGCTTTTATTAATTCTAATATTTTAATGTTTGATTCTTTTGATATAGAAAAGTTTAGAAATAGGAGGTTCTCCTATTCTAGGTTCAGGAGATGTTACAAGCAACAAAAACCTACAATGGTATTACTAATCAATGAAAGTTAGCATATTGCAACAAGTCTTTTCAAAGACTTACTTACGATGGTACTATCAACTAATGAAAGTCTACAAGTAGGAATCAAATTCTAATTTTTATTTTTATCTGATCCTGTCAATTGAACTTACCCCTCATTGACACTTTAATGTTTGATTAATGTAAGATGATTTTTTTTTAAAAAAAAAAGTTGTAGATAACAAATCTTGAACCCATGATTTAAGAAAGTTAAAGTAAAGCACTGCTTCTACTAACCCTGCAAATATTAACGAAGCTGGCAAGCAAAAAACTAAACAATTCGTTGCTTGAGTATCTTTTTTTTTTTCCCTAACATTCATGGCTTGAGTATCTTGGAAATTTTAAGATAATAATTTTATATAATATTGAACATTGCAACTATTTTGCTTGTCTCTGATAAGTCTCCCTTGTGTACTACCTGTACCTCAAATTCGATCTACTTCTATCACTATAAAACTGAAGGAAAATAGCCTCTCTTTTTTTAGTATGGCGAGGATCACGCTTATACTTTTGAGTCTAGTTTCAAGCGTCTCTAGTTTCTTTCACCGAATTTGTACCTTTCAACTGATGTAAAAGGTCTAACTCCTAATTCACCATGTTGATGAAAATTAAAAAGTGTTATTGGTGTAATAAGGTAAAATGCCATGGAAAGATGGGAAGTCAGATATGGTCCATATGGAGCTCCATGTCGTACCCTAAGTTAGCAGCTTTCCTCCCATTGTTTATATCAAAATGTGGTCCAACATCTTATAACGAAATCACATGTACAAGTGATTAAACCACAAGGTTGAATACGACAAGAGGGACCATGACATTTATTGTCTTTTGTCTCTCTCTCTCTCTCTTTTTAATGTCTTTTGTCTGTTTAATCTGTTCTCTCAATTTATACATAAACTTAAGGGTCAAATACACTTTACCCCATGTAATTTAATCCTTGCTCAACTTATATCTTAAAATTTTTTTGATATATCACTAAATCTCCTGAATTATGGCTTGAACTGAAATCACTGAAATCGTTAAATATCTGATTGAATCAAATCAAAATGTCACATGCATAACTTTGTTTTTTTCCTTTTCTCTCTCTAACTTATAGTCATCAAAACAGGGGCTTGAGATTTCTGTACATAGATGACAAGCACACATTCTTCTAACCCACCAACCCATCACATCTCAACTCCTTACAACTCTTCTTCTTTTGCATCTTATCCTTCTAAAGAGAGGGAAGAATGGAGAAGGAAAATTAGAGAAGTGACATACATGATATGTAAAGAATGGGAGGAGATTGTGCTCAAAGGCATGATAATTAACTTAGGAGCATGATTCTATATGGTGTGAATTTGAAAAATATACCTATCTTAATTTCATTGATATAAAATGTTTGTTCTGCTTATACATTTATTCTCTGTCTATAAATACATTCTCTATATTCTGTATCTAAGCACAGGTTGAGTATTTGTTTGTAAGTAGATGAAGTTATCCAAATCTAGTTTGCTTTTTTATCTTTCCTTTAATCTTTTCTTGTTTTCACCTAAGTAGTTGAATGCTAGTTGCTTCTATAAGCTTGTCTTTGTAATTGCTTCCTCAGGTGGGGCCTTAGGAGAAGAATAAATCTATTATTTTTGTTGTCGTTATACAGTTTAGGAGCTAGTGGCATGGTTGCATGGTCAATGATAATTTGTGTAGGAAGCATTTGATGAGGGCCCATAGACAAATCTCTACCCCTAAAACAACCACATACACACAACAATCCTCTGCCATTCCCTCTTTAAAATGGAGCAACGAAATTCAACAACTAATTCGGTCTCACTCGCAATGTAATAGCAAATGTTCACACTACTGTAGCTTTGAGCTCCAAGACACACCCTTTCGTTTGGCCATTTACAAGTTACAAAGCTTTAATTTTTTTAATCTGGCCCAGCCCGGCCCAGCCTTATGTCCACCTACGGTCAAAACGAGCTAGTCCACAGGTCCTGTCTTATATTTTTTTTATCTGTTACATTTTGTTGTGTGTTATAATAAATATTAAAACTTACTATTATTCCAACCAAGCAAATAGAATTAGTTAAGTTTTGTTTTTTGGGTTCTAACTTAAATTAGTTAAGTGGATTCACATCTTTGTGTTGACCTCAAATCAAACCAGTTAATCCATTGGAAGGAAGTCCAAATAATCTAACAAAAAGTGTGAGTTATGCTAGCAAAATTTAAGCCCAAATATCTTTTTACCCAATTTGATCTAGCCTAATTATAAGATGGTCTGCCTCAGGCTGGGCCAACCTGTTATCCCACCCAAGGTGCATTTCTCATTAACTCATTGGCCAACAACATAAATTCACAATTTCATCAATTTCTTTGAATTAGTATCAAAATAGTTCAATAATTGCCTGTCATTTGATTTGGCCCAATTCAAAAAAGGGCGAAACCATGTTCTTGACGGCTTGCTGTTGGGAACACAAGACACAACATTGTCAAAGATGGCTTCTTGCTGTTGATGTCTTCTTGTTAAGAACACACAACATCAACGTATTAGGGGATACACACATATACACACACAAGTTGACGTTGTTATGTATATTCATTAATATGTTGACGTTGTGTGTTGTTAACAGCAAACCATCAACTCAGGAAGCCATCTTCGATGTTTCTTTGTTCTTAATAGCAAGTCATCGAGAACATGGTTTGGCCTATTTTTTAATTAGGCCAAATCAAATGACAAGCAATTGTTAGACAATTTCTATACTGATTTAAAGAAATTAATGAATTTAAGAATTTATGTTGTTGGGCCAATGAGTTAATGAAAAATGTATTTCAGGCTAATGGGTTCGCCCAACCTGAGACGGACCAGTTTATAATCAAGCCATATTAGATTGAACCAAAAAAAAAATCAAGCCTTTATTTTACAAGCACAACCTACAGTTTTTGTTAGGTTATTTTGGCCCTCCTGTTGTGGATTGACCTAGTTATATTCGAGGAAAAACGTGCTTAATACAATTATGTGAATCCACTTAGCTAATTCAATTTGCATGACTGGACAATGGTAAGTTTTAATATTTATTGCTCACATTAAATTCATTTTATATTCTTCTATTCTTTGATAGGTCCTTGAATATTCCTTATAACAGGAAAAAAAAAATCTTGGAGGCTGGACCAATGAGTTTAGGCCATTGAACCTAAGGATGACAAAATTACATGTACTCGTGGAGATCTATGGAGATTACATTCATGAACGGACGGGAGATAGATCTGTTTAATAAACGCAAATGGGGTAGGGGTGAAAATTATAAGACGAGCTCTGCAAATACCCTCAGTTAAGTATATTTTTTATTTAATATATATCATATATTATGATTCTTTTTCTTTTTAACTTTGAGATGAGATGAAAATACATATATTTTTATTATTTTAAAATAAATTTTGTATTAAATGAACCTATAATGATAAAACTTATTGAAAAAATATATACTATTTATGTAATAGTTATTTATATAAATTGATTATTACAAAATATAATTGAATTTAATTTATTATTTATAATATTTTTTTAATTTTATAAGAATCTTAGATTGTTGAATAAAATTGTAGTATGTTATGTTAAAATTTATTTCATTTATATTTTTTTTATAATTTTTATAATTTTATTTTAAATTATTAATTATCTACGAATATCTGTAAGTATCTAATCTATCCGCAAAGATCATAAATTAATACCCATGACAGAGACAGAAGCGGGGACAAAAGCAAGAGCAGAAGTAGAGGTGAGAGAAACACTACCCACCCAGCGCCCGCCCCGCCCCATTACCATCCCTAATCGAACCTCAATACCTCATTATCAAGAGAGAATTTGTGAGTGGGCTTTACACTTTATTTTTGGATTGGCGAACTGATAACTTTATTGAAGGATTGGTAAGTTTTGTGGATTGGGAGATTTTAACTAGGCACAATTTATTATAACATTTAAATAATTATTTAATATATGTAAAGATATTTTTTAAAAACAATTTAAATTAATAAACATAATTTTATTCATGTTAAATATGATTTAATTATAGTTTTACCAAAAACAATTTCTTGTCGTTGTCAATCAAGACAAATCTGTACTTGTTGTAGTGTAGATAATATCAATCTACAATGTATACATGACTTCTTCAGTTGGATTATGAAGCAGTTCACAACTTCACATCGTTCAACGTATGAATGGGTTCTTCAGTTCAAGTAGTTGGGGGCTCAAAAGTGGCCAATTTTGGCAACATTCTGCCATCCAAAGGTTTTTCTCTATCCCTCTCAAGTTTGAGGTTATGTCCTTAAAGACTTCAAAACTGTCGTTTTGATATGTGGTTGCTTCTTTCAAATGATAGAGGTTCTTGAGCTTTGGAGAAATGCTGATGCTGTGTGCTTTGATGTGGATAGCACTGTCTGCCAGGATGAAGGTGTTGATGAGCTTGCTGAATTCTGTGGAGCTGGGAAGGCTGTTGCTGAATGGACTGTTAGGTAAGACACTTTAGCTTCAAATTCTTACTGGGATTTTCTGCTTTTTGAAAATTTCTACATCTGATTTGAACACTGATCGATCCAGAGCAATGGGTGGTTCTGTTCCTTTTGAGGACTCCTTGGCAGCTAGTTTATCTCTGATCAATCCCTCCTTATCCCAAGTTCACAATTTTCTTGAGCAAAGGATCCCAAGGTAAGTTGTAACAACTAAGAAATTGACCAGGCAATTTGTTGTCTTAGTCTTTCAATTTGGTATTTTTCTTTCAACCCTTCTCTGCCTCCGTCTCTGTTTCTGTGCATGGTGTGTAATGACTGTGTATACTTTTATTTTTTTTATTTTTTGGCATAGAAAGTCAAAGCTAGGTTATGGGAGCACCCTTTACACTATTTATGCTGTGTGTGCTGTGTAATGTCTGTGTATACTTGGTACTTGAGAACAAGTTTCGGATGCATACTTAGATCTACCATGGACTGTAAGTCTATTGTAAACCCAATTTTCTGTGCCTGTTTGAGGTACCCTTGTATGGATATAAGTCTGGTTGAAGTGAAGTGTTAGACTGTAAGTGTAAGAGTTTATGCAATCTTTCTGAAGTATGACCATGTAATTGTGTCTGTATCTCTAATGGTCCTCTATCAGGCAATAGTAAATGTTCTGAAAAATGCTAAATTCTTTCTCCTATGAAATGGCTTATCAGATGCAAGTTTCAGATATATTCGACTTCCAAGCTTGCCAAAGTCAGCTTTTTCTCAAAACAGGCAACAAGTTTATAGGTTCATCCACTTATAAACTTGTCACTTTGTCCATTCCTTAACAATGTAGGACTTTTTTTACCCACATATACACTTGGAACTCACACTTAAATTTCCAACCATGTCTAGAATGAAAAATTGTATTCCTTTATATTCAAATCATATATTAATTGATTAAATGAGAATCTAATTATGAAAAAGTTTAATAATGTACATTGGTTATATGCTGATATAGTGTGGAGATTATGCTTCTTTACTACTTGTGACACATACAAATCACTGACTAACCTCATTCTTTGACCAGTCTTAGTTTTGATGAGACAAAAGGTTGATATCCGTATCGCAAGTGTTTAATTTTTATTCTTTGTACTTCCCCTCTCAGTTTCTATGTCTCTGGCAATAGTATATCCTGAATTATTTAGTTCAGTCAGATTTGGAACAATATTTATGATTCTACTTCTGAATATGCAGGCTTTCCCCCGGCATTGTAGAGCTAATTGGGAAGCTAAAAGCTAATCACATTCATGTTTATCTGATCTCAGGGGGCTTCCGTCAATTGATCAATGTATTGAGAATAGCCATTATTAGTGTGATACTATGTTGTTTCATTTGGAGCTAAAAGGAGAAAATAAATAGTTACTTTAATATAGGCTAAATTATGATAAACTTGCTTTAACTTGATTTACAGACATATATAGGTGGTGCTGTAAACAGGTTTCATTAATTATTTAGAATGCATTTGTGTTACAGAATATGAACTGGAAACTCCACTTAAACTTTGAAAAATGTCACCTCCATTGCTCTCTTAAGTCTTCGTGTATATGTTCCAAGAATTCTGAAATCCAATTAATGGTCAAAGTTGGCAGCTAGTGTTTATATCTTGCGGTGTTTTTCCCATTCAAATGCTTTTCATATCATAACATTGTCATGGCTTCTAAGAATTCTGTGACGTGCTTCTTACATTAGATAAGTGTATTGGTTCTATGACTATTTTTATGCAGGGTAATGAATCAGATACTACAATTCCTTTCTGACTATAACTACTAACGGTGTTCTTATGAAGCCTATTGCATCAGTACTGAGGATTCCACTTGAGAATATTTTTGCAAATCAACTGCTTTTTGGAAGCTCTGGAGAGTTTATGGGGTTTGATAAAACTGAGCCTACTTCAAGGAGTGGAGGAAAAGCTACTGCAGTCCAACAGATCAGGAAGGTTAATCTTGTACCTGGTTGTCAATTTTTATTTATAACATTGTATAACATTGCTTGTGAAGCTGATCAAACTGCATCTCAGGCTTATGGATACAACACATTAGTTATGGTAGGGGATGGTGCAACTGACCTTGAGGTAAGTAAAATCTTGCGAAATTTTCAATTAGATTTATGGAAAAATCAAACTTCCGAGTTCCAACTGTGGATTGATAGCACTTCGATTTAAGAGAGCTTGTTGAAGCACTTATCATTAATGTTGAGTTGGGAAACATAGGAGGCTTAGGATTTTGGTATCATAAATTTGAGTTAATCCAAAAATTTAAGATCATGAATTAAGAGTCAATCCAAGTATGTGTCTGATATATTTTTTCTTTTAATTTAATGTTGGATTTCTTTTAACTTTGTCTTATGCACATTCACTCAGACACACACACTCACACATCTAACAAATTGTACATATTCGTTATGACATTCTCATCTGCCCAACTAAACAAAACAGCTTCTTGTTGTCAATCTGATGACAGCAAAAACCAAAAATGATGCTGATAGGAAGAACCTTTTAACTTCAAATTAACTTATTTTAATTACTTTTGGCTAAAATTGTGGGGTGGATATTTATTCCAATAAATTATATGCAGTAACTTGTTTACGTTTTCATGTTTAGGCTCGAAGACCAGGTGGTGCTGACTTATTCATTTGCTATGCGGGTGTTCAACATAGAGAAGCTGTTGCAGCAAAGGCTGATTGGCTAGTATTTGATTTTAAAGACCTTATAAATTGGTTGGGGTAATATTTATTTGTGCCTTTTAATTTGGAGATTCAAATCTCATCTCTCCAATACCCGTGAGCCCCATGGTTAGTTCCCCTTCTTCCATTTTGGTAATTTTGAAAGTTACATACACTTCTGTTATAAGAGCACGACTATAAAACTAGAAAATGAGGGGATATATGTTTGCATGGAGTTTGGGTAGAATTTTATCTGTTTAGAAAAAATTAATTGAGTTCCTTTATTATTAAATAACATAAAATGAGTAGAGAAATTCAAGGCCAAAAAAAAAAGTAGAGAAATTAACATTTGATTATTCATCTTTATTTTCTCCGGATTAGAACAGTCCAAATGCCATAAGCAACCCTTTCTCCTTTCGTCTTTTTCATTTTTCTTCGGCGACTCTGTTCTTCTTCTTTCTAGTATTACGTGAATTATAATAAAATAATTATAACTGATGTAATAAAAAGAACAATAATATAATAAACAATAAAATACATTATTTTAATAAATAATTTAAAAAATTACATTATTTAAATAAAAATATTAAAAAGGTTGCTGCAAAAGCTGTTGTGGTTTTTAACTTTTATTGACGTGCATACCTTTTAAGGTTTTCGCAAGCGATACATGTATTGGGGGACAACACCAAGTAAAGTGGAGCATTATCAAGAACTTCGGTTGCCATTTGGTACCGTAATTCATTCATTTCAGTTGAAACTAGTAAGTGAGGCCGTGCACGGGCTTCCTTAGATTTTTTTTTCTTTTTTGTTTAATTGAGTCATATTTAGATTTTTTTAAAAAAATAATAATAACTTTTTAGATTAAAAGTAATTAAAAATGAACACTTCAGCTAACATTAAAAAAAAGACTATTTGCACTGATTAGAGTACTATTGAAATGCTTGGTATATGAAAAGCTCACTTACTAAAGCAAGATATCTGTTTGTTTTGTTTTGTCTTTATTTTCTATAATTTTTAATTTTTTTAAATATTTCATCCGAAATGTCTCCTTATATTTGAATATATGGAGCTTTGTTTTTGAAATACCAAATCAATATTCGAATACACTATTTTTTTTTCAAATACCATTTGCTTTTTACTTGTATTAGTGACTTCATTCCATCTTATATCCAAATATATTGTGTTATATTCAAATACATTTTGCCTCAATTTTTATAATTTCTAATTTTTAATCATTATATTCAAATATGCCTCCTTTCTCAGGTACTTTTTAAGATTTTAATTATAATACTCATAATAATGCTGAAATATTAAGTCTTAATTTGATGAAATAGAATCATTGTTGTATTTTCTCAATAAATTAAATTCATAACATGAGTAAGAATTCCAACTTGCAAAATTAGATTTATCTCAATGTCATATATTTAACACAACTTATACATGTCTACGCAATATCACCATCATCATGAAGCTTAACAAATCTCTGTTCAACAATAAATTCAATAATTCAATAATCCGAGATTAAAAAAAAACAATAAATTCAATAATCATGAGATTTATAAGATAATTTTTTTAGAAACACTTGTACAGATTTTTTTTCCCTTTCTGTTTTTCACCTAATTTTGAAAATTTGTTAATTTGGTAATCCTAAGCTTATGAATAAATAAATTATTTTCTTCCAATTCAATTTCCAACTAAATTGAATAGTCTATGCTATAACACGTTATACTTATGATTTCATCTAGTCTAGTAAAAACCAAAAATATTTGTGGTCACTCATCTAGTCTAGTAAAGCTATTTTGAGTTTTACGTGCTTTTTGGATAACACTATACAAACCATTTTAGGCAACCAAAAATATTGTCATTTAGAGCAACGAAAAATAAAAAAGGATGGGGAAATAAGATAGTCACCTCAAGCTCTTTGCCTTCAAGAAAAATAAAAATGTTTAACCTCAACAAGTGTCAAAAAAGAATAGGAACCATTACATAAACTACACCAGTTGAAAATCAAAACCAAATAAAATAGATTGAAAAAATAATAATTAAAAGCCATCAACCCACCAATGCACTCACCTTGAAGTGCCATAATAGATTGAGTTTGGTTGAAAATGTCAATGGTTGAATCAGACTTGGCAACTGAGCATAGGAAGTTGAGAATGGAAGAGAGGCCACAAATATGGAGTAAGGAGAACTCTGCACGAGCATCTGTGAGACCTGATCAAAGAGCAAGAGTTGCTTGCCTGCACACTATTTGCTGGTTCAACGATCATACCCAGCTCCCCCATTGCATCTGATGACCAAATGAATCAGAATCTCAGTTTCCCTTTTGGATCCCTTGGCTCAACAATGGCTTTTTCAAGTGTATCTCTATTCTTTGTTTGTTCTCTCAATTCTTCGGAGACCATTTGAACAAATGAAGGGAAGTTCCTCAATTTGAAAAAGGTATCATCTTTGTGTAGGAAGAGAACTAAATGAGAAAAAATGATTCTGAAATATTCAAATATCTTGCCTGTGTTCGACAATGCTGAAAGACAAATAGGGTTAAGCAAAATAAAGGAATAGATTTGATTTTCAAAATTCAAATGCCGAGAGACAGACAAAATAATCTGCACTAAGCAGAAAGAGAGATAATTCTTTTTTTTTTTTTACCAAAAACTTATGAGAGATATGGTAGACAGTGGTTTCACAAACCTAGTTTTACTGAACCAGAAACCAGTTTTAGAATAATTGATCAACATTCAACAATATGCTTACATCACTATTTTATAATATATAAATGAATTAAATCTTATTCAAATATTACAAAATTCAACAGAAGTCTTTTTTAACCATATGATTAATGATTGAAATTATTTCATTAAAAGTAATTATTAGATGAAATATTTAATCGAAATATCTTGTGTAGTTGATCCTCTTTACAAAATTATAACCATTTGATTAGATATAATATTCGAATATCATCTAAGTATATTAGAATATTTTACAAATTTATTATGCTAACTTAATTATATAATATTATAGTAAACCTTTTTGTTTTATCAGTTTTAAAGTAGAAACTTTATTAAAATAAATTTAATCCTAAATTTAGTCTTATTCAAATATTACAAAAGTTATAACCATCTATTAGATATAATATTTGAATATCATCAAAATCTATTAAAATATCTTGTAAACCCATAACCCTAACTCAGTTACATAATATTATTGTAAATCATTTTGTCTCACTAGTTTTGATTTATGTCTCACTAGTTTTGAGTTTATTCAGTTTTTTAAAACAAACCAATAAAGAAAATATTTGGAATGGTGAAAAAAAGTAAAAAGCCCAACTTAAAAACCAAAAACCACAATTTTCACACTCCACAAACCAGTTTTGATCTACGTGCAACTACAAAGCAAGTATTTTGGTTGACGTACAACCACAGAGCGAATATGTATTAAAATATATCGCACTCGCAAGAAAAAATCTCTTAATTTAGAAGAACGAGTGGATCTTTGTTGAGATCATAAGTTGATGAATAATGATAAAAGGGAAAATGAAAATAATTTCTTTTTCTTCAATCTGGGATTGGATAAGGAATTTGTCAAGATTTTTAGTTTTAATATTCTGAATTGACCTAATGTCAGCTGACATCAGGATGTCCATTGGCATTTCCTAACATTCACTCATGTCGGCTCCTCTAATCAACAAATTATCACAAGTCCCCTTGGTTATCCTCTGTTGCTCCAACCAAACAAATTCAACAATACTAGATATTTTAGATTTTTAATTCATTTTAATATTTTTAACATCTTCTTATACATGATAAATAGATGAAAGATAAAACAATAATTTTATAAAATGTAAATTTTATTTTAATATATGATTCTATGATAGTTTTCATTTTAAGTTTTAATTTATAAAGGAATTATTTTATAAAATTTTTCTAAAAAATGATCATAGAATCATATATTAAAATATAATATTAAAATAATAATTTCCTCCTCCTCTTCTTGATTACCAAAAAAATTAATTTATAAAGGAATAATTTTATTAAATTTTTCTTACAAATTTTATTATCTAATCAATATATTATTATTACCACTAGTTTAGAAAAAAAATTTAGATAATATTTTTTATATAAAGTACTTTTTTAATATAATATTTTTTATAAAAATATATTTTTTTTCGAATTTTTTTGTTCGATCACTTGACCTACGGTTGGACCAGTGACCAAGTGACCTAAACTTTTGATCGGATTGACCTTCGGTCCGAGTTATATAATTATGAGTTTTAGTATGATTACCTAACATTTTTTTTCGGAGTAGATTCTTTAGAGTTTTCTTAAAATTGCAAGAAGGGTGCTCATAACATAACTTGATACCTACTAATATTTTGATGGAGCTAATTTTTTGGACTCGATCCTGGCCTAGTTATAACTCGATTAATGATTGAGTCAATCTAACATTTAGACAAAATTTACAAATGTGAGTATTATGCATAGTTAAGTTTCAAAAATTTGAAAGTATGGAACTAATTAAACTAAGTGATGTTTCACCATATATATTTCTAAACAATTTATATCAAAATTCTATCTTCTCGTGTGGTGTTCTCTCTGCCCTTTGTGGTACTTTGGTCTTTCTTTTGGGTGTTTGTTCAATGAGAGTTGCTGTTCCAATTTTTCTATAGCAGTTCTAGTTGTTTTCTTTTTTGTTTTTCTAGTATTCTTTCTTATAAAACTACACAGATCTTTTAGATCTATTACCTTTGGGATATATTTGAAGAATTTGGTTTTAAATTTCTTAGATCTATTTTTTATTATGGTAGATATAAAATAGTTTGTTTTTTTAGGTTAATGTCATGTTTTGACTTTACATTACAGTAAAATTTTCAAATTTTTTGAGATAAAGGATGTGATACTCTCTTTATACGGTAATATTACATGTTGGTCTCCAGAGTGAAAGATGAGACGTCATCAATAGTTTATAAACTAAGAATAAAGTTACATATCATAATTAGTTTTAGATGAAAATTATATAAATTTTTTTCTTTTTAATATATTTATTATTTTTACTAAAATTGTAAATGTCAATGAGTTTTGGTTAAATGAATTTATAGTTTATGATCTAAAAAAAAGTACATCAATATAAAAATATTATCATATTATATATAATATATTATATTCTCTAAATTTTATTTGTAATGTTAGAGGTTTAAATCTTAAAGTTGTGCACTACGAAAATGCATATGGAGATAATTTGGTCAATGACGAAAACGGAAAATACTTTATTATATGGCAAAAATTGATGGTAAACATAATTCGATAATTCTCGACGGTTAGATTAAGAGTTGCACTCAGTTTTTTTTTTCTTTATAAACTGCTGAGATCCTATTCCATTTGAATTATGTTTTTTTTTAATAAACTGCTGACTTCCCTTTAAGTTCAACGAAATTACATTTATCATTCTCTTCTTTGTATTTTTATACTGATTTTTCTAAAACAGACAAATAAAAAAAATAAATATAACGCTAAAAAAAAACGAGTAAATTATGATAGTTTTAATACAGTAATTATCAAAAATTACTATAATATATAATATAATACATCAATTATACACCTATTATAATTTACAAATAAAAAACAACAATTAAATATTCTCTCGTACTCTCACTCTCGTTGCAGCGCTCCACTCTGATCTGGGGTTGTGGTGGTTAATGGCTGCACGTGGAGCACGACGCGAGCAGCGGTGCAGCGAGATGGCGAGAGGCGGCGCGGTGAGTGGATCTGCGTGGTGGTGGCTCGTGCGCGTGGTGCGAGTGGTTCCGAGCTTGCGGTGGAGGACGACGCGCAGTGGGTATGGCAAAAACGGAGGACGGTAGTGGTCAGAGGTGGTTCGCGTGGTGGGTCGCGACCAGATCTGGGTTCGTGTGGGGGTAGATGGCTACGACGGAGCGGCGCGGCTTAGGACGTTTTCTAGGCAGAGGAAGGCGCAGCTATGGTGCGGACGACGACTTGGAACGGTGGCTCGCAGGTGGTTCCTGTGTTTGGACCAGGTTGTTTATTTTTTCTTTTATTTTTTTTTTTACATTATTTCTTCTATTATGGAGATGTTGCCAACCTACTGGGGAAGCTATGTTCGGGAAAGGCCTCATCTATGCGTGGATGTAATTTGCCTTGGTAATTATTATGTTTGCTCAAATTATTTTGGCATGGTAGCTAAGCAGAGGTTATACTTTAAGAAACATGGACTATGTCATATTCTAAAGATATTTAGGGAAAAAAATTCATTAGGTTGGACATGCCAATTACATTTAGAGGTCTTAAAAGGAATTCATAATGTTTTGGGAAGTTTTTTCTGTAATAATGACCCAATATATGTACTATTACTTAGAAAAATCTATTAAATTGTTTTTTGACTTGGGCTTCTTCAAATTACCTGGTTGTGTTTGAACTTGAAGACTTGAAACACCCAAATCTTTGTTGATCTTTTGCTTGCCTTCTCTAAAGTTCAATTCTTTGCCTGTCTCTTTTGTCATACTTTGCCCTTGCCATTTCTGGGTATTATGAGTGAAGGTTGCCTTCACATACCAGCCCTCAATTCCTCTTTAAATATTTCTGAAATGTCGAGGAGTGGTTTTGGTGTTATGGTTTATGATTATCTTTGACTAACTAAGAAACTTGGAGTTCATTGCGGTATGCTCTCAGATAATTTATTATATATTTTTCATTTTCTAGTTGTTTTAGTTTTTAGAAGGAGCTAAGGAAGATCTGAGTTGAATGTTTGTGCTACTCTGAGTTGCTTAATTGATTGTGCCACTAGCATATCTTTGAACAATTTTGATGGGATTTACTTTCAGTATTATTTTATCCAATCTAATGACCAGATAATGCATATACACGAGTTCTTTATAAACAATTTTTTTTCCTTTGATTTATGTACTATATCTTGTTTTTCAGGCTGCATCTCAAGCTCATGGGGGACAATTTGCAGCTGGCTTTGTAGATGGTTCAGTCAGACTTTATGATGTCAGGAAACTTAATAATAGTGAAGACTTTAAATGTATGGAAGGTTAATTAAAAAACCTACAGAAGTTGATGATCCTCATTTTTTCCCATAATGTGAATCTGGATATTTACTTTCTCAAGTGGTTTCACTTTTACATTTTCACCCCAAGAGATCACTTTACTCTTTAGTCAAGGTATCTACATGCTTGTATGTACATAATTGCAACTCAACCTTAAGACCTTTTATTTCTTGATTAAAATCAAGACCGAATTCCACTAAACTTTAGTTGTCCTTAAACTTTGGTATTGTTGTTACTTATATTTCACTTATTGAATGTTAGGTATGACCCACTTTTTGGCGTGGGCTCTGCCTTTATTTTGGAGAGGTGACTTTTATTCCATCTTTTTGTACATTAAAGCATGTTTGGGGAGTTCAGCAGAATCTGCACAAGAAATGGTCATAATCTGCTAGAAAAAAGAATGTTTTTTGTTTTTCTGCACAAGAATGTTTGGAAATTGTTCTCTTAATATATGAAAGAAATTACCCTTAATTGTTTGCTTTTTGTTTTGGGCTGAGAAATGCGTTGTTTTCATACATATTGTGAATGCAGTGCAGCCTGTGATTTGATGGCTGACATTAAAACCATGCCCTACATAAAAATGCGTGGGGCATTCATTGCCAATCTCTGGCTTGTTGGAATTTTTTAAGGTAGTTGGCATGTTCAACTATACAAGTCTTCCAAATCATGAAGGGCATGACTTTCTGTTAGCATTCTAATTTTCTAGGATAACCTATGTCACTTGAGTGCACCTACATACTAGTATAATTTTAATGCTTGCTTGTATATTGTGTGGATTATAGGTGGGTAAAACTCTCTGGTATGGACCTTTGGCCTGGGGATGTTGTCTCTATAGGTCGCTCTTCTGGTAAGAATGGAGAGGAGAAGCCTATACCTGTAGACATGCTTATTTAGACTAATATTACTGATATTACTGAATTGTGTCACACTATGTGTTGCCTCCTGTTTTTATTTACTTAATATACAACTTTTGTAAGGATGATTATATTCACTATATATTTACTAAAAATCTTTTATACTTATTTTAGTTTGTTCTTTCCAAAATTTTAAATGTTTGTGCATGTCCATGTTTACTTGTGTATGTAATTATGTATCTGATCATGTGAATTCATGATTGTCCTCCTTGGCCCCCTCTTTCCCATGAAAAAAAAATAAAGTTGGAATACGACATCTTTAATCTTTCTTATGGTTAGCTGGTATATCTTAATGCATCTCTGATAAGCATATGGGGATTGGGGATTGGAGCTTTTTCTAATGTCATGATATTCTTCTTGCACGATTATGAATAACTGGTCTATCTGGTCATGATAAGCATATGGGGATTGGGGATTGGTTAGCTGGTCTATCTTAATCCATGATATGCTTTAGGAAATTATTAGAGAATTATGAATAACGTGTAGAGCACCCAAAGTATAAGGTGTAAAGATTCAATTGTAGTCCTAGACTATCAATATAAAAAACTAGATATAGGTTTACAAATCAGTATTACTCAATGTGCCAAGAACGAGGAGGAGATTGAGCTTTGTTCCTAATGTTTCTGTAGTATAGTTTTATGCCATGATCTTGTTACTGGTCTCCAAGTTACTCAAATATTAGTCTTGATAGTTGATCAGCAACCATCACACTTTGGTCATATTTTGGGTAGCTTTGTTGCATTCTTTATTTCTTCATACTAAAATTTTATAACATGAATTATGAATTATGGATTATGCTATTGAGCTGGGTTGTCTGTAATTTTTTTTGGTTGGTTTTAAGTGAATTACAACAGTTCTAACTACTATAATTTATATTTTTTTTGTTGGTGTTATGTAAATTATGACAGTTTTAACTGTCGTAATTTACATTTTTTTGGTTAGTGTTATATAAATTACGGCAGTTGTAATTATTATAATTTTTTTTTGTTGGTATTATGTAAATTATGGCAGTTATAAACTGTCGTTTTATGCACCATGAAACTGTTGTTTTATACATGGTAAATTGTGACGGTTAATGAAAAATTACTGTATTATATCGAACGACGAAGTTAATTATGTCAATTTTAAAAATCGTTACTCACGCAAAAAATGGTAGTCAAAACTACCGTAATTTGTAAAAAAAATTACCGTAATTTATTTTTTTTTTTGTAGTATAATGATAATATAAATTTTAAAAAAAATTGATATAATATCTAAAACAAAGAAAGTGTCGAGTGTAATTAAATTAAATCTTAAAAGAGATTAGTGTAATTTATCTTCTTTTTTTTTCATCGTTCAGGATGTTCTCTTTGTATAATAGTATACATGGGTGCTCTTTGTATAATAGTATACATGGGTGGAAAGAAGATGGGATCCTCCTCAAAAGATATAATTTGAGTAATTCTTAAAACTTGACGAGAAAAAAGAGGAAATTAGTTTATAAGAATTTCCTAATTTATTTTCACATTATTTTAAAGAATAAATTTATTTTCTCTTTAAATCGCTAAACATTAGTAACTAGTGGATAAGTTGTGTTTTACGGAAATGATTGAGGATAACTTAGGGGTGTTTGATTTATTTTCTGTTTTTATTTTTAATTGATATATTTTTATTCATAATTACAAAAATATTACATTATTTTTATTTTGTTTCCTGTTTTTAAATTTTTGTGAAAGAAATAATGAAAACAACTTTTTTTTTTTTTATTTTCAGCATTGCTTTTACAAAAATTTAAAAACAATAAATAAAATAAAAATTAAGTGATATTTTTATAATTATAAGTAAAAATATATCAACTAGAAATAAAAACAAAAAATAAACTAAATATCACCTTAAACTTTACAGCATAACTTCCCCCTCCTCAATTCTCTCTAATAGTTAGGGATACAACTAGAATAAAGGTATTGCACAACTCAAACCGAATAATATTATTTTTTTATTGTGGTTAGTGGTATTTGGTTAATTTGTGCATATATCGATTAATTTAACTCTCTAATTTAATTATAGGCAGATCATCTATGTCGAGAATAAAATATTCACTATAATATTCTTTATACTTTAACCTCAAATTGTTGCTGCAATTAAAATTTAAACTTGTGATCATATATTTACCAACACATTGCATGTTGGTCCACACTAAACTAACCCGTTGGGTTATTGTAACATTATTCTATTTGCACTTCGAGTAAGCTGAATGACATGAGCCATGGAACTCATATTTATTTGTTTTCTTTTCTTAAATATTATTTTTTAGAAGCTTTTACTTTATGATTAAAAAAAATAATCTTTGCTCTATTTAGAATAACCCCAAACTTGTTCTTCGAAAAGGTTTCTAAAACATCCATTTGGTCCTCGTATGGCATCAATTTAGTTACAATAAATAATAACTTTTGAAACATTTTGGTATTAAAATTCGATAACCAAATTGATATAAGATTTTTTCAAAAATTAAATTGATATTCTAAAAATCTTTAAAGACCGAAAATGAGAGTTTACTCTTCCAAGCATTTATTTTGTTACATGACGTAATTGTGTAGAATAACTTAATAGTCCTTTTGAGTGAAGGGGGATTTAGCAAGAAGTCCAAACGTTAGAAATGAAACCATGCTTAAGTTAAGGGAGGAATGACTCACGAGTCCTGATGATAGATGTGCCTTTAGCCTATTGAGGTTTTCAAGCTAAATCTCTCAAGTATGAAAAACAAGGGCCAAATTAATATCTTGTATTATACGTGTTTGATACAGTTATTGCCGTCCTAATCCACAAAAATGACGTTACAATTGTGTGAGAGAGAGAGAGAGAGCGCGAAGAGATGTGGATGTAGATGAAGCACATTAGGCATGTGGATGGAAGTGAATTGAATTAGATATGCCTAAAACACCTCATCACAAATTGAACCCTCCACGCATATACATAATGCATATTTTCTTCTCTTTTTTTCTTTCTCTTTTTTTCCCTCAAGGGATCTCCCCTCTAAAGGAATCATCTCCTCATGGTTGAGTATCTTGTGTATAGGACCCTCCACAAGGGTTGCTTCTATGCATGGCTATCTCTCCCCATGATGACTTATGTCGTTTGCTGATTTGGTGAGTTGTCGCCTTGTGGAGGCTCCACCTTGACTGTGTTGCACATGTTCTCTATCTGTTTTCTTCTTATTTCTCTTTTTTCCCTTTAATTGTTAGAGAAAGAAATTGATACAAAAACCAAAGGAAACAGAAAAGTGGACATGGGTTTTGATCGACACTGGAAACAGAATGGTTCCTAACTAGCTAGCTCCTCCTTCTAAGCTATGACTTTTGTAAATATCTTCACATAACTGAATTCGAACAGGATTTTAATTAATTAAAGATTAGTTCTTCTAGAAATATTAAGTATTTAAAAATGTAAAATAAGGAACTATTTCATTGTATATGTTAGGATTAAGCGCTTATCACTAGACAAAAAACTATAACTGTTAGTCAAAGCATAACTTTATTTCCTTATATAGTGCGTAGCGTAGCATGCTTGCTCAGCGCCTATAACGTCTTTGCAATTTCACGTTTATAACGTGTTCAGGGAGAAAGTGAGAGACTTCGCAATGACACACATGTACTGATGACCGGCATCTTTGGGGACTTAAACATGCGACCTCACTCTGATACTACTTGTTAGGATCAATCACTTACTATTAGGCCAAAAGCTATAATTGTTAGTTAAGGAGCAACTTTATTTCCTTATAAATGCAGCGCATACTCCCGCGTCTATAACATGTTGCAGTCGGACATGAGAGGCTTCACAGTGTACGCATGGAGAACCAACAGACTGAGTTGTCAAGCTCCCTTGATGTACGCTCATACTTACATGCGAGTCATAAGGTGATTGTTGGACTCTCATAAATCTAATAGTATAAAATATGATTTAAAAAAAAAAGAGAGAAAGAAAATATTTGATTATGCAACCCACAAAAAGGTTAGCCAAATAAGTTTCCATAATCTCTTCTATTCAAGTTTCTTAGATAAGGAAAAACTAAAACACAAAAACAAAACAAAAGCAAAAACCCATGTAGGTTAAAAGTTTTTCCCCCTTCAATGGTACTAAAAGCACAAGCTTGAAGCTTAATCTGAAATGGTCGTGACATTAATCTCAGTAGCAATATTAACATAAAGTTGACTGTCGTTGTTTGACCCTTCTACTTCAAATGTTTGTTAATCAATATATACCATAGAATATATTGGAATTGTGAGAATGATAACATCTTAACATAACTATATATCATACTTTTTTTTTTCATTTTCCACTTCGAGAACGTTCATAATTAACATCTACCCGGAGAAGTAGGTAAGACTTGTTGGTTTCTCAAAACTAGGTTTGTGCTTATATAACTTGACTATTATTTTTTTTTTTTTGGTACGATGACTATTCTATACTATTCTCTTTATATATCATTGTAGTCTATTTCAATAGGCGAATGCGTAACAACATAATATGATTAGGAGGTCCATGCCCACAATATAGACAATGATGATGAGGTGGTTAATTGATTTTAAGAGACAAAAGGAGATTCAAGCTCAAAAGGAATGAATCATTGATTGAATAGATGATCTGATTAATTAATGATGACAATATAGGTCACTGAACTATCAAGTTAGGACTTTCTGTTTTTCCCTGGAAGCTATATATATATGGGGCCAACACATGCGCTTGCATGATAATAAGACGTACAATAAACAGATATCGTTGAGAGGCTTGTAAAACTCCTGTTCAGAGATTAATTTAGGCAGATTTGCAAAAGCTAGCTGGAGATGGATCATGTAATAATCAAGAGGTAAAGCTGTTCGTGTATTGGATTGGATCAATTTTGAGAGAAAAAAGTTAATTGATCCAATTCAATTGTTTTGTCATATTATTATTTGATTGATTTGCTTCAAAATGTATAATTAATCTAATCCAATCCAATTTAAATCTATTTGGATTATATTAATTTTTTTGTTTTTTTGTTATTTTTTTTAAATACATAAATTTTAATTCATTAAATTGTAATAAATATAAGTCCAAACTAATTCAACAAAATGTATTAAAATACAAAGCTAAAATTCAAATATAAATCCAATTTAATTGTCAGTCTTATAATACATGTCCAGATCCAATGTTGAAATTATGAAATTAGAGAAGGAATTAGGATTAGCTTGAGGCATAATAGTAAAGTTCTTAAATAAACTATAAAACTATAGAGGGAATTCGGTTTATTATGAGATATATTGGTAATGTTCCTAAATAAGTATCTATAACATAATAATTTTTTAGACAAAATATTATTATAAAAAAGTAGAAATATTTTCTATTTAGATTAGATTGGATCGGTTTTTAAAATTAAAATTAAAATTCAATTCAATCTAATTATTTTTTTTTTTCACTTTTTTAGTTTTTTAGTTTATTCAATTTTCAATTTTTTGGATCAATTTTTTCATTTTTGATCAGAATAGTTCGATTCTGAACACTTTTAAAATAAACCCTACAGTTTTAGGTTTTTAATTCCCCCTCTTGGTTCCTTCTCATTTATAGAAAGAGCTATTTCAAATAACATACACACCAATTTTTACAGGATGATTTGTCATGTATATCATTGCTCATGTAAATATCCACCTACATTATATTAACTTGCTACAACTATATATATTGTTGAATCGAACACTTACCACTAAATAAAAAATTATAACTATTAATCAAGGCGAAACTCTTTCTACTTAAGATCATCAGCAAACGTCACAGTTCGATTTGACTCTAACCCCACTTAGGTTTTGTCAAGGCATGATGCTAACCTATAGCCAATAATCTCTCTGCCAGCACTTGCCTCTAACAGTCCGTGCCTTTTCGGGAATCGAACCCGTGACCTTGACTATGATACCACTTGTTAGGTCGAGCGCTTATCACTAGACCAAAAGTTATAACTATTAGTCATGGTACAACTCTTTCTACTTAAACTCATCAGCAAGCGCCACGGTTCGATCTGACTCCGACCCTACCTGGACTTTGTCAAGGTAGGATGCTGGCCCACAACCAACATATATAAATGCATTTGTTAATGTGTATTGTTATTTTTTTTAAACTCTCATATATTCAAAAGTCATATTGAACCTTAACTAATCTAGAGTTGAACCAAGTCTGACCATAAAAGTGTAAAGTTCTCTTAATATTGATTTTTTTTTATCCACAAGATTCGAATTCAAAACCTTACTTAAAGAAAACAAGTGTCGAATTACTTGAACTAACCAAACGTTTATCATAATGTGTGTTGTTATATTTTATTTAGTTTAAGGTTGCTGCGTACACAAAGATATATGCATCCTATAAAATACAGGCATCGCAGTTACATATGTATAGATACATAATAACTTATTTAATTGACTTCAAAGAAAATATATAAACAATGGAAGGGTATAATGGTAATTTATTAAGCCATTTTACATTACACTTCTTTAGAAAGAAACATCTCTCGACCTACATGATACACTTGTATGTTGGAAGTGGTGTAAGCTTGCAAATGAATGTAACTAAAATGAGGACAAAACATATAAAAGAAAGGGAGCAAATTGAAAGATAAGAAAAAAAAGGATCTCCAGTGATTTCAGCATTAAAGCTTGCAAACAACTTGGAAAAGTAATTATTATCTCAATCTCTCTCTCTAGATGAGATTAGAGAATTATATAAAAAAGAAAGCTTAAATTTCAATCCTTGTAACGACCGTAAGAGGCTTTATAAGCAAACTGCAAACATGTATCAGCTTCAACAGACTACCTAGAAAGTTAATTAGCCTCTTCATGGATCATTGTCCTTTCTTATAAAGGACTACAAGGAAAGATTAATTGGGGTGCTGAAACTGCATGATATATCATATAGACCTCTCTCCTAAGTGATTGAGAACCAAGTTTGTTCATATATATAATTATTAGTTCCCTTTATTAGCTTTTCAACATCAATTAAGTTTGTTCATAAGATCAATCAACATGTTGGCAAAATTAAGAGCTTGTAAGGCCGGCCAAGGTACGTTCTTGTGACTTCATCAGCTTTTTCATTTGTCTATTATATCTTTGGAACTTTTTTGAAGTTCTTGCAGATCTAAGTAATGTGATTGGTATCTGGTAGCATGGTTTATATTTTGAGCTAATGGACTAAAATATAAACAAAGTTTTGAAAAGATTTACTGTCTTTTTTCTGGTTTAGCTAAGGAAAAGGATATGTGGTTAATTATTTAGGACAACAACAAAAATTCCTAGCATGAAATGGAAGTACATAGCCTTTTCTGGACCAAAATATTTGCGTTTTAGTAATCCATACTCTCTCTGCAAGCAAATGATGACTGAATTTTGTACCAAAAAAGAAAATGATGACTGGATTTTTAAAAGTAAATTAATACATCAATATTTGACAGCTTAAATGGAAAAGCTTGGCATTGTTTCTCAAAAATTGAAAAGTTATCCTTTTTCTTCACGTAATCTTAAATTAATGAACGTAAACTAAGCTCTATGTCATTTTGTTTGTCAAGCTTCGATTTTCTCTGTCTACAAGCTTTGTGATTCTTGTAATTTTGCTTTGTTGGAAGTCTAAAACATGTTCATGTTGATTGAATTAAGTTCTTAAACGGGCTACCTTTTTACATTGGATTGTGTAGTTTTTTTTTATGTCTTCTTCAGTACCAAATAATTCAAAAATCAGCTTCTGCTATACATTATATTTGAAATTTGAATGATAGATTATAATTCTGGTTTCAGATGTGAAGAAACTTACAGATGCCCAAAAAGGCATCAACTTCCATGAGGAGTACCACAGGGCATTAAGGACAAAATCCTATGCTGATTTCTTTAACAAAGCTCAGTTACTTGCAAACCAGCCTTCCATTTATTCTAACCAGAATAAATTTTCAGAAATCCTTCTTGAACCAGGCCAAGAAACTATACCTTCCATTGTTGATACAACAATCATTTCAAAGTCACCAGAACTAAAAAATCTTATGCTCAGTTACTTTGACATCAGTGCTGAGGCTTCACACATTTGCAGCCATCTTCTCAGAAGCATCAACCAAGTCCAGTCTAATTACCAGTTCATTCAAAGAGCACTAGACATTATGGATGATGACTCTCCAGAAAATTTCAAACTAATCATTCTTGAGCTCAACTCATTCATGTTCTCAAATAACCCGTTTTCAGACCTTAACAATCATGACTTCAAGCTCCTTAGTGACAAGCGCTCATCAGTATTGCACCATTTGAAATCAATGAGAAAAAAGGTGGGAAGGAAAATTAAGCTTATGAAGTATTTGAAGAAGACATCAGGAGTTTGTATTACAGCAGCTTGTGGCTTAGTAGCAATCACAGCCACAGTTATAGCAGCACATACTTTAACAGCACTAATCATGGGGCCAGCAATTCTAAGCTTCCCATATAAGAGTCTCAAGAGGAAGCTTCCAAGCTTAAGGTTTTCAAGAAGTAGGTTTCTTAGTAAAGTTTGTGATCAGCTTGACATAGCAGCCAAGGGAACTTATATATTGAATAGAGACTTTGATACAATGAGTAGACTTGTATCTAGGCTTCATGATGAAATTGAACATAACAGGGCAATGGTGCAGTTCTGTTTGGACAGGAAAGAGGATAAATTCTCTTTGCAAATAGTGAAGGAGCTTAAGAAAAGTGATGCTGGGTTTAGGAAACAAGTGGAAGAACTTGAAGAGCATGTGTACTTGTGCCTTGTGACAATTAACCGAGCAAGAGGTTTGGTTATTAAGGAAATGACAAAATCATGTACTGAACACTTTGGAGGGTAGACATCTACATATATATATGTATGAAACCTTGTACAGTGGCATTAAGATTGATTGTGTAAATTATGATTCGATTAGTAATTATTTGTAGGGGATGGGGAGTGTGTTTTTCTATTTCAATATGGGTTAAGGTTAACCTATTTGAGAGTCAAATCTGAAATATGATTCTTTTTCTTCATATTTTCAGTATAGCCACTCAATAAAGAGTGACAAATAAAAGTCCTTGTAGAAAAAGAGAATTTGTGAAAGTGATTATGCAAGTTGTCTCTTTGATTTAGCATTAAATTGACAACAATAAGAATACATAAAAGAGTTACTATTTTTTATCTCAATCCAAATTCAACTCTAGCCTCGTTAAAAGTCATTTAAATTTTAGGATTTTATCTCTAAAGAATAAAAATTATATCATTAAACGCTAGTTATAAATTTTAATGAAAGTTAATTAAAAAGTTTATCTATAAAATCATGAAATATTTGAAATTAATTGTTATGATTGGCTATATATATCTACTACAATTAATTCTTGTAATTAGGGTGATATGCTTAACCATACTCTTTTTTGCTGAATATATTTAGTACTTACTATAACGTAAATATTAAGTTATGTAAATATTAAGTTACGTGAACTGTTTTTAAGTTATTTATCTATTTGATCAACTTCAGCTCTATATATATATATAGTGAGGGGATTTACTTACATTTAATGTAAGTAAAAAAGATTTACACTCAATCTTATATACTTTTTATTTTATTGTGATCATGTGGTTACGATAAGAGATAAATGGTAACCACAGGATCATAATAGGATGAATGATGTAAGATTGTGTGTAAGTTTTTTTTACTTACACTAGGTGTAAGTGGATCATTTCATATATATATATATATATATATATATATATATATATATGGAGTGTATCAGATGAGATGAGTGTTTATTGTGAGATGGTGAGATGAGTGAATCTTGACAATTAGATTTTACATGAATGATCAAGATTATAACATAAATGTATGTGACTTTTTTAAGTTAAGTAACTTTTAATTTTGACTATCTATTTATGATTGTATGGTCAAAATTCACTCTTCTCACTAGATATGTTTTATATATATATATATATAGTTGTAAGGTTCATTGATTCATCTCCTCTCATAATAAACACTCCTCTCACATTATATATATATGAAACGTATCTGGTGAAAGGAGTATTTATTATAAGAGGTGAAAATAATGAATCTTGATCGTTAGATCTTACATGAATAATCAATATTAGAACATAAATGCATATGACTTTTTTAAGTGGTCACATAATCTTTAAATATATATATATATGAAACGTATCTAGTGAAATGAGTATTTATTATAAGAGGTGAAAATAATGAATCTTGACCGTTGGATCTTACATGAATGATCAATATTAGAACATAAATGCATATGACTTTTTTAAGTGGTGACATAATCTTTAAATAACGTTTAATCTTGACCATTCATGTGTAGTTGTATGATCAAGATTTACTTTTCTCACCCTCTCACAAAAAAAAATTTCTCTTACTAAATATGTCCATGTATATTTTGAAACTTCAGCCAATCTCTAAACACCCTACAAAATATCAAAAGCTCTTACTACTACTTACCTCACTTCTCGTGGCTAACAACTTGCAAGTTAAAAGTATTTTCTTATATATATTAGACGAAGAATTCCTATGGTAACATGATGGGTATGATATTTAAGATAAGTTCTTAAGGGTCCATTTAATATAAAAGATATGATAAGATTTTATAGTATTAAGTTTCATAGTATAAAGTCTGATAATATAAGACCTGATAGTATAAGACTTAATATGTAATGGTTGAGGATATCAGGGTGTTTAAAATTATAATGAAAAAGTCTTTCTAACAGCTTATACATTAAATCTCAATTAGATCTAATCTCACCCTTCAATGTTTGATTAATTTATCATCATTTTAATTAAGGTATATGAAAGTTTTGATAGATAAACTTATACAATATAGTATACACTAAACAATTAATAATGTCATAATATATTATATTAACTTATCCTATCGATCTAATACAAGTATGTCAAATAAGTCCTAAATATTTATTAAATATTAATTTTATAATAAATTTTAAAAGTAATTAATAGTCAATAAATATTTAATAACTTACCTTCAGTACCGCATCCTAAAAAAAATATAAAAACTGTAGAATTTCTCCAATATACAGAGATGTCAAAGTAAGGCACGGCTCATAAACCAATCTGGCCCAAGTCACATAAAAAAAAAACACTCACATAACGTAAAAAAGAAGCTAATTCGGCCCAACTTACTTTTGTCCTGGTCGTGGTCGGTTCACTTTGACTGCTCATTATGCTCTTTGTTAAATTTCTAACTTTTATAGATTCTTAATCATGTTTTGATTATGTTTAAGATAATTAAAACTTAAGTATAGTAATTATTTGCTAAATTTAACTATTATATATTTTATTTATTCTTATTAATTTCTAGGAAATCAATCCGTTTAACCCACATTCTTATTTTAAGTAAGATTTAAATTCTTTCATGGTATTAAATAACATTGAATAGTCATTAAAAAGATAAATATATTTTATTTTAAATATAATTAATGGACCTTATAACTAATCATGATAATTTTTTACATGAAAAAATTTGTATTTATTTTTTCAAACATGAGATTTAATTTCCATATTTAGTTGAAGAATGTTAGTAACATACTCTTTTTGACATTTATTTCAACACAACACTTATTTTACTATTGATACACTTCATATACTTAAAGACCTATATTTGACATGTTGTATTAGACCTGATAAGATAAGTTAATACAATATATTATGACCTTATCAATTATTTGGTACAAATATTATATTATATAAGCATATTCATCAAATCTTTTTTATACATTAAAATAATGAATAACTTAATTAAACTTTAAGAGTAAGATTAGGCTTGATTGTGTTTTAATGTATAAACTATTATAAAGACTTTTCTATTATAATTTTAAATATCCGATATTTTCAATCATTATGTATTAAACCTTATCTTATGTCTCAATACTTATTAAGTCTCTTATCCTATCTTTTATACTAAACAAATTTTAAATAAATTATTAAGAGAATAATATTAATATTATTTATTTTTAAACTAATAATAAAATAAATATTAAAAAAATATAAAAAAATGTATTATTAATATTTCGGTTATATTTTCTCAACTGTATCAAAATTGAGCCAATGTAGCCCGCCTCAACCTCTGATGAGCCAGGTAGACTTGCTTTCACAGCTCATGTACATCAATCAACCGTGGCGGTTTAACAGTGTCAAGCACAATCTTGAACATATGATACATGCAGTGGAGCCTTATGTCATGCTCAACAAAGATGTATAGGTACACCTTATCTTTACCCACAACCATAAGTAAGGTGCCATTCAACCGGTTATTATTTTTTTTTTGGACAAAATTTAGGTAAAATTTTTTAAGTATTTATATTATTTTTTTAATAAAAATATGACATATAGATATTTTTTTAATAAAAATATTTTTTTATAACTCATTAATAAAAATTTTAAAAATAATAATTAAATAACTAAAATTTAAGATACATATTATATATTTATTATTGAGAAAAGTTTCACAATCAGCCGAGTAAACAAAATAAACTCCTTAATAACAAGTTTTTTTTTAAAAAAAAAACCAGTATGACCATGGTTAGATCTCGCCGTTTTGGTGGTTTTCGCGGTGGCGGTGGGAAGGGGCAGAGGACGAGGTGGTGGATATGGCGGGTTTGACGAGTGCTATGGTGGCGGGGAAGGCCGTGGTGACGGTTACAGGTATGGGAGAGGCGGAGGGATTGGGCGGAGAGGAGGAGGAGGAGGTTATGGTGGTGGTGGATGCCCTGAGTGTTATAATTGTGGACGAATAGTTCAGTTGGCGAGAGATTTTATCAGGGACTGGGCATTCATTTGCGAATTCCCATCGATCTGGATCAACTTTTCTAAAACCCTGTATCCATTTCCAAACTTAAGGTCACTGTTTAGAGATTGAATCACATAATTCAACTAATTATTCAACAAATACATGGCATCAAATCATACTTTGAATATCTTCACCCAAAGCTTCCTCCCTCTCCACCAACCCAACATCCAAGCCACTGTATTCATGACCCACGGCTACGGCTCCAATACGGAGATGGACGGTGAACGAATCTACGGTTTAATTTTACAACATTACCTAACTTTACCTGTTTTACATGTTATCAGTGTTTATTTCAAATCATTGATATTTTTTTCAATCAAATCAAAGACTAATTAAAGTGGTGTATCCATGCACCCTGCTAACAGAGCGTACATGTAAGAAGGAGCGTATATGCAGTAGGTACGTATAATCAATTTAATGCGTCGAAGCTTCATGGATGAGAACAACGAAAGTGTGTTTCCTCAGTTTTCGAATTCATCCATCCAAAAACTTACATATTACTTAACAGAAAGCTATAGGGTCTGCCATTTACTAATTTTTTCTTTCATGCTTATATCATTGATCGTATTGTATATATTTATTAAATGGTTGCTTCAAATATACCCGCAGGCCACAGATGAAAGAAAATTCTAATTAAGAAGAAAACTACAGTGAAAGACAAGAACACCATGATAAATTAATATGTTATTGGACCTGGACTATTTGTATAATATAATTAAGTGTCATTTTCAAGCTTTTTCTCGAATCTCCTTGTTAAAAGCTTAACCGTTAAGAATTCAAAGTAAACTCAATTATAATGACATTCTTTAATTTATCAGTCAAAGAGATAATGTATCGTACTCATTCGTAGTCTCCTTTTAAAGTCCAGGTATTACAAACTAATTCTAGTGATAATATTATGCTTTAATTTTTATTATTCAACTTTTGATAGAAAACCTTCTGTCTCTAACAATTATAAACTAATTAATCATCAATCAATATAATATAATAATATATAAAAAATAGAACTAGATTTATAAAATTCTACCAAATAGCAATACTTGTGTCTCATTAAAATTTTAACATTTATCATAATTTTTTTCTGTACCATGTGTCATGCACAATAAATTATTATAAAGAAATTAAGATTTGAATATCCATTACCATCTTATTATAAATAACTTAAAATTTGAATTTTTATTAATATTTTATTTATAAAAAAATTAATTAATATGTTATTGCATAATTCAGTTTTTATTTTAAAGTTTTAATTTATTACAAACAATTTAATTCCATTAATAATTTTTATGAAAATAATTCATTTGTATCTTATTATATAATTAAAAATTTTACTATTAAAAAAATTAAAATTTTTATAATTTATAATTTATAATTTTAATTTTTTATTACTATGTACATCATACGGTTGTTAATATAGTCTTATATATGTTTGAAAATATATGTATATTTTTAATAACACAAAACTCTCTTAAAACAAAGCAGATACCGAAAAAATTCATAATTTTTTTAATTTTAAAATTTTCTTTTGTTATATAATCCTAAGAAATAACATAAAAATAAACATGGCAATAACTATGTTTTTTATGTGAACGATAGCAATGACAATTAACAGTTGAAAATTAAGTACTTCAACTTTAGAGGCTCTCACACTCACATATAAAATATTAAATTCCAGACTGAAAATAAAAGAGATTATGAGAGAAGGATGAGCTAAGCTCTATCTTAATTTAAGAAATACATATATAGATATAAGATATGAGCACAATATGATATTAATATATGAATAAATAAATTTTAAAAATTATAGGACATGATATATTTGAAATATAACATATAAAATTAATATAATATGAACATAAAAATATAAATTTTAAATTAAAATATTAACATCAATATTTATAACTTTGCTTTAATCAATATAAGCATAATAAAATATTATTATTTATTTAATTACTGTGATATCTCACTTGTTTTAGTATAAATTTTTCAAAACTAATTGAAAGATATGGACTAGGCGTATCCAAATGTATTTGATATGATACATTTTAGATGCTAGTCTTATTATAATTTTTTTAATGGTCCAAATGAGTTCATTTTAAAGTTCGTGAAAATAAATTCTGTGTAAATATTATTAGTTTTTAAAAAATTGCAATCCAATTCTCATCTTATGTAAATTCAAAACTTACTTGAGCCTAGCTATAACTTGAATATCTCAAGTTGCTCAAGTTGAGCACTAGAATTTTATTTAGAACACCAATATATGAAATACATAACCCATTTAATTAGAATCAGAAAGTACTCAGAGAAGTGAATAAGCAAAAAGAAGGTGCGTCCTAACTGTTACACTAGTTTTTCAACCAGAGACTTTTGAAAATGGCTAGTTTATGGGCAGCATTTATTGAGCCAACATCGGTGTCCAAAAAAGTTTCCAACCCCTTAAGAGAGAACACATAATGAGCATGGAGCAACGGCAGCCCACATACTAGTGCCATCCAGCCACCTGCTTGGCAACGCTTGCAATCAAGATTCTCTTTAGCGTATCCCTTCTATCTGCACATCCAATACAAAAAGAAAATATCTTCTAAGATTACTACAACTTCAAGAAGGGTATATAGAAAAAAAAAAAAAAACCCCCTAGTCCTGCCAGCCAATGCGCCTATAAACTCTCCTCTAATTCCTTACAATAGCACCAAAAGCTCCACCACCATATGCTTCACATGTCGCATCCACGTTATGTTTAACTTGAGGATTAAAACAAGATAAAGAATCAATAATAATTATGTTTATATCGATCTTTTTTTTAAGTTAGATTTATTTGGCTCACGTTGGTGAAGGTGGTTAGGTGGAGGTTTGCGAGTTGGGAGGAGTTAGGTTATAACTTATAGATTAACTCATATTATTATTATATATTATTATTATTATTATTATTATTATTATTAGTATTATTAAAGTTGTGTTTATTGATGATATACATGTTAAAGTTCTGTTTGGCTTAGCTATTTCCTGTTTCTATTTTCATTGAAAACTGAAAATGAGGGTGAAAATGTGTTTGTAAAGTTTTCATTTTCATGTATGAATCTCATTTATTTTTTATGGGTCCTCCCTCCTTTTTTTAAAAACTAGGGGCAAAAAGTGAGACGTGGGTTATGGTGTCCATATATTTTTAACATTCCCGCCATATTTTGTTATGTTCCCACTGGAAGGTGGAAATGAATGAGTTCAAGGTGAATTTTTATGATCCGCTTTTTTGAAAAGCCAGAAAAAAAAAAAACAAAATCCAAAAATTTTTTTTTGCTCAAGGTTGGAAGGTGGAAATGAATGAGTTCCACTCATTTTTATTTTCTCAATGAATATGTTCCCACACTAAGAATAACTAAACAAAAACAAATTTGCAAACTTCTCATTTCTCAACATTCATAGAGCAACAAAAGTTCTCAACATTCGAACCTTTTGCATGGCCCAAAGAAGCCAACTAAAGAAAAACCAAGAGAATAAAACAACCCACCTTCATCTTTTTTAATTATTATTCTTTTATTCTTTTTGTCGTTGTGGTGCTTCCTCATGTACTTTCTCATTCTTCCTCTGTGCAACCCATTCATTTTTTTTTTTTTTTGCATGAATCAAACCACAATTCTCGTGTAAATATTATTAGTTTTTAAAAAATTGGATCCTTCTGTAAATTCGCTTGAAGAATCCAAGGATTCTTGAGAGAATTTTATTTTGATTATGGCATTCTTGAGTTTTATGCTTGACACTAGTTTTTCAACGAGAGACTTTTGAACCATTTGCTATTGGGACTTCCAAAAAGGTACCCCAAATTCATCAACAAACTTAGATTTTCACTTCCCCATTTTCTCCCTGGTAACATCCTGGAAATATCTTTTTTCAATGAAGTTTAAATATTCAATTATCTTTGTTAACTTCTCTTTTTTGGTTTGGACTTTACACTACTATGTCAAGAGTGAAAATAATGGGGTCCAAAATTTACAAGAGAAATATATTTAACTTTGTTGACAAAGTAAAGTTAAAGTTGTGAGGTAAAATACTGAAGGAAATTCTACACTGAAAATGAGGGTGAAAAGAGAAGATATTTACTGAACCTAATTTAGTGGAAAATAAAAAGAATGAATTTTTGGAAGTGGATTAATGACCCTGTAAAATGAATTTCTGATAATTGAATTTGTATATCAATGTGTCACTGTATAATGCTTTTGAGAGGGTAGGATTGAAAATGATGAGAAATATTTGGTTTTTGCTTTTGGGATTCTAAGCAATACTATAATTGGGACTTTTGCATTAAATTAATAAAAATTTAGTATTTTTTTGGTAAATTTGATTTAGTAGTTTAAATATTTTATAAATTTTTGTAAAATTAAAAATTAGGGGTCCAAAATTTACACGAGAAAATTTATAAAAATATTAAATTTTGATTAACTTAAGACATTTAATTAAATATTCAAATTTAAACAATAATTTTTGAAAGTGAATTAAAAATAATTAGTAAGAGTGTCTAAGTCTCTAACCATATATTATAGTCAGGTCCCTTTATTCTGGTTGCTCCTGCCTTAAGCTTATGCAGATTGCATTAAATTCTCTTTTGGATCCACTCAAATTTCTTTTAAATCTACGAGAAATATTTGTGTAAATTTTATTTACATAAATTATATAAGATTAAATAAATTAATAATTAATATATTATTATTTTTAATTTTAAATAATTATATAGTATAAGAATTTATATAATTATATTCAATTATTGATTAATTTAATCTATATAATTATATATACAAAATCTACACAAATATTTCTCTAAATTTACATGTTTTTGTTGATTTTATTAGCTAATATTTATTTATTGGTTGAAAAGTTTGGATTGTCATGTCTGTGATTGCAATCCTGGCGATAAGACCAGTCTCTAAATGGTTTCCGAATAATTGAGGTCTTAATCATGCTATAAAGTAGATGGTTACAGCATAAATAATCCATTTGTAATTAAGTGAACAAGTGAACCAGGTTGTATGATTGTGGTTGTGCCTTTTGTTATAATTATTGTCTTGGCACGAATGCTTTAGATCAGTGTATATATTTCACAGATGGTCATATCACTATGCAATATAGTTTGTGTTGAAGAAGTATTAATTGATGCTCTTTTATTTTTAGGGCACGCTTTCTAAACGTTGTTGTAGACCCAATTTATTGTAGTGTTTTTGGATTTTCCTTCGATATTGATCTGTTTTTCATGGAAGTTTGAAAAGTAACTATGCGACTAATTCTTGGTCTATGACTAGTTATTTTTTTTTTTCTTTCTAACTTCTATATATTTTCAAAATTTAAATTGACATTATCTAACAATTAATAAGATACATGAGATACAGATAATCAAACCCCCTTTAAGTACATGCATAATCTACTTCCATGACATCTTTTTTTTTGGTCAAAATAGTTGTCTTGTCTGGCTTTTGAGTTTTGAATGTAAAACATAAATGAAACCAAGCACAAATGGAATTAAAAATACTCCTAATTTTCAGAAGAAAATGCATGCGTAAGATATTCATACATTATATATTGATTATTGAACCACACAAGCTGAACATGTTGTGCATTATCTTTCTTTTTCTTGCTCATGAAGTATGATTACATCTTGCGTAGCATAAATATCGTGGAGATATTCTTATATGCACATAGATTTATTATATTAGATTTATACACAAAAAAATAAAAAGTTCAAAAAAAAAATGAATTTCACTAAATTTATTTATGATAATTTTTTAATTTTTAAATTTTTATATAAAAATTATGTGAAAATTTTGTTATTTCTTCCAATACTTTTTCATTAATTTTCATAGAAGATAAATTTTCATAACATGATAAATATGTATGCATGTAAGAATATTTCAAGATTGACACGTGAATATGCAGATGCAGAATGCATTAAAATAAATTTGCACCATGAGATACTCGTGGTCATCATTATAAGCGGGTATAAATTTTAAAAAAAGTTCCTCTCAAATTTTTTTTAAGTATCTCAACATATTTTTTAAGTGTGAGTTTAATTTTTTCGAGCCATACGATTAGATTCTTTTTACAAGTGAGGTGTCCATAGTAAAACGATGCCTTACTTTTTATTTTTCACAATTTCATTCAAAAATGTATTATTTTTGTTATATTGTATTATTGTTTTGACTCACAAGCCATCCTCGTTATCATATAAAAATTTGAGTTCAAACTTTGATTTAGTGTAAAATATTTTACTATTATTTAATAAAGTCTTGGCCCATCATTAAAAAATATTTTTAAATAGTGGTTATGATATTTAAGTTTTTTAATAATTTAATAATACATAATTGAAAAAGGTTCTTCTAAATTGTCTTTGAAATAAATAAGAGTGTATTTATTTTTAATTTAATTTAAAATATATTGTGATATTAATTTATTAAATAATTTAAAAATTAATATTTTTTATTTATTTAATTTAAAGACAAATTTATTTTGGAGAAATTTATTTTATATAACTAAACAATAATTAAAAAATATATATTCACAATAGATCAAAATTGAATTTATGGATTGTGTAAAGACCAGTTTACGTTATTTGAAGATAATAAAAACATGATTCACCAACTTTAAATTGTAAGAATTAAATTAAATTGAATTTAGCATGAAATAATAGAATGAGTAATTTAATAAAAAAATAAGAAATGTTCTGCAAATTTTTTATTCTATTTTTGTTTATATATTGATTAATTAAATGTTAAATTAATTTGACAAAAATGTACCAAAAAAAGATTAATTTGACAAATAATTAATCAAACTCAGGAACCATCTGAGTTTCTTTAAAAAAAAAAAAACAAAACCAAATCTTCTATCTTCCCCTTCTATCAGAATGGCTTTGACTGCCGTGGATGTTGGAACAAAGTTATAATTTTTTTTTTATAAATTTTAACTGAGTTTTACCTTCAATTTTTTTATATCTTATTTTCTCTTACAATTAACTATTTGAAAAAAAAAAGCTGTCACTTGCTGTACATTTACCCCACATGGCCATGTCCCATGCCCATAATTTTTTAATAGTAAAATAATATGTAATGTAATGAAGCAACTGTTGAAAAATAGAATGGACAATTAGTGTCTTAAACTATTCGAATACTTCTTACTTTGCATATAAAAAGCATTAATTATTTTACATATTAAACAATTTATCAATATCTTAATAACTAATTGTAGAAAAGAAATCTTAATATTTTTTATAAAGTACTAAATCATTTTTTATAATGTAACAATCTGTGTTTAAAACATTATTATTTTTCATTAAACTTACTTTTTAGTACTACTTTTTCTTCCAACTACAGAAAGTTAACTTTCCCAGATTTTTCTCAATCCAATAAAAGATTTTCTATTTTCTATTTTCTATTTTCTATTTTCTATTTTCTAACGCTAATAAATTTCAAAATTTGCCTCTCTTATTTTTTTTCCTGGGAATTTTTCTTTTTCCCTCTCTGAACGAAAGAGGTCACATTTATAAAATTGACATCTTGTTGGACGGTACTGGGATTCTATTGGATTTCGTAATCCAACTTCGTCGTTATGATTCAGACACTGAATGAAACAACTTCCTTGTCCAAAACAACCGCCACCTCAACCCCATAAAAAAAATTCATTTTTTCTTTCCATTTTTTCGGTCCACTTTTCTGTGTTTCCATGGTATTTCAATCTCCCCTTAATTTCTGCGGTGCTACCCTCTTTCTGTGATGTGAAGCTTTTGTGGGTACCTTCTACTGCTCTTGTTTTGGGTTTTCTCTGCTTTTGGTTGGAACTGGTTCTTGTGCTCAACGTGAACTATTATAACATGATACTTGAACTGGGTCGAGGTTAGTGTTGGAAAAAGGTTTGAACTTTATGCTCACCAAACTTTCTTTGTGCTTGAATGACTGGTGGGTTGTGCTAGTTGGTCAAGCATATTCGTTACAAAAAGCTTTCAATTATTATGTGTTATTTTGGTCCTTTGAGGAGGCCCACTTACCATGTGTTTATGGGTAAATTGAGCATATGAGAAAAAGTTAAAAGGAGGTTGTAAGTGTTCAGATGCCCTGGAACTGTTGTTGAAGTCCTTCTAAACTTGTTGGCTTAGCAGGATTTGATTGCTGATTGGATTTTTTTTTAATTTTTCTTATTTTTAGCTATATGGTGAATCTGGGTGTGTTCAGGAGGTATTACATGTTTGGTTTGCTGGGTTTGTTGGTTGTTTATGAATTTTGCCAAATTAAAGAATGACTGACAGTTGAAAATACAGATTCTGGGAATGGGCAGTAATGGGATTGAATACTTGTCCAAAGAATTATTAGAAGGTTTTGATATCAAACAAAAGAAAGATCTGAGGAAAATGGGTGATGATGAGTTGGTGACAGTTGACAACAAGTCTCCAGAAGAAAATTTGGGGCAGAAATCATCAGAAGTTAGTTCTTCATCTCGAGGTTAGTGCTCATTAGCTCTAGCCAAAGTTTCTTTTATTACTCCTATTAGGGAGTTGGTAACTGTGAAATAGGCATTAGAATTGTTGTAATGTAGGTTAATAAAGGTGTTTTCAGTCCATGTCAGCGTCTGATATTGCTTTCAGCTGAACTAACATTTCTACCTACGTATGGCTGGCACACTCTTTATAGGATTAATTCTAACTTGTTCTATAGAAAGATTAATTTGATATGTTCTAAAATTTTGAATATTGTTCTTGAAGGTTTGGACCATTTCATCACAGAGCCTGTTGGAACTGAGAGGAACCTGCTTATTGCTGACCATGAGATTATGTTTTCAAGATCAATGACAGAGAAACTGGGGTCTCCAAGGCGTGAACTAATATTGGACAGGCTGTCGGAGCGTGAGAAGGTAGACATAAGTGTTATATTATGCATATGGTTTTAATTTTTACACTTGTGCTTGTGCATTTTTTTTTTTTCTAATTTGAGTAAGTTATGCTCAGCTATTAATATTTGTGTGTATGTTCTGTTTAATATTGTTTGAGAGATGCATATCTGGAAGAGTGCTATTTGTTCATTTATATATTCTACATATTCATAATTCATGTTGAGGTGCTGACTCTACATTTTGTTTATATTTTTGTTCTTTTAATTGGGGATGATGTTGCCTCTCCAGTGATTTGGTATCTAGATACAATGGTTTTGTAATTTAGTTAAATATACGTCATAGCTGCACATCTGTAAATTATGTAATGTCTTCATCTTGTTTCCCTTTTCTGCCCACAGTGAAGTATTAAGAGCTTGTCTACTTCTGAAAAACCTTTATGTTTATTGGTCCTTCAATTGTTTTGGGTTTATTTGAAAAATATGTTGCTTGCTTTTGTAGCTTTCTTCTTGACATTGTGGTCTGCTTTTGTGATTTAAGCATCAGAGTTGCCAAATTCTTTTTGATTGATCACAAAACTTTCTTATGTTGCTTGTTAGCAAAAACTGATCGCTAACCTAGTGAAGATACAAAATGATGGGACTGTTGAAGTTGATCTAGCTAAAAGTGCACCTGTTGCGTCAGAATTGCTAGAGCTCCAATCTTTTGAAGAGTCAAAAGTGAGCAGAAGTTTTATTTCTGATTCAAAAAAACCAGTTCCACGGTTACAAATTGTCATACTTGTGGTTGGAACTAGAGGTGATGTACAACCTTTCCTGGCCATTGCAAAAAGACTTAAGGCATGTTTGAATATTTCCATTCAATTCATTTGGTGCACAAGAGAATTGAAATGTCAAATAATTGTGATTTTTGTCATTGCTTTATTGTATATCTTGTGGTAGAGGGTTACCCTTTGTTTCCACTGTATGGACTGCAAGAAATCAAGGATATAAACTTAAAGTCAATAAAATTGTTGACATGTATTTTACTTTAATATGAGGCCCAAATGAGAACTTGGGAGATAATTTTCCTGGAAATCATGCCATTTATAGGTTTCCTTTTATTTGCTAAACTTGGATGTATTGTTATGCTTTATCATATGGACATTGGCTATAATCACTCGTGATTGAAGTTCTAACTAAGATTTCTTATTTTTGGGAAGGACTTAGTTTTGGTCTTCTGTAGTTTTACTTAGTTTTAATAGTCCAAGTTGAATCTCTAGGCTTATCCAAATTGATCTGCATGCTCTTCCAGTTTGATGGAAAACTGTTACTAACAAAATACCCAGCAATTTTGCTTTTGGATTGTTAGGAAAATCCAAGTGTTATGTGTAGATGATAGACCCCCTGTCACTAAGATGTATTCAAGAAAGAAGAAAATAAGAAAGAGTGGAGCTGCAGGAGTGACACACGTGGGAAGCAAGGACATGATGGGAAATGGAAATGAAATAAACGGGCAGGCCATGTTACTAAACCATAACAGAATGCTGAGCTGGCAGAAGTTAGTGGAGAAGGGAGGGAATTCTGTTACGATAGATGAGAATATAGAGGGGAATGGGGGAGAGAGTGAGGCAGGCATGTTTTGAGTGATATTTGGGAAGGAGGACCAGACCCCTCGAAGTGTCTGGATTATCTTACGTTCTTTCTTATTATTTCTGTTAATTTTGGACTAATATCATACTGATATCAGGTTCAGATTGTTTTCCAGTGGTCTTTAATACATTTCTGATCCAGTATTCTATCAGTAGAGTTTGACGTATAGTAGTTCTAAGGCTTAGGTTTTCTCCTTCCTTTTCTGTGTGCATGGACTTACTGTTTACATTCCACAAACAGTTATCATCTTTTCCTCTTCTTCCTAATATCTGCCCCCTTATCTACTGCAAGCAATGTAAATTTGCAAGAGATTGCTCTCATATATATACATGTAAACGACATTTCGGTCTTGTGAGATCAAGGGCATTGGACTCGGGTCTTTTTCATTGCTAGTAGATTATTACCTTCCTCCCTAAGAACTTTATCAACTTCTTATTACCATCATATGCCTGCATCCATCTGAAGCTTTTCCTCTGAGCTTGTGTCCTTCTACAATTGTATTTGTTTTACTCCTGTCTTTGGATGGGTATATTTAGCTATTATTATTTGTGTTAAGATAGAGAAAAGAGAAGCATAGAAATTGTGAAACTATGTGTTTCAATTACACAACAGATGTTGAATTATATAGAGTTATCGTAATAAATATAAAGATCACAAAAATCCTAATTACTTACCATAATTACATGATTTTGTTAAGATTTGGTTAGCCTATACAATGAATCTAGACACTATTTACATAGTTTTCAACACTCTCCCTTAAGCTGGAGCATATAGGTCATAATGTCATATGCACTAAGCTTGTTACAAATCGGATACATTTTGAGGACCTCTCAAAGCCGGATACTTGATAAATGTTGAGTTTAATTTTTTAACAAAAGTCGTGATGTCTCTAGATAGGATCTTCTCGTTAATAAAATGACAATCTATCTCATCATATATGCCTCTCATGAAACATTAACTTTTTCGAGGACCTCTCAAAGACTTAGTTATCAAAACATCCTTCAGTTGATCATTTTGAATTGATAAGTAGTGGTATCTCTAGAAAGGAGTTCTCTCGACAATCTATCTCAATGTATTTGGTCCTCTCATGAAACATTGGATTGGAGGAGATATGCAATGTGGTCGATCTTGTGACCACATTTTGTTTCTTATTCTTCCAGGATATTCAGATGCTGACTGGGTAGACTCTCCTATTGATAAAAGATCCACTTCTGGGTATTGTGTGTATTAGAATAACTAGGCCTAACACCATCCCAAAAGCTAGCTCAAGGGGGGAAGATTGCCCAAGTCATTATAAATAGTTCTTTGCTCATATATTCAACCAATGTGAGACTTAATATATACCCCTCAAGTTCAGGTCTGGAAATCGGGAGTGTGAAGTTTGCAGGACTGGAAATCTGCGAGTGGCCCAACTATGATAGGCTATGATACCATGTTAAGATAGAGAAAAGAGAAACATAATGATTGTGAAACCATGTGTCTTAATTACACAACGGAAGCTGAATTATATAGAGTTATAGAGTTATCGTAATAAATACAAAGATCACAAAAATCCTAATTACCGTAATTATATGATTTGGTTATAATTTAGTTAGCCTATACGATGAATCTAGATACTATTTACATAGTTTTCAACAATTAGTATTACTTATTGACTTTGACTTGTCATCTCTCCATTACTTTCAATGAAATGTTGGTAGGCCTACTGTTACTTTGACAAAAAGCACAGCGTATTATGCAAGTATTTAATTCAGTTATATTCATATTCACATTGTTGAGATGCAACTTATGGATGTACCTGATTGCTGTCACGAGATTTGTACTACTGACCTATTTGAGAGGATGCAAAATCATGATTTCCCAACTACTTTTAACGAATTCTATTCCCAACTGTTGGCTTTCCTGAATTCATACTTTCTTATTATCAGAGATGATGAAATATTCACTTACAGGAGTATGGTCATCATATTCGGCTGGCAACTCATACTAATTTTGACACATTTGTAAAGTCCACTGGTGTAGATTTCTATCCTTTGGGTGGTGATCCTCGTGTTTTGGCAGAATGTAAGAGGTTCCTTTTTAATACTTCTCATTTCAATCTATACTTTGTTCTTAACTTGGCTATAGACCCTCTGTTAGCTCCTTATCTTTGGTTCACCTATTCAATTTGGTGTTAAGAAAGCATGGTAGAATGCACTAATATCTTCTTGGTGCACAAATAACTTAACTTCTCTTAAGAGTGATTTCTGTAGAGGCCAACTTCAAAATTTTATTGAAAACTTTTCCAGGAGCAGTATAGAAGATCTTACTTTTCTGCCTCAAGCTGTTACTGCATAATGAATTGTCTTGATGCTCAATCGTTAAAGTTTAGGTTCAATATTGTATATTGGTAAAATACTTTAGCTTTTCTTTCCAGCCTAGAACTGCATATGGACCTAAAACAGATTCATGGAGCAATGATTTCTAATACAAGCCAGGCATCTTAAATAACGAATTGCTGTGTAGGGTAAGGAGGAGAAATTTGGACAGGAAAGAAAAAAGGGTTAATTCAAGAAGAAAACATTCTCACTTGATACATAACTATTGAAGCCTTATAATCTTACTTACTCTAAATACAATTAATTCTTGTAGTCATGTGAAATCCTTAATGTCAAGTTGTAAGACATTTTAAAATTATGTCAAAATCATTCTTATTACATTCTCTATCATTGTCCAATATTTGAGCATCTACAAAATCACAGCAACAATGTTTATCAAGATAATGCACACAATAAGTGATATTTCTAGTTTTGACTCTCTTCTAGTATTGGCTCAGTCTCATTATTTGAAAATCACCGAAATAATCACGTGTCTGTTTTAATCTTATGCCTTTTTTCTTTTTGCTTGTTGTATATATACAAAATGACGGAGAGATAGAGGGAGATGTAAACCATAAGATTCAAGCTAGATGGATGAAATGAATGCGTGCTTCAGGAGTTATTTGTGATAGAAAAGTGTCTCTCAATCTTAAGGATAAATTTTACCGTACAACTATAAAGCCTACGATATTGTATGATATTGAATATTGGACGATAAAAAGCCAATAAGAGCATAAGATTAGTGTCGCGGAGATGAGGATGTAATAACCTAATAAGTAATAACCCTAATATTCTGAGACAAGATATGATTTGGAATTGAATGCACTTTAGCTTTTCTTTCCAGCCTAGAACTGCAGTATGGACCTAAAACAGATTCATGGAGCAAGGATTTCTAATACAAGCCAGGCATCTTAAATAACGAATTGCTGTGTAGGGTAAGGAGGAGAAATTTGGACAGGAAAGAAAAAAGGGTTAATTCAAGAAGAAAACACTCACTTGATACATAATTATTGAAGCCTTATAATCTTACTTACTCTAAATACAATTAATTCTTGTAGTCATGTGAAATCCTTAATGTCAAGTAAAGACTATATTTTAAAACGATTCAAAAATTCTTATTAGATTCTGTCATTGACCAATATTTCTAAATATCTTGCAACAATGTTTATCAAGATAATGCACACAATAAGTGATATTTCTAGTTTTGACTCTCTTCTAGTATTGGCTCAGTCTCATTATTTGAAAACTCACTGAAATAATCATGTGTCTGTTTTAATCTTATGCCTCTTTTCTTTTTGCTTGTTGTATATATTTTTACTCATATACTGTTAGATATAAAACCAATCATGAGGCTTCTCCTAAAAATTTAAGCTTTTGGGATAGTTGGTTCTTGACATGGTATTAGAGCCTCTATGATCAAGTGGTCAAGAGTTTGATCCTTGCCATCCCTATCCTTGCATGAGGGGGCATGTCAGATACAAAACCAATCATGTGCCTTCACCTAATAGTTTAAGCTTCTAGGAGAGTTGGTCCTTGACATATACTAAGTGAGTTATTTCAATAATAGATATGGTGAGGAATAAAGGTTTAATCCCATCTGGTCCGACTGAAATATCTATCCAAAGAAAGCAGCTGAAGGCCATTATTGATTCTCTTCTTCCAGCATGCACAGCACCTGATTTGGAAACTAGTGCTCCTTTCAGAGCTCAGGCTATTATTGCCAATGCTACTGCTTATGGTGAGTGGTTAAAAGATTATTGTGTTGTGTATTTCTTCATTTCTTACCTTGCTTATGATTCATTTATCTGTTTAGGTTTAATTGCTAATAGTTCTTTTAGCGTGATATGCTAATCATATCACTTGCTTTGCAAATATGACATTTGATGGTTTTGTCATTAGCCTTGAGAGTGGGACTACCTCTGATGTGTGTACCTGTTGAACTTATGCTATCTTGATGATAGAGCTAAGCAATATTCATGGCATTACCATATTAATATCATATATTGTTGCCATTATTTTTACCAAACATTTTCAAATGATTGACCCTGATGTTTGAGTCACACTTGGCTACTGGGTAAGTTATAACAGATTGAAGTGCATTAGCATCTTGTACATGTGCATGCAGCGACATGAGTAATTTTCAATGGTTATAAACATTAATTTGGCCTTTAGCTTATATTTCCTTTGATCATGAGCTTTAACTTTTAGGTAGAAAATAAAGCAACATTAGGATCTTTCAAGTGATCTGTTTGGCAATAAACTGATTGATAAATTATGAACCAAAACAGGAAAATTATTGCTGTTATATTTTCTTATGCTTCATAACGTAATACATGTTAGAGATAAATAGAAACAAAGAGAAGTAGAGTTGACAATAAATTAGAGAAAAGGGAAATAGGGTAAATGTGAAAGTTAATATGTAGTTGGTCAGCTTTTCTTTTTCTTTTTCTAATATGCTTTACATATGTATTGTACTTCAATTTATATTAAACAGAAAGTGTTAACCATGTGCTTCAGAAGGAAAATTGCAAACTTGAAGCCACAAAAGTGACTGCCAACATTAAAGTATGAAATTCAGGGGCTTTCATTTTAAAAGCATGAAGAATAATGGTATTCTTTTCTAAAAGTTGTTTCTCAGATTCATAAGAGAGCTATTGAATTGCACTATTGTTTTTTAAAAAAGGTTCCTTTCATTTTACAAGAGCATATTTATTTTTCTTTTTCTTTTTTTTTTGTAAATTTGTCTGGCACGTGATTTTTGTGAATGAAGTAGATAGAATTATATATTGTGTTCTGGCTTGCAGGACATGCACATGTTGCTGAAGCCCTTGGGGTGCCCCTTCACATCTTCTTCACAATGCCTTGGACGTGAGTTTAAATTGTTATAACCATTGAGAAATTTTAACATTATGTCACTTTTTATATGGAAGAAACATAGAGGTTTCATAACAAGATATAGATTGCTTCCTAATTCTTGATTTGAAATATTAAAATTTAAAACAGTACTATCTTGTAACAAGTAAAACTAGGAATAACTGCAGTTTCAAATATTCAAATGAATGCAACATTTTCCTATCAAATAATTACCCATTATTCAGTTGTTAAATAAAGTGCATTATCTTGCATTATCTTTCAAGGACCACAGAATGGATCCCTTGAAATGATGTTGCTTTGCTTTGATTCAGAGAACAAATACAGAATCCAATTAAAAATGGTGATCCTTTCTATCTTTAGTTTTGTAAATATTTGAGGATGAGGGCATTAACATACCGGTTATGGGAGGCTCTCGATGGAGACATCAAGTATGAAGAGACACTCTTAGTCATCTCCTCAAATGCTTGATAGGCCGAAGGAGTGCAATTTTGAGGGAAAGGATCCGTGTGAGTTAGATGTGGGGGGTGGAGATTGACCACTCAAGTATCATCTTTCTCTTTATATTGATGGAGAGGTATTAGATGAAGCAAAAAGACCTACACATGGTTTTCATTGATCTGGGAAAAACCTACGATAGAGTACTGAGAGAGGTCTTGTGAAAGGCTTTGGAGAAGAAAGGAGTGCATTATCTTTCAAGGACCATGAATGGATCCTCGGAAACGCATTGTACGCTTATATTCTATCTTGTAAGCAACCCAATATATATATGATGGGGCTAAGATTAGTGTGAGAACATAGGGTAGGGTCACAGAAGATTTTCCTATAACTATAAGATTGTACCAAGGGTCAGCTTTGAGTCCATATCTTTTTATCTTGGTCTTAGATGTGCTTATTGTGCATATCCAAGAGCCATTGCCAAATGCTTATCCTACTTTTTGATCATATATATTATTTTCTTAATTGGAAAGTCTTTTGAATCCTCGGTTAAAGCAAAGTTTGAAATAAATGGGAAACTATTAGCTTTTTATCTTGTCTTGGATGTGACGAGCCGATTCTACAATGCATGCTTTTTGAGATGATATAGTCTTAATTGGAGAGTCGAGAGAGGAAATAAATGGGAACATGACTTTTGAAGAAAACTTAGTTAAGAGGAGTGAGACGGAGTATATGAAATGTAAGTTTAGTAAGAAGCGTGTTAATGCTAGCTTAGCGGTGAAAATTGGAGATCATTCTATACCACAAATCACACAATTTAGGTATCTTGGATCTATCATACAAAATGACGGAGAGATAGAGGGAGACGTAAACCAGAGGATTCAAGCTGGATAGATGAAATGGAGGAGTGTTTCAGGAGTTATTTGTGATAGAAAAGTGCCTCTCAAGTTTAAGGGTAAATTTTACCGCACAGCTATAAGACTCGTGATATTGTATGATAATAAATGTTGGGCTGTAAAAATCTAATAAGAGCATAAGATCAGTGTCGCGGAGATGAGGATGTTGCGCTGGATGTGTGGTCAGGTGAAACGGTTAAAAAAAATATAGATTTGAATGACATTTCTAAAGACTTAGTTTATAATAAAGATGGAATAATCTCGCGCTTTGATCCATGGACATGTAAGGACCTCCTTCTTGGAAGCCCTTGGAAAAAGACTTGGTTGAGGATATTGTTTAGTTTAGTTTGGTCCTACTCCATTGTTCATATTAACAAACAATTATTTTTTAACTTGATAATATTGCCTTGGAAGTTTCAACTTTTCATTAATAACTTTTGAATCCTCTGGTTAAGAAGCAAACTTTTGTTTGATTGTTGTATCTTAAGATAAAAACACATCAAATCCGTAGGATAAACCCTGAATTTAAAACATGGCCTAGAAAGTTTAGTGCTGTATTTCTTTGCTGATTTTTTATCCTCTTTTTATAGTTCTTTCTAAATTCTTTTTGAGGTCACTTCTTACATATATTTTTTTCAATAGGCAGGCCAACATATGAGTTCTCGCACCCTTTGGCACGTGTTCCTCAAGCTGGTTATTGGGTATTTCCTTTGCTGAAACAATTTTCTGCAATCTGAATTTGATAATTTTGTGAATAAATTGCCGGACTAGTTTACCAGTAAACCTGTTTCATTTTTTCCTTGCTGCATCCAGCTGTCCTATATAATTGTCGATCTACTGATATGGTGGGGAATACGAGGAATTATTAATGACTTCAGGAAAAGGAAATTGAAGCTTGCTCCTATTGCATACTTCAGTATGTACCGAGGATCGATATCTCATTTACCAACTAGCTATATGTGGAGTCCTCATGTTGTTCCAAAACCAAGCGGTATGTACAAAGATGTAATAAACAGTTACATAATCTGATGCTGTCCTCTATGTACTTTTAAATGAATAATTATTTGTCATTTAAGTCATTGAAGTGTGAGATAAATTCATTATTTGTTACTTTCTAGAGTAGCCTCAGTTGCACAGTTACATTTGACTTGGAGTTGCTTTGAATTGTAAATATATGAAGTTATCTGCTGTAATGAAATAATTGGGTGGATTTTAGCGTATTATTGTATAAAGTTTTATCAAGAAGGACTTTATAGGTGCTATGGTTCAAATTATATTCCACTCAACTCTAAATCGTATTATTTTATTAAGTGCAGTTTGCATTTTCTGTTGATAATATCACTATTTGTAAATAATACCTGTCTTGAAATGCTTGATAGGCACGTTTTGCTTACTGTCTGAAATGTGTTACCAACACTAATGACATTTAACAAATTTGCAGACTGGGGCCCTTTAGTTGATGTTGTTGGTTATTCTTTCTTAAACCTTGGATCAAAGTATCAACCACGGGAAGATTTTGTCCGATGGATCCAAAAAGGACCAAAACCTTTATATTTTGGGTTTGGGAGCATGGTATGTAATTTTACTTGAACTTAGTCATGTTATATGTACAAATCTGTGGTTAGTAATTTTTTCTATAATTTTAACTTGTGTTTTGGATTTTAAGGAGATTACTACCACTTATAGGTTTTTAATATTTACTACATTCTTGGGAGGTCAAATCTTTATTTCAAGCAAATGAAGCATGGATGTGATTTTGCATGAAAGGATTTATAGGTTATTTTTGCCTTCAAAGGCCTGGCACGTCTGGTGCCTGAAAATGCAACTATGGTGTCTTTTTCCATTGCATGTTTAGATTGTCGTACAAGTTTAATTTCACTTTATTATCTGCATAGCTGCGCAAGGTATTGTTCCTCAAATAGACTTTGATCAATGGTGTAGAACAAGAAATGAAACCAAGGAAAAAATATCCAAAATTCTCGAAATTCATGACCTGTTAAATTTGGATAATCTATGTCTGTGTACTATGGGCTGACTTGGCATATTGATCTATGTAGAGGCTTTGCATTTATAATTTTATATAATAGAGTCAGTCTAAATTATTTATCTTGTCATGATTAACAGTTTCAGGTATACAGTATACTCTAAAGCTAGTGAACTAGACATTTTATGCCATTATACCATTATCAATTTTTTAAAATGAATTTTTGGAGTCCTCTAAATTAAAATATTTTGTTTTTACTGTTTTACTTGTTAGCCTCTTGAAGATCCTAAAAGAACTACTGATGTTATAATGGAGGCACTAAAGGATACAGAACAACGGGGAATTATTGACCGCGGCTGGGGAAATCTAGGGAATCGTAAGTATTTTCCTTAAATTTTACTTTGTTTCCTTTATTCCAAATACTCATTGTTGTTAAAGATCCTATATTTACTTGTCGGTTTCATGTTCTGTCATTTGTTAGTATGTCTGTCAATGAATGACTGAAATACATTATGTTTTGCACCCAAAAAAAAAAAAAAGAAATACATTATGTTTAATACTAGGGTAGGGTTTCCTCTTCTTTCAATTTGCTTTTCTTTGCTTTGTTAATATTAGTTCTTCCATGTTTTTAAGAATTTGCATGTATGAATATAGAAGAGCAATTTGCACTACATAGTTATTTGATTGATTTTCTCATTCTGCTTTGTCATACTTTTTTATTCCTTGGAGTTTTGAAGTTTTCTTTTTAGGGATGGCCTTTAAGATAACGTAGTTATCCTACAAATTGATATAGATTCTTCTTTACTTTAGAAAGGGATACTAATATATAGTAATACCATAAAAATTTACTTCCTAGAGTAATAATTTATAAGGAAGAAGGGAAGAAACTAACACCTAAAGGCTAAAGCATACAGCCAATTGGTAAGTAACCTAGAGATTGAATATTTCAGCACATATTGATATACCACAATGTCAGCCCACGCAAATATGCTTCTATATCTTGTGTACATCTAAGACGTGCCTGCCAAATCTTCCTTATCGCCACCAGGTTGTAAAATATTTTCTTTAATATCATCCATCTTTTTGCCATTAATAACTCAAGTGAGTGAGAACTATTATGTTGCATTTTCTGTACTCTGATGGCCTTACTAAGAGTTGATAAGCCTGTCAATGTTTTCATTGAGAAATCCAAAGGATACGTTTTGTTCCATGTGGTTAGATAATTATTAATTTAACTTGAACTATGTTTTCCATTATGCAGTGGCAGATGTTCCTGACAATGTTTTCCTTCTAGAGGAATGCCCTCATGATTGGTTGTTTCCTCAATGTTCTGCTGTGGTGAGTTCCAATTTATGCTTTCTTGTTGGTTACTTGGGAAAGAAAGAAAATGCTTTAGAGTTTTAGAATTCAGAGGTACTGAGAAAGTGAGAAAATAAGAGAAAGTGTGGGAAAGTAGAGAGAGAAAGAGAAAGGAGAGAGGAGAGAGAAAGTGTGCCGTAGGGATTTACTTTTGATTTATAATTTAATACTTCTGCTATAATTCTTTCCTAATAGCAAGACCCACACTCTGGCTGTTCAAAATTCTTCCCACAGAAAGCAAAGAGAAAGAAGGGCAAGGGGGGTTGGTGTGGAATGTGCACTCACATATCTGATCACAAAATAAATACAATTAACTGAAGATATTTTGGCACAAAAATGCAGGTGCATCATGGTGGTGCTGGAACCACGGCTACAGGACTAAAAGCTGGGGTAATGTTCAATAGTGTCATACAAGAAATATTTTTCTTTTCCTCATTCCAAGGATCTGTATTAATGTCGCAGGATTTACACCTCGTTGATTACCGATGACTAATTTTAGTTGCATATATCTGGTGGTTATAAAAATAAAAATTAGTCTATTGCTTTTTTTTTTTCCCCTTCTAATGTCAATACCATAACTTACAGTGTCCGACAACCATCGTTCCATTCTTTGGAGATCAGTTCTTTTGGGGAGATAGAATATATCAGAAAGGGCTGGGACCAGCCCCAATTCCAATATCTCAGATCAGTCTTCAGCATTTATCAAATGCAATAAAATTCATGCTCCAGCCGGAGGTAACTTCAAATTCTATACAATATGCGTCCCTGCCAATCCCAAAATATGTGAATAAGCATTGAATTTAAGTATGGAAAAATTCATTTATAAGTGAAATACACTCCTCCCCCCCCACCACCCTAATATGCCTTTTCAATTAATGTCTTCCCGCTGATGTGATTTTGGAACTTGATAATTTAGTTGGCCAAGTGAATTGATGCTGACATACAGTTGATCTACCTTCTCTTGTCTGTGCAGAAACTTGTGTTTTTTCTCTTCATATTTTGTTGAATGTAATTGCACATATCAAAATTGTTAGACTTGATAATGAATTGAGGCAAGCTGGAAGAGAATTTATTAGTGTAACTTATCTTAGTGGGGGAAGCATGGACAATAAATTAAAGGATATGTAATTTGTAATTATGGCCTTTATTTTTTTCTTCCATCTATGGCTTCTGATATTTATAACCATAATGTAATACTTGTGGTTTACAAAGTCATATTATAGTGAACACAATCTTCAGATTTGATGGGATATAAAATCTTCAGGTGAAATCTCGAGCAATGGAAATTGCTAAGTTGATTGAGAATGAAGATGGTATTACTGCTGCAGTTGATGCATTTCATCGCCATCTACCTACTGAGCTACCACTGCCAACTCTATCTCTCGTGGAGGAGGACCACCCAAATCCTTTGCAGTGGTTTTTTCTCCAACTTGCGAAGTGTTGCTGTGTGCCTTGTGGTGGTGTGTAGTTTTTTTTTTTTTTTTTTTGCATTAGGTATATTCTTTTCTTTTATTCATTATACAATTATATTTCATAGGAGCCTTCCATTTTTTTAGAATGTTAGCATAGTATTTTGCTCAATATTCCATTCATTTCAGTCAGGTCTCTTTTGTGAGGGTTTGACTAATAATACATATTCAAGATGCATATTTTTTCCCTCCCCCCAACCTTTTGTATAGGAGGTTATGTCTTTTGTGATAGGTTAACAGAGTTTAGGGCTCTTGTTATGAAAAGAGCTGGTTTATATCAGTCATATTGTAACTGCTGCTGCTCCATATACTTTGCTTCTGTTTGTGTTCGTATTTGTTAGATAATGATATCATGCAAGAATTTTATGTAGCCGCAGGCTCAAATTACCTGTTGTCTCATCTCTCTACTATTAATTTATCTTCTGTGTTTCATTTATATGAATCACACATTCCTAATCTTGGGATTGGACCCCGGCAGACTGCACGAGTGCAGTTACAAAAAAGAAAGAGAGCATGTGGACCCCCTGTGGGTCCCATCTATTCTCCGTTCTCTCTAACTGCACGTCTGCAACAGAGACAGGAGATCCAAACTTAATTATGTTTGGATTAATTTTTGTATTTAAAATAATTTAAATTTTAGAAAAATAAGTATTTTTTAAAAAATTAACTTAACCCAAACATGCAATTGTGGTTTGAACTTTGACCAAAAAAAAAAAAGTCTAAACTATGTTACGGTGATTTGCTATATCATTGATTATAATTATAATATTACAAGCCCATTTGGAAACCTCAGCCTGTCAGTTCAACTTTCAAAGTCTTTTTTTTTTTTTTTAATTGTTATCAGCATTCCTTAAAAATCTCCATATTACTTAGTGTTAACTATTTGGCTTCTAGTGTTTCCTCCAATAGCTGTACTTGAACTTGTTATATTAAATTCGTTCATTTGGAAAGTTAAACATACATTGGCAGGTAGGCGTGTTTATTGGGTGGGTTTTAGGAATTTTTAGATTTTACCGGTTCATTTAACTAATGGGTTGAGTTTGGTTAAATTTGTGAGTTTGATAAGCATTAATTTTTTTTGGTAAAAATAAATGTCTATATACAAAATAAAATATTTATTATACATAACATATCTTAATTAAAAATAATATATATATTAAATAAATTAAAAATTCATATAATTAATTATATGTAAAGAAAATAAGTCTAAATAAACTAAATATACTTAACAAAATCTTATTAAGTTAATATAAGAATGAAATAAACTAAAGTAAGTTAACATATCTTAAAAACTATAAACAACAAATTACATTAATTAATTGAAGTCAATATCATTACATAGCATATGAATTGACAAAATCATTTATTTCATTCTTAATTTTTTTAAAATACTCTTTGTCATCCAAGCGACGCATTAGATTTTTATCACAATGATCTATTAGATGTTTTATGAGTTTTTTATCTTTATTTTTTTGTTATATTCTCAATGTGACCACAATGCTTACATGTAAACTTAATTTGTCATACAAAAAAGACACGTGCAAAAGTAACCTAAAATGATCATCATGGCTAAATAACTTTTAAAAAAAAACTTGAGTATGTTGAATTTGTATGAGCCGATATTTTTTAAATTCGCTACTCAACTCGTACCTTATAGGTTGGAGTGATTTCCAACTCAACTAAACTCAACTCACAGAACCAACCTAACCTATATTTTGTGGATTTAGTTGGGTCAAAACCTACGAATTTGTAAGTTTACCCAACTTATCGAACACCCCTATTGCCATGAACGTGATCATGACTACAGTTACAATTATGAAATAAGTTGCTATGTCAACCTAATAATCTTTCTGATGCCAGCAATTCTAATGGCTTGCTAGCCAATATGGATCAAGATCAGTTCATGATTATTCTCATGCATATTTAGTGACGGTCCATAACGTACGTATAAGAGCTAGATTTGGTAGTGCTATTGGAAATCTTTCTTGCACTCATTTCATTCGGTTGGAAGTCTCATAACTGAAGTGCAATGGTCAGATTTTGGATACTAGAGGTGAAATTCGTAAGTAAGCATACCTTAGACACTTCATTTAACATTAAACATGTATAAAATATAAGTTATATTAAAATTTAAAAATGTACTTATTTTTAAAAATTGCCTTTACATACGTAACTGTTAAGTGGAATGTTTACCTAATAATTTCTCAATGCAGTATTAGTCCAATATAGCCTAAATTAACTCCCAACTAAAGTTTTGCCAATAGGCCAGGACAGGAAATATCCTAATCGTTTTCTTTTTTCTTTCTTTCTACTAGAAATTCGGATGTTTACTCTAATACACAATTTGCCCTTCCCAGAGATTGATTCTCATTGCAATTCAAGTGACTAGTAGTACTACTAGAAACTTTGATTATAATAATAGACGAAATCATAAGAAAACATCTTAAATCAGTACAAATATAGTATAAATATAGTTCATAGGAGTTACACATGCTGGCTCTATTTTTTATATATTTTGAGATCTCTCCACCTTGATTCCATGTAGTAGCTTATATTAGCACGTGCAGCATAAACCCCGCACTTGAAGTACAGGTCTCCTGGCCCTCGATCCTTTGCCTGGAACTTTTTCTCTCCATCAATGAACACAGTGACCGTTCCTCCATTCACATCATGGATGATATTAAGTTTGAACCACTTATCGTAAATATTCTCAGCCACCAAATCTCTACTGTAATACCTCATATCTCCATTGTATATTCCTAGTATCAGTGTGGTAGCACCATGCGCTGCACCATGGATCTGAGCTACTGTAGCACCAGATGTTCCATTTGGCACAAAACCATAGCCTTCAAATTGCCAAATCCCATAGTGGTAGTCAAGCCCCTGCATATAAGGAATGGTGTAAATGAGTGGAGTCAAGTTCAGTACTTAAAAGCTCTTGTTTGATTTGTGAAAAATATAAATTATTTAAACTTTATTCATTTATTTAAGTGAGTTAAATTTAAAGTTTGAACTCGATTTGTTTAAAAATATAAAAATTTGGGTTCAACTCGTTTTGATTATTTTCTTTTCTTTGATCAAATCTCTCTTTAATTTTTTTTAATTTATTAAGCTAATAATTAGTAAACATTTTTATAGTAGAAGATGAATTAAAAAAGAAATAAAGACTTTTATTTTTCATAATTCATTATATAAAATAATAAAAATTTATAAACTTTCACCATTACAAAAAAAATTTCAATATAAGCTATAACACTTGAAAATGTTCAATATTTTTTACAATGAAATGATATTATTCCTTTATGCACGGAGATAAAATCCGTTGACAATTTACATACTTATTGTTAATCTTTTATAAATACTTATTTATGTTCGAGTTCATAAAATTTGAACTTAGCTCATTTAACACTGTAAATGTAGGGATTTAATTATTATAAAATATAAAGATTAAATTAAAAATACATGTGTCACGTATAAGAATCACAAATACATTTTAACTTATATTTTCTTAATCCTAACCCTTATTTTTAATATAATCCTTACACTTCACCCTATTATAATTCCAACATATGGTGTTATAATAATGACAACAGACGGGAGGGACGGCGTTGAAAACGATTCTACTTACAGGACACATGTAAAGAGAAGTTTTTGCACTATATAATATAAAATATAAATTATATGTGAATCAAAGGAGGAGAAGAGTACCTTTATGCGAATTTCTGTGCGTGGTTGAGTGTGGCTGTTAGGATCATGAGGCTTGTCATCAGCATAGACCCATAATCGATGAACGCCACCTTTATAGCTGTACCTTTGGTCGAGTGGTATGTCATATGGCTTCTGCAGCTCAAAATTTGCTTGTGTCAATGGGACTGGGGTGAAGCCATCAGTAAGATCTGCACCACATACTAGCTCAAAGTTTTCCAGAGAGAACAGAAGGAACAAAGATAGAATCACATAAATGTAAGAGCTATTCATTTTTCTATGCTTAACCACTTGATTCCCTCTTTAGAATGGTGGGAGCCGTTATAGAAGCAGTGGCAGAAATATATAGTCAACCAAAAATTCCAGATTTTTTTTTAAAAAATTTAGAACAGTTTTAAAATCTAATTAGTTGAGCATTTGAGCCAACTAACACCTTCAAATGACTAATTTGTTTATAATAAAATGTGCATAATCGACTTGTTTTAATTGTGTTAGTGTAGCTGACATTGACAATCATTACCTTCTTATTTTAGTATTAATTTCCTTTGGAGTTACATGAATGCAGTTTGTGGCCAGCAAATATGGGAGAAGTGCCTCAAAACCATCGTCATTCGTCACCTTGACGGGGTTATCTGAGGCTGAGACTAATGTCAAAGTTTAGAGGTTCACATGTCCCTTTGAAGAAGTATAACTTGGAATATTCATTGTAGTTTTGGACACATCAGAATACTGCATACCTTAAACTATCAGTGCAGAGCATATTCTTTATTCCATTCATGATAATTAGTAAAGCAAGAGAAGTGTACTTCATTTGCTGGTAATTTCTTTAAATTTTGTTTTGATGTTTGGGAACGGCAACTATTCATCACAAGGAAACGTTTTGCCACCCAAATCCTGTCAGTGATAGAGCCATAAGAGAGCCAAACTCAATAGGCAAATGAGTTTGGGCATCAACCTTGATATTGAAACTAATTACTTTGTATTCAACAATACACCAATAGATGCTCAATATCTAATCTGCACCCTCTAAATTGGATGTTATCATCATATTAATCGTTAAAAAAACTACAAGTGCCAAAATAACAATCATTATGTGAAATTAAACAAATGATTATCTAGAGTTCACCAATAAAAAAAAAAGGTGTTCAAATTTAAGTCAAATTAAACTGAGACCCTATATCCATTTATTTTAAATACAATGGAGTCACTTAACCGTAGAGTAATCAATCAGATATTTTAAATTTTTAACGTCATAGACATGGTTAATTTCTACCTTTTTGTTTGTTGGTTTTTCATTTGTCCACTTCTTGCTGGAGCTTTGAGGCCGTATATGGTACTGCTTAAATTGCATGCATTACAATAAATCAAATAATACATAATCAATTATTTCGTTTAGTGAAGGTAGCATTAAGAAATGTGTGCAAACTGTAAAGCCAATGTTTGTTTTCACATTTTTGTGCACTATGCACCAGTGAATGTGTTCACATGAATAACTTTATAATGTGCTGAACTAAACTGATGATGATTTGTGAAGCCTAAATCTATATATGGTTGGCAGGAAAGGTACAAAAGGTAACATAAAGTGATATAATTCTTTTTTTTTTTTTTAATTTCAGTCCTTATTGTTTGGTAGATATTATGAAAACTGAAATGATTGAGAATTAATTTCCTCGTGCTTGTATGAGTGAAAAGTAAAAATGATAAAAAAAAAATTTGTTATGAAAAAAAATCATAATTAAAATAATCTCTCTTGTTTATTATTATTATTATTATTATTATTATTATTATTATTATTATTATTATTATTATTATTATTATTATTAGGCAATAGAAGAAAAAGATGATAGAGTCAAATCTATGATAACCAAGAGAACACCCATAACTATGCTTAGCTAGTGTGAGAATGAAGACAGTGTTACTGCTGCAGTTGATGCATTTCACCGCCATCTACCTCCTGAGCTACCACTGCCAACTCCATCTCCAATGGAGGAGGACCACACAAATCCTTTGCAGTGGTATTTTCTCCAACTTGCAAAGTAGTGCTGTGTGCCGTGTGGTGGTGTATAGATTTTTTGTATTAAGTATATTGTTTTCTTTTATTCATTACATAATTATATTTTATATGAGCCTTCCATTTTTTTTAGAATGGTAGCATAGTATTTTGCTTAATATCCCATTCGTTTCAGTCAAGTCTTTTTGTGAGGATTTGACTAATCATACATATTCAAGATGTATATTTGACGTCGGTAATGATATTTATACATTATCTTTCTTATACCATTCTTATATAATTTCCCTTGTAGATAATAAAATATAAAAAATACACATTCTAACATATATTCTTTACCTTTTATTTTCCAAACAAATAAAGTGTAAATATAGTGTAATGATTTTGGTGTGTAAATATCACTCCATTAATACTCTCTCATTTCACTTGGTGCTTGTTTGAATGAGTTTCTAAAATAATATTTTTTATGTGATATTTTTTAATAAGTCTGTTTAAAATAAAAATTATTTTAATTATGTTTAGATGTAATATTAGATAAGTATTTTTTTAATATTTGAACAGTATTTTTATGTCATAAATTTTTTTTTAAAAGTACCAAAATCCATCTTTAAGAAAAGCATAATTTATGTTTTTCTTCTTTTAAAAAGTTCATTCAAACATGTTAAAAATGAACAAAAATACATCTAAACGAACTCTTAATATAGATATCAAAGGAAAAGATAAAATTAAATAAAAATATAATAATTTCTTTATTTTCTAAAATAATAAATAAAATAAAACAGAATTCATTATCTAAAAAGCCAAATATTTTGAAAGATAAGAAATATGTTTCATATACATGACCACACATTAGTAATCTTATTATTGGATTATTTTATTTATTAACGTAGTGTAGTTAGAGAGAGAAAAGGAGTGGTGCAGTTGGAATCTTATTATTGGATCCCACGTAAAAAGAAAAAAAACTGGTGACTGGTGCAGTTGGAAAAAAAAAAAAAACATGTGAGACCCATTGCGAGTCCCACGTATTCTCCTTTCTCTCTTTAACTGCACGCACAAACTATAGGAGGTCCAAATCCCTGATATTAATGTTTGAACAATGACGAAAAAAATAAATGTCTAAACTATGATGGGGTGATTTTACCATACAATTGAACATAATAATTATAATATTACAAGCCCATTTGGAAATCTCTACGCCTGTCATTTCAACTTTCAATGTATTTTATTTTTCTTTTTTTTTTAATTAATAGCACTGCTTAAAATTCTCCATATTACGTAGTGTGAACTAGTTATTGGCTTAGTGTTTCCTCCCTGTCAGGGAGAAGCCAACCATCTTCCCTCTCCTCCAATTAGAGATGTAAATGGGCTGATTCGAATATATTGAAAGAAATACATGAGCTGAGTTAGTAAAAGTCAAGTTTGAACTTATTTTAATTTGATTTAGTCCAATTTAATTTAGCTAGATCTAAAATTAGGCGGCTTGTTTCAGGTTAGGCCAATTCGTTAATCTGAAAGTTAATTTAATTTTTAATCTAACAAGTTATTATCTAAGAGTATACTTTTTGTTTTAAAAATTGAAACTTAATTAGCAATTGGTCTAATTTCCTAATTTATTTTTCATTAGTCCAAAACTAAGTTTCCCAAATTTCATAACCGTTTTTGACACATCTATCTCCAATCTCTGGTCTTGAATGACTTGTTATATTCAATTCCTTCATTTGAACAGTTAAACACAGATTGCCAGCAACATGACCATGAACGCAGTTATAATTATGAAATAAGTAGCTATTTAACCTAGTAATCTTTCTAATGTCAACAACATGATCATGAACGCAGTTATAATTATGAAATAAGTAGCTATTTAACCTAGTAATCTTTCTAATGTCAACAATTCTAAAGGCTTGCTAGCCAATTTGGATCAAAATATCAGTTCATGTGATTATTCTCATGCATATTCAGTGGAGCAATGATATTTGTACATCATTTTATTTACAGTATATTGATATTTTACTTGTTTGGAAAATAAAAGATAAAAAGAAAAGATGTTAAAATGTGATTTTTTTTTTGTTTTATTGCTTAAAAAATAAATTGTGTAAGAATAATAATATAAAGAAAATAATGGTCAAATATCATTACTTCTATGAATAATAATATTTGCATATCATAAATTTTACACAACTTTTACATTTTTGTAGTTTGAAAAAAAAAATATAGCGAGTGTATGTTAGAATTTGTGTTAATTTTTGTTTTGTTACTTTTAAAAAAATAGTGCAAGAATGGTATTAAAAAAATAATGTGTACATATCATTGAATTTTTTTTTAAATTAAACTTGTGTGTAAAGTGAATAAGTAAAAGTGTATCTATTCTGAATTTAATCTAACTTACATTGAAATCTTAACTCACTAAATAATTTAAAGATAAATACATTCTTACTGAAAATTTTTTGCCTAAACCTAAAACATTCAAGTTAAATACATCAGATCAATCAACACTAAATATTTTCATAAATCTTTATATTTTTAATTGTGTAACACGAAAATTTATAAAAATATTAAATACTAATTCACTTAATATATTTAACAAAATACTCTAATTTTATACAATAATCTCTTCACTCTTATTACTTATATTACATATAAGTTCACTTTAAAATAACCTTATTCACCTTATTATTGTGCTAGTATATATCAGTCCAACATAGCCTAACTTGATTCCCAACTATAGTTTTGCAAGAGATATCCTATATGGTTTCCTTTTTCTCTTTTTTTTCTACTGAAAATTCGGGAGTTAACTAGTACACGCTTTGCCCTTCCCAGAGTACTTTGATTCTCATTGCAATCCAAGTGATTATTAGTACTTCAAGAAACTCTGATTATAGTAATAAACAAAATCACAAGAAAATATATCAAATCAGTACAGATATATATAATGTAAATACTGTTTCTACTTTCTAGGAATTATACATCTGGCTCTACTTTGAAGTAGTAAGGGTTATCATTTTTTATATATTTTGATATCTCTCCACCTTGATTCCATGTAGTAGCTTATATTAGCGGGTGCAGCGTAAACCCCACACTTGAAGTACAAGTCTCCTGGCCCATGATCATTTGCCTGAAACTTTTTTTCTCCATCAATGAACACAGTCACCGTTCCTCCATTCACATCATGGATGATATTAAGTCTGAACCACTTATCGTAAAGATTCCCAGCCACCAAATCTCTACTGTAATACCTCATATCTCCATTGTATATTCTTAATATCAGTGTGGTAGCACCATGCGAAGCACCATGGATCTGTGCAACTGTAGCACCAGATGTTCCATTTGGCACAAAACCATAGCCTTCAAATTGCCAAACCCCAGAGTTGTAGTCAAGCCCCTGCATAAAAGGTTATAATGATTAATGCTTCTATGTAAAGTACAAGCATTATAATATGTAATAACTTTGAGAATTACTTTATATATATATATATATATATATATATTATTTATACTTATATATTTATTTTTATCTAATGAAATTATTTTTTATTATTATGAAAGGTGATTAAAAATGAGTAAGAAAATTTTTGAATTGATCATATATATATATATATATATATATATATATTAAGATTAATGAAAAGTTTTTATTATTAAAGATCATGAATTATTAAGATTAAAAGTTACTTAAAAAAAATTAAAAAATAAAATATTTATGTTATAATCTTAATTATTCATGTAAGATCAAATGATTAAGATTCACTAATTCATTTCTTATAATAAATTTTTCTCTCACCTTTTATAATAAACATCCCTCTCACCAAATTCACTTATCTTACAATATATATTTATTTAGGGCATCATTTCTATGATCGTTTTAAAACATGTATTGGTTGCTACATATAATTTAAACTAACAACAAATAAATATTACAATTTATTAAGAATATCGGTACCTAAAAAGATAGAATTAGGACATTGTAGCAACACTCAATAATTACAAGCACAATAACATTTTTCTTTTAAAATTTAAATTTACGCATAATACACCACACATAAAAGTACAAGTAAAATAATTTTTACTTTTTAAAGTAAAGTTTAGGTTAAACTTTACAATTAATTCCTATACTTTTCTTAATTTTTATTGTAGTCTTTATATTTTTTTTTACTTGTCTCTATTTTCATTTTTTTTAATTTTGTTCGTTAATTACAGACCGTTATGGTAACGGTCCTTATATTGTTTATTTATTTAAATTTAAGTCCATATAATTTTTACTTATTAAAGTATTTGCTATTATTTTTCATTACAAATTAGTCATTATAGTTTTAAGTTATTAAGGTATTAGTCCCTAGAAAAACAAAATCCAAATGACTAAAACTATAGGGACCAATAACAAAAAAAAAAAGGGACCAAAATTTAAATTGGGTGAAACTATAAGGATTAATTGTTTAGTTTAACCTAAAATTTACGCATAATAGAAAAACACCAAACATTAAAGAGAGGTTTTTGCACTATATAATATAAATTAGGCAAAAATTATATTTTCATCCTTTAACTTTATTTTAATTTTTAAATTCGTCCTTTAACTCTTTTTAATTTTAAATTTGTCTTCTAAGTCTTAGAAGTTAAACAATATTTTCATTAATCCTAACTGTCTTCCTACCATTTAAATCCGCTAGTACTTTATCTTACATGCCAAAAAAACAATTTACATGTCATATGACTTGACAAAATATGTGTGGTGATATATGACATGACAAATACACATGTAAGATTGAGAAATTGATCATTGCCATATGTGACCATCTTGAAAGTTAGGATTTCTATTTCTCTTGGTTTTTCTTACTATTGCAGCTCCTTTTTTCTTTTCTTTTTTTCCTCTTTTCTTCCACAAATAGACAAGTCAATAAAATTATTATCTCAATTTCTTCCTCATTCCTTTTTTGACTCTCAAATTTCAACTCTCTTTTTATGATTCTACCTCTCTCTCTCTCATTTTTGCAGTTTTTGTCTTTGAATCCTTTGTTCTACGTCTACAGTTTTGAACCAGGCTAATTTTCTCCTTCTCGCTTTCTCTGTGCTCATTGGTGCCTCTTCTGTCAATATTAATTCACGGTCAAGTTTTTCTGAGTTCAATTGTGTTATTCGATTTTGGGTCTCACAATCTATTTGAGGGGTATTTATGGTCTCTGGTTTCTACGCTGCATTCCTAAGCTTTTTTTTTTTTTGTGGTTTTTTCTTTTTGAAGTTTAGCTATGGCATTGAAATGCATCATGAAAGAGCTTAAGAATTAACAAGAAGACCCTCCTAATTGTTCAGTGTGGGTGTGTTTCTTGGTCCCTTTGTCTTCAATTTTTTTTCAACATCCAACAAGCCCTAAGACATTGTCGTTTGCATTCCATTTCCCACTAATGAGAATATAACGTCGTGAAAGCCACGTAGGAGCTAGGTAAGCATAATCCTTTAATGGTGTTAATGTAGTTAGGCTTAAGGAAAGAGTTGTTTAACTTTTAAAACTTAGAATATAAATTTGAAACAAAAATTAGAGTACGAATTTGAAAACTAAAATAAAGTTAGTGAACAAAATTATACTTAATTTTTGCTTACAAATTATATGTGAATCAAAGGAGAAGAGTACCTTTATGCGAATTTCTGTCCGTGGCTGTGTGTGACTGTTAGGATCATGAGGCTTGTCGTCAGCATAGACCCATAATCGATGAACGCCATCTTTATAGTTGTACCTTTGGTCGAGTGGTATGTCATATGGCTTCTGCAACTCAAAATTTGCTTGTGTCAATGGGACAGGGGTGAAGCCATCAGTAGGATCTGCACCACATACTTGCTCAAAGCTTTCCAGAGAAAACAGAAGGAACAAAAATAGAATCACATAAATGTAAGAGCTATTCATTTTTCTATGCTCAATTGCTCAGCCACTTGATTCCCTCTTTAGAATGGTGGGAGCCCTTAAGAAGCAGTGGCAGATATATATAGTCACCCACAAAAGTTTAGATTTTATATATATATATATATATATATATATATATATATATTGAAGAGTTTTAAAATCTATTAGTTGAGCCAACTAACTCCTTCAAATGACTAAGTTGTTTATAATAAAATGTGCCATGAAATAACTTCATTCATGTCTTGCATAATCGACTTGTTTACTTAGGTGTGTGGCATTAATACCCTCTTATTTTAGTATTTCCTTTGGAATTACATAAAATGCAGTTTGTGGCCCGCAAATAGTGGAGAAGTATATCTCGGAATATTCGTTGTAGTTTTGGACAAATCAGTTTATAGCAACTATCGGTGCAGTATCCTTTATGCTGTTCATGATAATGAGTACAGCAAGAAGCGTACTTTAATCTGCTTATTTCTTTAAATTTTTCTTTGATGCTTGGGAACTGCAACTATTCATGACAAGGAAATATTTGCCACCAAAATCCAATCAGTGATGGAGCCATAAGAAAGCCAAACTCAATAGGCAATTGAGTTTGGGCATCAACACTAAAAACAGGTATTGAAAGTTGAAATTACTTTGCATTCAACAATACACTGAGAGATTCTCATCGGCACACCCTCTAAATTGGATGTTATGATCATCATATTAATCGTTAAATTGCTACAAGTCCCAATCAAGTGCAATCATCAATCATTAAGTAATGGTAAAAAAAAAAAGAATAACAATGATGAAGTCAAATATAGGGAGCCCGGCTTACTTAGCTAGAGACTTCCCGACTCTTGTGTATTATAAAGATTGTTTTTATATTTTGAAAAGAAAAAAAGAAAGAAACACATAACAAATTCTTTTATTTAATGCAGGTAGCAATAAGAAGAGTAATGTTACCTAGTTAGAAAAAAATCGTCAAAATTTTGAAAGAATGCAATTAGATTGAGAGTGATTGTTTGATGAAATACAGTGTCAAGAACTACTCATCCATCCAGATGTAAGAAATCATATACCAACTCATTCTGTCCAAAATTTTGGTTGTGTAACATTTTTCTAATAAAAAATGTGTGTAAATTGTAAATGCCAATCTTTGTTGTCCATCATCTTTTGAGATATCTTAAGACTTCTCTTGGCCAAGGTCTATTTTTTTATGCTAATTCATCTCTCACTCTCAAGTTATATGATGATGCCGATTGAGGTAGCTACACTAATACTAGGAGGTCTACAACTGATTATTGTGTCTTTTTGGGGGATTCAATGCTATCATAGAAATCAAAGAAACAATCTACTATATCTCGGTCATCAGTAGAAGTTAAGTATTGAGCTCATACTTGTGCAGTTAATGAAGTTACCTGGCTTAAAAATCTTCATGTAATTAGAATTAGTTAGTCAGTTAGTTAGTAGTTAGTCATTTAGTTAGTTTAGTTAATCTGTTAGGTTGGTTAATTAGCTTAGTAGTTATGGCTATATAAACTCTCTTTTCTTTCATATGTAATTTAACTTCAATAATATGCATCTTTCATTCAGCAATTACTGCTCCTAATATAGTATCAGAAGATATTTCCTTCTCTGTTTCTCTTTGATCTATTTTTTTTTTCCTTTTTATTCTTTCTACAAACCCTACCATTTTTTTCTACATCTGTGTCAATGGTTGTTACCTTCGCCATTGATGATCCCTGCAATGTTTTCTTTCTTTATCATTCCAATAATCCAGGCTTAATCCTGCTTTCTCAACCTCTAATCGGTGACAATTACAATTCCTGGTGCTGCTCCATGAAAATGGCCCTTCAAGCTAAAAACAAATTTGGTTTTGTTGATGGCTCCATTCCTCGACCTCAAGATGTTGATCTTCAACGTCTAGCTGCTTGGGATTGCAATAATAATATTGTAAGTTCTTGGCTCCTTAATTTTGTTTCTAAAGAAATTGTGGCTAGTATTATCTATTCAACTATTGATGCTGCCATTTGGAGTGATCTGCAAGATCAGTTTCACTAGAAAAATAGACTAAGAATCTTTCAATTCAAGAAAGATCTGATGAGTCTCACTCAAGGAACATCAACAGTGAGTCAGTATTTCACCAAACTCAAAGTCGTTTGGGAAGAACTTTTTGATTTTCAACCATTGAGCAGTTGCACTTGTGGAGGAGCTCAATCCTTGATTGATCATGCTCATACTGAGTATGTCATGTGTTTTCCCACGGGTCTCAATGACATTTTTTCTCATGTTCGTGGTCAGATCCTTCTCATGGATCCTATTCCCTCAATCAATAGAGTTTTCTCCTTGTTAGTGCAAGAAGAGAGGCAACGTGAGATCAGTGCTTCTCATTCTATGTCCACTGAGACTCAGTTGGCTTATGCAGTAAATTCTGCTTCGAAGCCTATCCTTGATGCTAAAGGCAAATGTTTCAAGAAAGATAGGTCAGTTTTTACACATTGTGGTTTACTTGGTCATACAAAGGGAAAGTGCTATCGTTTAAATGATTTCCCACCAAAATACAAAGGTGGTAAACACAAAACTTCTCAAGCTGCAGTGGTCAGTGTTAATCAAATATCTAATCAGGGTCAAGAGCCATCTTTCCAATTTTCTGTAGCACAATGTCAACAATTGCTTTCATTTCTGAATTCTCAGTTGTCATAGACTTCTGCAGAATCTAGTTCTTTTGTGAATGTTGCAAGTATTATGTTTTCTGCAACATCTTCCTCCATTATTTATGATTGTCAATCTTGGATTTTGGAATCTGGTGCCACATGTCATATTGCATGTTCTCTGTCTTCTTTTGCTTCTTATCAGTTTGTGCATAACCAGTTTGTCACTTTGCCTGATAAATGTAGTATTCCAATTACTGCTATAGGAACAATTTGTCTTTCTCCTACTATCATTATGCATAGTGTTCTTTATGTTCCTAATTTTCATATCAATTTACTTTCAGTTAGCTCTTTGTTAAAACATGTTAATTTGAACATCCTTTTTTCTTCTACTGGTTTTTTAATTCTGGACCTTAATCATTCCAAAATGATTGGCAATGGTGATCTACTTGAAGGCATGTATGTCTTCAAAGCTCATCCTTCCACTTTCTTGATTGAGCCAAACCTGATTACTGCATATAATTCTTATTCTAATGTTTTTTCTTCTTTTTCTGTTCAAAATAATGATTTTGCCAATGTTTGGCATACTAGGTTGGGACATTTGTCAAATAGAACACTTCAACATTTGAGTAATAAAATTCTTTTTTCTATTCCAAAGTCTTATTTTCGTCATGCATGTCCTGTTTGTCCATTAGCTAAACAAAAAAAAAAACTTATTTTTCATTCCAACAATCCTTTGTCTGCTAATCCTTTTGATCTACTACATTGTGATATATAGGGGTCTTTCAATACACCAACCTATACCGAAAAAAAAGGTATTTTGTTATCCTGGTTGATGATTGCACTCGGTTCACCTGGACATATTTGATTCAGTCAAAGTTAGAAGCACCTAGGGTGATTATACAATTATTTGCTATGGTGTGGAAACACAATTTGGAAAAGTAATCAAACAGTTCAGGTCGGACAATGCTAAGGAGTTGGCCATGACTGATTTTTTCACAACAAAATGAGTTTTGCATCAGTTTTCCTGTGTGGAGAGGCCACAACAGAACTCAGTGGTTGAGAGGAAACACCAACATCTTCTTAATGTGGCCAGGTCTTTGTTTTTTCAATCCAAAGTTCCATTGGATTTTTAGGGAGATTGTATATCCACTGCTACTTACCTCATTAATAGGGTACCCTCTGCCTTACTCTATTTTAAATCTCCTTTTAGCCTACTTTACAATTTTGATTCAGATTACCTACAATTGAGAGTGTTTGGTTATCTTTGTTTTAGTTCAACATTTTCTTTCGGTAGACACAAATTTAGTCTTTGAGCTGTTCCATCCATTTTTTTGGGATATCCACCTGAGTATAAGGGTTATAAACTGTACAATTTACAATCTAAGTCATGTGACTTGATGTGGGAATTGAGGTTTTGAGTTGTTTTTGTTTGTTTTGGTTTGAATCTTGTTAGAAAACTTGAGAATAACATGATTTGGTTTGCTAGAGGCATAAGAACAGTTTTTCATTACTTGTATACTTTGATTTTCCATTTTAAATGAGAATTTAGAGTTTTAAATTTTGAATAACCAAGGATGAGATTTGTAGTGTTTTGATCCATTTTTGGTGAAATCGTTTGGTGTTTTATGTTCTTTTTATGTTTGCGAACTTGTTTAAGACTTAAACTCACCTAGAAATTAGATTGGAGTGGCCAAAATCATAACCACGATTCTGCAAAACTTTTGTCCTAGGAACACGACCCGTGTGCGAAAACACGGGGGGGTCGTGTCCCTCTGTGCCAGTTCAAATATAGTGGAAACATGCAGACAGAGAAAGACACGGGGGGCCGTGTAAAATAACATGGCCCGTGTAGAAAGATATAATGAGAATTAGCTTCTGTGCTCTCCTGAAAGTTGTAGCTCTTTCTCTTAGCTTTCCAAGAACACCTAATTTACTTCGTTTCGACATACGTAGCTCAAGTTATGCTCATTTTACTGAGCAAATGTCAAGGGTTGAAATTGAGAAAAATGTCAAAATGTTGTTTTAGGAAAAATTAGCTTTCCTAAGTGTATGGACCTTTCTTGTATGCCTTTATAAGTGTGATGAGACCTTAGTAAAGGTGTTTAATAAAGTGTATTCGTGATGTATGTAAATCAATTGTTATCCTAATAGATAAGTGTATTAAACTTTGTATTTGAACAAACTTTGTTATGTTGAATTTAAACAATGAGTTATGTTGTATGCGATTTGTTATGTTTGTTTTATGAATTGGTTAAATGTATTGACTGGTTGAAATTGATGTTTGGGTGGATTTTGTTATATTGTGGATTTTGAATATTTAATTTATTTTTTTTTAGATTAAAAAAAGTGGTTGTGGATTTTGCGGCAGAAATATCAATCGCAAATTTGCGTAGATTTTTGCAGCGGATAATCCGCCGCAAAACTTCAACAAATTGAAAAATCGGTCACAAATTAGCGGTAAAAAAATCCATCGCAAATTTGTGGCGAAAAAATCCGTCGCAAATTAGCAGCAAAAAATCTGCTGCAAATTAGTGGCGAAAAAATCTACCGCAAATTAGCTCATTTCTAGCAACGATTCTAGCATGTTATTGTAGAGTTTTGCAGCGGATTTGCGGTGGAAAAATTCGCACAAATTTGCTGTGAAAATTAAAATTCGTCACAAACTATATTGCGTCGATCGTATTTGCGGCGGTCGTGAATCCGCTGCAAATCCGCCGCAAATTGTTAATTGTTAATTTGCGGTGGATTTTGAGTGATTTGCTGTAGATTTATCCTTCGCAAATCTCGTTTTTTCTTGTAGTGATTGAACACTAAAGATCATCTTAAGAAGCTTAACTTGATCCAGGAAAATGAAGGAGGATGCCCGTTTTGTGCTTCTGTTAAGGAAAGTATTGAGTATCTATTTTTCAATTGTGTTTTATCTTGAAAATTATGGTGCACTTGTCTTGATTGGTAGGATTTTTTCTGGTCCTCCCCTCTTGACCCAAGGACTTTCTTTGACTCGTGGATAAATATTGGTTTGATTGGTCTTCAGAAAAAGTTATGGTTGACATTATTTTTTGTTGTTATTTGGACGATTTGGCAAGTTAGAAACAAATTGGTTTTCGACAAAATTGATCCAAAATGGGATATGATCCACACTCAAGTCAAGTTGAGGCTTAGGTATTGGACTTTGGGTTAGTGCTATGATTTTCCTGTTTCACCGGAGTTTCTGATATCTAATTTGCATGATGTTAAAAGATGGAAGCATTCTTTTTTGATAAGAAAATCGGTTGTTAAATGGAATCCTATGTCTATGGGTGTCTTTTTTTTTGGAAATTAGAAGTTTTGGATAGCAGTAATGTAAGGAAGTTTGTTATTAGAGGTATTCTTAAGGATATGTGTGAGAAGATGTTGTATCGTTGTGTTAACTATGTGATTTGCTGTGATGCTAATGAAGCTAAATTTATGACTATTGTTTTTGTTCTTGAAATATCTCTTCAAAAAACGGATCTTTGCTTGCCTTGTCTTGGGTGGGTGATAACAAGAATGTCCTATGAAAGATACATTTTTTATGGAACAAGTTTCAATCTATCAAGAGATGCTTTAAGGATTTACGTTTTGTTCATCATAAAAGTATAGTCAAGCTTAAGGAAGTTTTTGAGTTTAATATTAATGCAAATGTCGAGGAACAACAGGTGTTTTGGTTTGTTTCTTAAATTTTGTAGTTGTTGTTTTTTGTCTTGATCTTTTGCTTTTTTGTTTTCGCTTGTCTTTCATGTACATTTGGTTGTTGTTTCTTGCTTCTCTATATTGGCCAGAGTCTTTTAAGTGTTGAACATTTGTTATATATAAACAAAAAGGTCTAGATTTTATTTTATTTTTTTAAAATTTAGAAGAGTTTTAAAATCTAAATTAGTTTAGCCAACTAACACCTTCAAATGACTAAATTGTTTATAATAAAATGTGCAATGGAAAAACTTCATTCATGACTTGCATAATCGACTTGTTTAGGTGTGTAGTATCATTAATTCTTATTTTAGTATTTCGTTTGGAGTTACATAAATGCAATTTGTGGCCCGCAAATACTGGAGAAGTGCCTCAAAACGATCGTCACCTCGACGGGGTTATCTGTGGCTAAGAATAATGTCAAAGTTTGAAGCTTCACATGTACTCTTTGAAGAAGTATGTCTAGGAATATTCGTTGTATTTTTGGACACATCAGAATATTGCATACCTTAAACTATCGGTACAGCATCCTTTATGCCATTCATGATAATGAGTACATCAAGAAGCGTAATTCATTTTGCTTAGTTCTTTAAATTTTGCTATGATGCTTGAGAATTGCAACTATTCGTGACAAAGAAACATTTACCACCCAAATCCAATCAGTGGTAGAGCCATAAGGGAACAAAACTCTAGGCAATTGAGTTTGGGCATCAACGCTAAAATCAAGTATTGAAAGTTGAAACTAATTGCTTTGCATTCAACAATTAATACATTCATAGATTCGCATCGCAGCCTCTAAATTGGAGATGAGGATCATCTGTCCTCATTTTCTGTCCCATTCTCTATTCTTCTATTTAAATTTTATCAAATATTCTAAATTTAATTATATATTTTTTATTTTAATTTATTTTACACTTGACAAAATTTAAATGAAAAGATAGAGAAAGGGATAGAGAATGGAGAGAGGTGATCTCTATCCCTAAATTGGATGTTATCAATTTATCATCAAATTAATCGTTAACGAAACTACAAGTGCCAATCAAGAATAGCAATCATTAAGTCAAATTATACCGAGGCCCTTTATCCGTTTTATTTTAAATACAATGGAGTCACCTAACCACAGAGTAATCAAGAAGATATTTTAAATTTTTAACGACATAGACATGGTTTGTACCTTTTTGTTTGTTGGTTTCTAATTTGTCCACTTCTTGTTGGAGCTTTGGGGCCGTATATGGTACTGCTTAAATTGCATTACAATAAATCATTACACATAAATTCTTTATTTAATCCAGGTAGCAATAAGAAATGTGTGTAAACTGTAAAAACCAATGTTTCATAGAAATTTCACATGATTGTGCACTCGTGAATGTGTTTAGAGGAATACGTTTTATCATAAGCTTAACTAGTTAAACTGATGATTTGTGAAGCCTAAATTAATCTATATATGGCTGGCAGTAAAGGTTGAAAATGTAAAAGTCAAAGTGGTATAATTTTTTTTTGAGGGGTAAATGGTATAAAATATTTTTATTTTCCGTTCTTATTGTTTGGTAGAGATTGTGAAAAACTGAAATGAATGAAAATTAGTTTCCACTTGCTTATATGAGTGAAAAGTAAGGATGATCAAAAAGAGTATTATGAGAAAATCATAATTAAAATAATCTCTCTTGTGTTTATCCTTTCTTTGATGTTACCGTAGAAAAAAAAATTCTTGATAGACATTCCCTAGAATCACGGATCGTTTTAACATGAATCCTGTAATTTATGATCCATTTATGATTCTTGCAATATTAAGCGTTAGATGTATAGAAATTAAAATAGGTGATCAAAATCAATGACTTATAACCTAATAAACAAGTTAATGTGTAATGTTGATAATTGTAAAATTAATTTTTTAACAAAAAGAAATTATGCGACAACCACAACACAACCACGGTCAAGTTCAATGGTGGAGCGTTGAAGGTTACGAGAAAGGTGAAAAAGAGGGAAGGGGGTTATGATGGAAAGTTGATAGAGACAGCGTGGGCGTTGTTCGCGGCACGACATGGAAGTTGCGTCAAGGTGATGTGTGGCGGCCTGGCTCGTTTTGTGCGGGGTGGAGGATGGAGCGAGGTGGGACAATCTCAAAGGTCTCGGTTCTGATGGCTCGTGCGACTTCAGGAGACTGGATTTGGTCCAGTCACAGTGGTGCGCAGTTGTAGAAGGCGGATCTGCAACGACGGGGATCGGTGGTGCGTGACTTCAACAGCGACATAGAAGTGGCCAGATTTGGACAAAAGTCGCACGTGACGTGGTGGCAGCTCATGCGATGGTGCGCGTGACAGAGGAAAACGACCCTCTTTCACGGATCTAGGTTGATAGGCGTTGGCATGGTGGATGGAGCTAACTTATGGCACGGATGCTAACGATGGTGGCATGCAACTACGATGGGCGATGTGCGGTGTAGATCTGGGATTTGAAAGGGGAGAGAGTGTGGTGGCGCGGTGGTGTTGAGCGTTTGGGTGGCGGAAGATGCGCGGATTTGGTTTGAGGCACGATCTGCCAGCACTGGCTTGTGACTGTGGCAGAGGGGCTAGCGCGCAACGATGGCTTTGGTGGTGCTCGGTGGCTATGGCTGATAGTGGTGGTGGGGGTTGCTGGAAGAGGAGGAGGGCTATGAGGAAGATAAAGTAATTTGGATAATAAAACTAATTACAATGACTCATTTACAAATACAATTAATTGAAGAATGTAAAAGTAATATACAAATTTATCTATGATTATAGGTAAAGTCAAAAGTCTTATCATGGACCTTTGGTGAGAGGTTCTTATTAAACCGACCTTAGAATCACATTATTTTACAATGAGATAACAGAATAATAATAATAATAATAATAATAATAATAATAATAATAATAATAATAATAATAATAATAATAATAATAATAATAATAATAATAATAACTACAAACATTAAATAATGTGTATGTTTAACATTATTTTAATAAAAATAAAAGCTAATTACGTTATTACGAATGAGTTAGTGCTAAAAAATAAGATAGTTTGTAAAAGGCTATGGGTTCAAACTTTTATGCCTCTAACCAAAAAATAAAAAATAAAAAAAATGATAGCAAATTGTGAGTGCATGATTTGTATTAATGCTTTAATTTTTTTATTTCAATATTAATTATTAGCTACGTATAAATAATTTAATTTTTTATTACTCCAATTCTATCTTCTTAGTTTCATTTCAACCAATTTGTTAGCGTCATGAAGTCAAAGATGTGTTTTGTTATAATTTTTTTGTAAAAGTTGGACTTCTATTGATTAATTTTATTTTCCAAAATTGGTTAAATAGTAATATGATGTATTTTGGAACCCATATTATTATATTGTGACCAAATAAATTGAAAAACCGCATATTATTAGATTATGGGTTTGGGATCAATTTGATAGATCATACTATGGTCAATTTCATGAGTAGGGTCTATTGTCTTAGATCAATGATGGATGTGTTGAAATTAACCTAAATTCTTATTTGGATAAGTATTGATAATTTTTTATTTTAATTATATGTAGATTTGAGTTTTAAATTATAATTAATATTGAGATAATGGATAAATATGTGATATATTTGTTTTAAAATAAGAAATTAAGAAAGCCTTATCTTAATAAGAAAAATCTTTATTTTGATAAAGATAAAGTAAGAGATGATTGATTGTCATGTAAATTATGTGTTAATTATAAATATTTATATTAAGAAATTAGTAGTCTTATGAAAAAAGATTGTGAAGATTGAAAGGCATAATAGAGATGTATGAATAATAGTAAAGATTTGTGAGATTGAAAAGATTGAGAGTACCTATAGATATTATTTTATAATCTTATGTTGATAGTAAATTATTCTTATCCGTAAATATAAACATATTAGGTCGAATCAAATTAAATTTTATATATAATTTGTTTAATTTTTTTTAATTACTACTATTTATATAAACACATAATAAAAAGGATGAGATATTCTCCGACAGAATGAAACCAAGGCATATCTTTATAAAGGGTTAGGTTCCTTCTCCAGTTCTCCTCTCCCATTATAAATGTGTATGTTATTTCGTAACAATGACCTTTGGTTAATTGGTTATTCATTCAGTGCTTCTTCAAATAACATTTAGAGAGAAAGGAGAGGAAAATCTTGCTCTTAGTATTCACAATTTGTGTACGATATCTTTTTCGTGTTTTTATGATGTGAATTCATCATTATAATAAGATTTCTTTAAGAAATATACATCTGTCTCTTATAAATTTCTACTCTATTTTCATGTATCATGATTTAGAATTTTATTAGGAAATGTAATTTATTAATCACGTTCCTCTCTATGCTTGAAATCCGTGTTTTCATGTGCAATATGTCATTTTCACTTGAGACTTTCAAAATTTAATCTTTCAATATAAGTTGCAGAATGCCATATTGTAAATTGTGTGATTCTGTATGATCTGGTTGGATCAACCCACCAACCAGCGATTTCCATCTTCCAAAGTTGGGAAGGGAAAAGCGAAAACCATTATCTCATAAAAATGTTAAGGGTGGAGGAGCTCCAATCTGGAGTGAAAGAATTGGTTAATTAAATTCTTCTAGATCGATTAGCCTTAAAGGGGCACCCTCTCACCACGCGTTCGTTTAAGGCCCAGCCATTGAAGGAAGATTGATGGTACTTGTGTTTACAGTCAATGACTATGTAGAAAAATGTTTAATGGTAGAAAATTAATACCTAGAATTTGGTCAACAAATATCTTTTAAAGAAGTCACTTTGTAAGTTAATCCTTATAAATAAAAGAAATTGTATAAAATAGTATTTATAAAAGAGGCCTAAATTGTATTTTGCTTCCTATTTGCCAAAAATAAAATGTTCATTTAACATGGACATATCATTTAAGGATCATTGATGGTCTTTGTATTTATAGACATTGAGAGCATGTTTGGATAGTAGTTGGACACACCAAAAGTAAGTTTGTAATTCTTGAATGGCGTGAAAAGATGTTTGACAAAAAAAAATTGATTTTGATTGATTTTTTTTATGGAAGAAATTAACTTTGTGTTAAAATTGTTGTTAACTCACTTTTGAAACAAAAGTTTAAACATAAATTAGTTCTCGCTAAACTCACTTTCAACTAAATTAAAACTGAAACATACTTTCAATTAAACTTAAGTTTACCAACTGCAATCCAAACACACACTGACTATGTAGAAAAACTGATGAATGGTGGAAGATTAATACCCGGAACTTGGTCAACATGTATCCTTTAAAGATGTCATTTTGTCAATTAATCCCTATAAATAAAAGAAATTGTATAAAATAGTATTTGCAAAAGGATCCTAATTATGTTTTGCTTCCCATTTGCCAAAGTTCAAAATTCAAAACTTAACGTAATACGTAAGGTCAAAAACCCATAATGCAGGGTCCACGATAAAACCATCCCCTCACCACTCCTTTTCCGGTCCCCTTATCATAGAAGCAACCAAAAGTGTCACATGGCAACTGGCAAGGCCTTCTCTTCTTGTGAGTTTTAAAATAAATAAATAGATACAAATATGAAATGAGTGTTTTCTCTCTCTTCTGATTCAGGAAAAAGATTTTTATCAGTGACGGACTTAAAAAATTTAAATATTAAGAATAAAAATAATATTATCAATATTATTTTAAATAATAAGAATAAAAATTATTTTTTTTATATATAAAAAATAAAAAAATAAATATATATATATAAAATTAAAAAAAAAAATTTACAACTTAAATAGAGACATGAGTCTCCACTCTTCTTAACCTGGATCCGTCACTGATTTTTATGTACCATGCTTTTATACCTTCTCTTACATTTATACTTCTTTGGGAAAAAAGAAAGAGAGAGAATTTACATTAAGAAATGTTTTTCTTATTTTATTATTTAAAAAAAATAGTATAAAAATAGTGTAACAGAAATAGTGTGCAAATATCATTGTCTTTTGATCCATGGGGTATCGTGGGTGCTTGTTTTTGGACATGAATCCTTCAAATTTGCAAAAGAAAACCATGAGAGCTTCCTCTCTGTTTGCTGGAATGTCAACGCCGGAGATGTGCGAACTTGAACGACGCAACCAAGGGCGGAACTAACAATATTTGTTTGGGAGTGCAAACATTATAAATATTTACAATAATCTTATTACTGTAGATTTCATTAAAATTATAGGAAAAACATTTCTTCATGTGAGTGCAGTCATCCCCCTCATCATGAACGTGGGTTTGCCCCCTGAACGCAACCATAGTTGCACCCAGCAACGGCTGTTGTGGCTAAAGCGCAACTACACATGCATGAAGAGGGATTTTACACTGTGGGGCGTGTACATGCTTGCTTTGCCGACAAGTTGTCACTAGACAAAGCTAAGGGTTCATTTGACTCTCAAGAGGTGGATTGACCTGATGTCTATAATTGTTAAGGTTTTGAAAATTGAATCAATCATTGAACCATCCAAGGTATGATTCAAAGTTTAATGATTGAATTGTACTCGAATCAGATATAATTAAATATATAATTTTATAAGTATATATTAATCAAAATAAATAAAAATTAACAAAAAAAATGAAATAAAAAATATTATAGTAGTTGGTTCATTAAGGATATTTATTCAAAATACAGAAAATTTGGAATAGTAATAATATTAACGTATCTCCAAATTTAAAAAGTTCCAAGCGAAGTCAAATGCTTGGTTACTAGAAACACTACATATATTTTTTATCCCATTACCATTACTATTCAAGTCCTACATTGGTGAGTTAACAAAGGGTTCTAAGTATATAACACATATAAAAGGTACAAGTGAGCATGGCACTACCCACTCAAGTCTCACATTAGCCAGCAACATAACACTCGTGTAACCAATTACCATAAAAGATAAAGGCCAAAACAATATAAGTGCGGCTTCACCACTTCAGGCCTTTTCTGTACGTGGGCCATTGGCTAACATAAGGTCCATTGGTTGCCCCTTTTTTAGTTTAAAGGGCTTAAAACAGTGCTAGTGCTGTTTTGGCTTAGCCTATATAGATATAGACACGATATATTTAATTTGAAGAGTTTTTATTATAAAAAATAAAAAAAAATAAACTTTAATTGTATTATATAAATAATCAAATTTAAAAATTATTTAAAAGTTATATAATTATTTACTAATTATATAAGATTCAATCATTACAAAAAAAAAATGCAATGTTAACGGCGGTTTGTTTAAAGCGGTTGGATAAAATTGTCACAAAGAATAATATTTTTTGAAATAATTTTAATATTTTTATTATAAATAATATATATATTTTTATATTTTATTTAATATTATTTATTATATTTTTATTTTTTTAATTATAATTATATAAAATGATATAAAAAATAGTGTTGGTTCAAAAATTACGTATGATGATTTTTGTTTTTGGCGTTAGCATGTACCGCCTCCATTCAACACTGATGCGCGGCGGTTGAACTTTGTTTGCGGCGCTTTCTAACAAATCGCATAAAACAATTTCTGATAATTTTGGAATCTCGTTCCCAAATCGCAGCCAAGATCTCACGCGGCTCTTGTCCTCCACTCCAACCGCTGTGGGTTCTGCGTTTCTACCATTACCGGTAACCTCGCACCAGTGACTACGCACTACTGTGGTTTTGTTCGCACTGCTGTGATTTTGTTCACGGTAAGAGATCTCACGCTTTTGTTTGCTAGTTTTTCTTAGTGCCACCGCTGTGGGTTTGGTTGGGATGGTGGCTACCAGTGGCTTTGGGTGGTCGGTGTTGAGGCGGTAGTGACTTCTCTGGTTCAGATTTGAGAAGAGAGAACACTAATTTCGTGAACTTGGCAAAATTCTCAATTTTCTTAGGTAATTTGCCCTAACTTCAGCTTTTATTATGCTCCCTTGTACTGCCAACAAATATAGTTTCACAGTGACTACTCTAGTTCAGATTTGAGAAGAGAGAACACTAATTTCGTGAACTTGGAAAAATTCCCAGTTTTCTTAGGTAATTTGCCCTAACTCTTCTTCAGCTTTTATTCTGCTCCTTAGTGCTGCTGACAAATATAGTTTCACAGTGTTCATCTTCTTGCCATGTCTTGCCCATAAGTCTTTCTTGGTAGATTTGGACTTTAGGCTACTATATATTGTCTGCCTTGACAAGCTCTTGCAGTTTTTGAGTATCTTAATTCTTTAATGAAGAAAGGAGTTGTGACATTATCTTTTACTTGTTTGATTCTTAAAAATGTTCTGTAACTTCAACCATTACATGCCTCCTATTAGGCTTTTTTATAGTTCATCTGTACTTCTGACTTCCGTGGATTCTTAAAAATGTTCTGCTATTCCTTTATTTGTTGATCATACTTGGAATTTGGATTCTGATGATGAATTTTTTATTGTGTTTCAGTAAACAAGTTGAACTTTCTGAGGCCTCAAATCTTTGCTATGGGAAGTTCCCATTTCTCAACAGCTGCTGAGCCATCTTCCATTAAGCGTAACCCCCCCTGTAAGCTCAAGTTTCCGTTTTGGTTCTTGGAAAATTTGCCAATTGGGTATCTCTTAACTACCTCAGTAGTTTGCAAAAATAGAAGCTTTATTGCTTAAGGCTCTGTTTTCTCAAAAAAAACTGCTATAAAATAAGAGATCATGTGGAATTTTTGTATTTTGCAGTCATTTCATTTTGCTTTTAAGTTTGTTAATTGAACTAGTTAGGACTGGTTGATCAAAGTCAGATTCAAATGAATAAGAGGGTATCTTTTTGGCTTATTCTACAGTGATCTAGCAACAAGGTGAAGAGCAATTTTCTAGATTTAAATCTAATTCTTGGTTAGTTGCTTTTCTTACCCATGAAATTGCCTGCTTTTATTTTTCTTAGATCATAAACAGTTGGCTTAGTATTATATTATTTGCTTTAGGTCCCATATGTAATTTCATGTTATGTTCATAAGAAATTTCTGAGTGGAACTTGCCAAGAAAGATTTTCTGCGTAACATGAAAACTATGTGGGACTTCAGGGCTCTCTCTCGTGTACTGGCTCTAGCTCTACTTATTCTTCACTCATTGGTAGCATTGGTCTCTTCTTCTGGACCTGGTACAAGCACTGGCTACAAAACATTGCAAGGTGTGTTTTCAATTAAGTTGCTTCCATACTACTCTATGTTTTCTGTGGCCTTTATTTACCTTCTTGCTATTTACCTTCTTGCTCGTTGGTTCTGCTTAGCTACAGAGACTGATATGCTTGGAAGGAAGCTGAGTATTTGATGTTCTTTCTATATATTTTTTTGTCTTGTTTTAATGAATTCTTGATTCAACTTGATAGTGTTGGCATTCTTCCAACAATCACAGCAATGTAAAGTCATCAAATTTTTCATCTTGAAAAGAAACGTAAGAAGTACACCATCATTGTTCTTTTAAGGAAAATATAATTAGTTTTTTACCTCACCCAAATTTTCAAATAATGAGTTTATATAACACATATTTATGCTAAAAATAGCCATGAAAATTAAGAGTTAAGACAATTTTGGCTTTATTGTATTTGACGTGGCCTTCAAAGTTCAAAACTTCAAATGAAAAGAAGACAATGGCCTAAAGTTAAGAATATAGTATGACCATTTATTTTACTTGTTAATTGGACTGTTGGGATTTAAGTACACGAAAAAATGGAGCTCATCATATATATATATATATATAACCACATAATGGGGTTCCAATCTCTTAAAAAGTAGTACAAAGGTTTCTGCAAGATGTGCTTTTCAGAAACGAATGATAGAAATGCAACCTTGTTTTAAGATATACTTACCCTGAATGTGACCACTGAACAAGGAAAGACATTAAAGGATGCACAAGGAGATGTATTTTGTGGTTTAGGTTGGTCTTTCTAATATGTTGTTTGGGAAGATTTTGTGGTGAGATAATGATTGAGCTCATAATTTTTTGTGATGGTTATCTGAATATTTTGGAGTTATGTCATTTGGAGGTGGTGGAACATGCTTGTGGGATGGCAACTCTACAAATGGGGGAGTATGTTTCCAATGTATCACATGGAGTTGATACTTACAGCATTAGAGAACCACTTGGTGTCTCTGCTGGTATATGTCCTCTCAAGTTTCCTGCAATGATTCACTTGTGGGTAAGCTGTCTTCTACTTTTTGGGTGGGTTTTTGGCTATCTAATTAATTTTTCACCTTTTAGTTATTGGGTACAGCTTTATTTCTTACTTGCTTGGCCATCTCATTCATATCAGCTTTTTTTGTTTTTCTTTTATATTATTGCAATGATTAACATCCTTTTTCATTCTTTCATATTGTGCATTCTTCCTATGGCATGCACACCATTTCAAATGAAAGTCCCATACCTAGACTAATCCATGTTAGAATTATAGTAAACATTTATAGTAAAAATTAAACTTTATCTCTTTAACTTCTTTCCACTAACAAAATCTTTTAAAAATATGATAGAATATTTTGCTTAACCCAACAATAGCCTGCCAATATTTAAAAAAAAAAAATGGTAGTAGAGATAAGAATATTTACAATCTATCAGATAAACAAGTCAAGCAACAGTAAAATTATAGAGCAAACCTCTTCCAAGCTCATTCCACCAAGTTCTTGCTCTAGTAGTTCCTTTGTTATTGCAGACTCAGGAGGGCCATAGACAGTAGGATCTAGTTTGCTGTGGATGGGAAATTCCTGTGGAAGACAGAACTGCTGAAGAGACCACAAATAAACAAATTCTTCTAATTTATTACAATAAATATTACAATGACATATCCTTGAAGGGCAAATGTGCTTTTTTTTTGTTTTTTTTATTTATTTATTTTGGGTTGGCAAGTCATTGGTACAGTCTCAAAAAGCTACATTAACTTTGGCAAGTCTTGATGGGAAACTCTTGCGTTCTGGTATCTGAATACTAAATCAGAGCCAGTTGTTGTTCTCTATAGGCATTCTCTATTCTCTACCACTTATCTTTCTTATCTAGTGTTGTGCTTTTCTCCAATGTATTCACTGCCATATCCTTCCCCACCCAAGTCATCATTGATCTTCCTGATATTGTCCATCCATCGCATCTTCAGTGGAACCTACCCTTACCTTAGACTTAAGTTTCTAACATTTTTATTTAATGATAAAAAAGTATCAGTTGGCCATGTGCTTCAATATTTTTATTTCTGCTACCTTCTGGACATCTATATTCTTAATAGCCCACATTCTGTGATATTATTAATTAAGTATAGTGGGGGTTTATGGAAGTATTATAAAGCTTATCATGGAGTCTTGGAGGTATTTTTTCAATAATATAAAAAGCAGTCTCTCTATTATTCAGTTGACCTTAACTTGTGTTGGAGACATCCTTGCCACATTTTCCATGGTATTGAATAATTCATCCTAGATAATAGAGACAAAAAATGAGCACTTTAAGAATTCTTTTCCTCCTCTATTTTGATAGAATATTAGAGTTAACCCATGATATACTCTTATCCTCTAGGAGAATATTATCATTACAAAGTATCCAGGATGGGATAGACATATAAAATAGAGAGTAACCTGTGCATGTTGTCTGCTGCAACTTGCAAAGGAAGACACATTAAGCATTTGGATGCAGATTTTTCATAGCAAATAGTAAGAGGTGTTTCTTTTGCTTTGCTGTATGTTTTGATTTTTCTTTTTCTCTTTTTTATTTTTTCTTTTCCATGGATTCTGCAGAAAGTCTTCTACAAAGCAATGGGAGGGTTCAGGCTTATAAAAATTATAGCACCAAGCTTATTGGAATGCCTCATACACATAAGGTAAACCGGAAATAAACCAAAAAAAGAATAAAGCAAAATTTGGCTGCACGTCATTTTGGTGCTGTTATTTAGTTGACAATCCAATCCAATTTATTTTTAACTTTTGCTTCTGATGCGTTTGGATGCAGTTGTGCATTCTCTTTCTCTTGCTTTTTCAGCTTGCTTAGTTCATTTGGATATTGCCAACCTTTTCAATTAAGGAATTATATATTAAACAGGACATATCTGATTTTGTTTCCCATCCAGAAGTAGTTCACTTGCTGTCAATATTTATTTTTTATTTCTTTTTCTTTTTAATACATTAAAAAAGACTTAGATTTAAATGACATTTTTGAAGACATAATTTACGACAGAATACAATAATATTATTTGATCCATATAGCTGATCTCACCTAGTGGAGAAAGGCTTGTTGTTGTCTTTTTATTTTTAATAGTAAAAGGAAGTTAAGGAACTTGCTGTCAAATGTTAATACATTGATGGTTAGCCACAATAAGTGATTGTTTTGTTCAATGGAGCCTGTTAGGCAAGAATAACATCTCAGGCTTTGTTACTATGATGTCAAATTCATGGTGTTTTTATCGAATGCATATAACTCAGTTTGTTTATATTTTCAGGCTTCAGATGAAGTAAGTAAACAAATTTCATCAGATGCCAGACCGTTTTCCTCAGCAAGTCATGATATTTATAGAAAAATGATTTACTACTGTTGTATTCTTCAAATATTATTTTGCTTGTAATGGATTTTAGTTTATTTATTTTCTTTGTACTAGATTTTAATTTACTTGTGTACTAGATTTTGTTTGACAAATTAATATATTTGTTGAAAGTTTAAATGTTTTATAATTTCTTTTGAATATGTTAATTGGTTGTAATATAAAACATGTTGAATGTAAAAAAATTGGTGTGCCAACAAAGTTATGAAAATAAAATTAATTTAAAATAAAAAATAATAACCATCTCAAAAAAAGACGTAAGTTATTTTTTAATTTTAGTTGCGGTTTCAAAAGTGTTGTTATAAATAAATAATAGTGGAATACAAATTTTTAACAAAACGTTAGCTATTTTTTCAAGTGGCGATTCAAAACTACCTCTATAAATAAATAATAATAAAATATAAATTTTTTAATGACGGTTAAAATTGCCGCTAAAAACGCCTCCACAAAAACCATTGCAAAAAAATAGAAGTAGTAATTATTTCAACAGTTGTGTAAGATTAGAGTTGGCAAAAAAGGCCGACTCGCCCCAGCTATATATATATATATAAGGGACAGTAATTATTGCTAACTCTATGTGAGATCGTCGCAAAATGGTTTAAGGACGTCTCTATCAACGACAGTTTTGGAACTGTCGCTATTTTTTTTAGACGGTTAAAATTGCAGCTAATCATTAATTTTTTTTAGCGAACAATTAAGATTCACTCATCTCACTTCTTATAATAAACATTTTTCTCACCAGATACACTTCTTATATATATAAATATTTGAACCATTCAACTCTTTGAACCGCCCTTGAGTAAGATCGATTTTTTACTTCGTTGATTTTTGCACGATAGCCGAATTGAGAGGGTGGTCAGTTCTCGGCCTAGTCTGGTCCAGTTCTCAAAACTATGATAGTTGTGAGGTGGACTCTAATCAATTATTAAGGATATATATATATATATATATAGGGAGATTAGTTTACATCAGTATAAGTCTTTTTTTTCTTACATTCATTTTCAATCGTTAGTTCAACTTTCATCTAATGGTTGAGATTATTTCATTAAAGGTAACCATTAGATGAAAATGGAACTAACGGTTGAAAATAGGTATAAGAGAAAAAAGACTTACACTGATGTAAGTTGATCTCCCCTCATATATATATATATATAAAGTTTGAATCATTCAACTCTTTGAACCGACCTCGAATAAGACCGATTTTTGACTTGGCCGATTTTTACATGATAGTCGAATCGAGAGGGTGGCCGGTTCCCGACCTAATCTAGTCTAGTTCTCAAAACTATGATAGTTATGAGGTGAACTCCAATCAATTATTAGGGAAATATTTACACTTTTCCTAAATTAACTATATAACCACATGGCAAATATCAAAACTTTTGGACTGAACTAGGTAGTTGAATCAGTCATACCATAAACTGCCTATGTCTAAACCAATCGAAGCAAGACTAGAAGGTCTCATCAGTTCTATCTCCGGTTTGATTTTTAAAACATTGATCTAAATATATCATTTTCTTTCTCTTCTTCCCAACGAAATATATCAAATTTGATATTCATAAATAAGGAATAAGTTTTTGTATTTAGATGAGAAAAAGTAGTTGATGCATAAAAGTTTCTTTGTATGACCTATCAAGTAAGGTACACTATTTCTGAAAATTTTTTACTTAAATTTTGAGCAATCAAATTTAAATGATTAGTTTAATATCCATAAATAATGAACGAATTTTTATATTTAAGTGAGAAAGAAAAAAGAAAAATAATTGGTGCATAAAACTTTCTCTATATATGTCAGCTTACAATGGTAGTCATCCATTGTTCTTTGTAACTATTTACTAGGGACTTTTCTAAGTCTTTGTTTTGGTCCTCAAAACTCCAAAGTGTCACTGTAATGTAGTGGTCCTCAAGATAGTATATATGTACTTATACATTCACACAACCCTTTTTTTTGCCAACTTGACTTTAGATTTTTATTCCTCAAAGTCATCGAAGTCTCTCTTACGGCACATTATTGAAATTAATAGAGTTTTCATTTATGATAAAATTGAGTTACTCATAAGTCAGTGTAGGTTTACAAAACTTGCACCCCATGTTATAAGCAACAACAAGTTCACTTTTGTTTCTAAATTTATATTTTTGGTAAGATTTATCAAATAGAAAAGTATGTTTATTTTGAATTTTTCTCTCATGACCATTTTTTCTACTACTACCATTCTATTTTTATGGTCTAAATCAATGTTTTAAAAATCAGATCAGACTATGAATCACCTAAGTCTCTTATTCAAAATTTATCTAGTTAAACCATGATTCAATCATAGTTTAACCACAAATTAAACTAGTTGAATTAATCGAATCAAGACCCAAAGGTCTCACCAGTTCTATCTCTGGTTCGATTTTTAAAACATTGATCTAAATATATCACTTTCTTTCTCTTCTTCCTAACAAAGTATATCAAAATTGATATTCATAAATAGGAAATAGGTTTTTGTATTTAGATGAGAAAAATTAGTTGTCGCATAAAAGTTTCTATGTATGACCTATCAAGTAAGTTACACTATTTCCAAGAAATTTTGCTTAAATTTAGAGTACTCAAATTTCAATAATTAGTTTAATATTCATAAAGAATGAACGAGTTTTTCATATTTAGATGAGAAAGAGAAAAGAAAAGTAATTGGCGCAAAGAACTTTCTCTATATATATCATTTTTCAATAGTAATCATCCATTGTTTTATGTAACTGTTAACTAGAGACTTTTCTAAATATTTGTTTTGGTCTTCTAAACTCCAAAGTGTCACTATAGTGCAGTGGACCTCAAGATATCACATATGTACTTATCCATTCACACAACCATTTTTTGCTAACTTGACTTTAGATTTTTATTACTCAAAGTCATTGAAGTCTCTCTTACGACACATTATTGAAATTAATGAAGTTTTCATTTATGATAAAATTGAGCTACGCATAAGTTAGTCTAGGTTTACAAAACTTCCACCCCATGTTATAAGCAACAACAAGTTCACTTTTGTTTCTAAATTTATATTTTTAGTGAGACTTATCAAATAGAAAAGTATGATTCTTTTGAATTTTTCTTCCATGACCATTTTTTCCACTACTACCATTCTATTTTTATGGTCTAAATCAATGTTTTAAAAATCAAATTGGACTATGAATTTCCTAAGTCTCTAATTCAAAATTTATTTGGTTAAATCATGATTCAATCATATTTTAATCACAAATTAAACTAGTTGAATTAATCGAACCAAGACCTAAAGGTCTCATCAGTTCTATCTTTGTTTCAATTTTTAAAACATTGATCTAAATATATCACTTTCTTTCTCTTCTTCCTAACAAAGTATATCAAAATTGATATTCATAAATAGGAAATAGGTTTTCATATTTAGATGAGAAAAAGTAGTTGCCGCATAAAAGTTTCTAGGTATGATCTATCAAGTAAGCTACATTATTTTCAAGAAATTTTTGCTTAAATTTAGAGCACTCAAATTTCAATAATTAGTTTAATATCCATAAAGAGTGAACTTGTTTTCATATTTAGATGAGAAAGAGAAAAGAAAAATTATTGGTGCAAAGAACTTTCTCTGTATATAACATTTTTCAATAGTAGTCATCCATTATTTTATGTAACTATTAACTAGAGACTTTTCTAAGTCTTTGTTTTGGTCCTCTTAACTCTAAAGTGGCACTATAGTGCAGTGGTCCTCAAGATATCATATATGTACTTATCTATTCACACAATCTTTTTTGGCCAACTTAACTTTACACTTTTATTCCACAAAGTCATTGACATCTCTCTTATGAAAAATTATTGAAATTAATAGAGTTTTAATTTATGATAAAATTGAGCTGCCTATAAGTCAGTGTAGGTTTACAAAAGTTGCACCCATGTTATAAGCAACAACAAGTTCACTTTTGTTTCTAAATTTATATTTTTGGTGAGACTTATCAAATAGAAAAGTATGCCTATTTTGAAAATTTTCTCATAGGACCATTTTGTTCTACTATTGTCATTCTATTTGTATAGTCTAAATCAATATTTTAAAAACCGCACTTGACCGGTTAGTTGAATAAGTTAGACCGTGAACCTCCTAAGTCTTTGATTAAAAAATTATCCGATTCAACCATGGTTCAATCATGGTTCATCCACAAATTAAACTAGTTGAACCAATCGAACCAAGACCCGAAGGCCTCGCCAGTTCTATATCCGGTTCAATTTTTAAAACATTGATCTAAATATATCACTTTCTTTCTCTTCTTCCTAACAAAGTATATCAAAATTGATATTCATAAATAGGAAATAAGTTTTCGTATTTAGATGAGAAAAAGTAGTTGCCGCATAGAAGTTTCTATGTATGACCTATCAAGTAATCTACACTCTTTCTAAGAAATTTTTTCTTCAATTTAAAGCACTTAAATTTCAATAATTAGTTTAATATCCATAAAGAGTGAACAAGTTTTTATATTTAGATGAGAAAGAGAAAAGAAAAGTAATTGGCGCAAAGAACTTTCTCTATATATATCATTTTTCAATAGTAGTCATCCATTGTTTTATGTAACTGTTAACTAGAGACTTTTCTAAGTCTTTGTTTTAGTTCTCTAAACTCCAAAGTGTCACTATAGTGCAGTGGACCTCAAGATATCCCATATACACTTATCCATTCACACAACCTTTTTTTTGCTAACTTGACTTTTAGGTTTTTATTCCTCAAAGTCATTGAAGTCTCTTTTACGGCACATTATTGAAATTAATGAAGTTTTCATTTATGATAAAATTTAGCTACTCATAAGTCAGTCTAGGTTTACAAAACTTCCGCCCCATGTTATAAGCACCACCAAGTTCACTTTTGTTTCTAAATTTATATTTTTGGTGAGACTTATCAAATAGAAAAGTATGCTTATTTTGAATTTTTCTCCCACGACCATTTTTTCCTATTACTACCATTCTATTTTTATAGTCTAAATCAATGTTTTAAAAATTGAATCAGACTATGAATTGCCTAAGTCTCTAATTCAAAATTATTTGGTTAAATCATGATTCAATCATATTTTAACCATAAATTAAATTAGTTGAATTAATCGAACCAAGATCCAAAGGTCTCACCAATTCTATCTCCGGTTCGATTTTTAAAACATTCATATAAGTATATCAGTTTCTTTCTCTTCTTCCTAACGTAATATATCAAATTTGATATTCATAAATAGGGAATAGATTTTCGTATTTAGATGAGAAAATGTAGTTGATGCATAAAAGTTTTTATGTATGACCTATCAAGTAAGGTACACTCTTTCTAAGAATTTTTTTCTTAAATTTAGAGCACTCAAATTTTAATAATTAGTTTAATGTCCATAAAGAGTGAACAAGTTTTCATATTTAGATGAGAAAGAGAAAAAGAAAAGTAATTGGTGTAAAAAAAATTCTCTGTACATATCATTTTTCAATACTAGTCATCCATTGTTTTATGTAACTATTAACTAGAGACTATTTCTAAGTCTTTGTTTTGGTCCTCTAAACTCCAAAGTGTCGCTATAGTGTAATGGTCCGCAAGATATCACATATGTACTTATCCATTCACGCAACCTTTTTTTGCCAACTTGACTTTACACTTTTATTCCACAAAGTCTTTTAAGTCTCTCTTACGACACATTATTGGAATTAATGGAGTTTTATTTATCATAAAATTGAGCTACCCATAAGTCAGTCTAGGTTTACGAAACTTGCCCCATGTTATAAGCATCAACAAGTTCACTTTTGTTTCTAAATTTATATTTTTGTGAGACTTAACAAATTGAAAAGTATGCCTATTTTGAATTTTTCACTCATGAACATTTTGTTCTACTAATGCTATTCTATTTTCATGGTCTAAATCAATGTTTTAAAAACCATACTAGACCAACCAGTTGAATCATGAACCACTTATGTCTCCAGTTCGAACATTATCCAATTCAACCATGGTTTACTCACAGTTCAACCACAAATTAAACTAGTTAATTCAATCGAATCAAGACCTAATTGCTAGTTCAATCTCCTGTTTAATTTTTGAAACATTGATTTAAGTATATCACTTTCTTTCTCTTCTTCCTAATAGAGAATATCAAATTTGATATTCATAAATAGGGAATAAGTTTCCATATTTAGATGAGAAAAAGTAGTTGGTGTATAAAAGTTTCTTTGTATGACCTATCAAGTAAGATACATTCTCTCTGAGAAATCTTGCTTAAATTTAGAGCAATCAAGTTAAGTGTATTAATTCATTCATATTATTAATTATTAGATATTTACTATAGTTAGTTAATAATTAATTACTATAATTTAGTACAATTAATTATGTGATTGGCCTAAGTCTATATGAACCTAAAACCCTAGCCTCACTTTCTCTTTATCTTTCTCTTGTTTTGAGTCTCCCTTCCGTGAGAATGTTGGAGCGGGAGACTACCGTCCTCTTTCACTAGTGGAAGTCTCATCATATCTTTCTCTTTTGTTTTTGTGTGTTTTTCTAATAATTTACTCAAATCTGATAGATCTTAAGCTTGATTGTTCAAATTTGCTTCTCTCAATAGCAAATCTTGTGACTTTATTATCTATTTTATAGGTGTATTTGTTATCCTTTCTATGAGTGTTTTGGTTTTCAATTTTTAAAGTGTCTTTTGTTAGTTCCTTTGTGATTAATCGTATTCTGGTAGTTTTATAAGTAGAGATGTGTTTCAGATTTATTTTGGGAGGAGAGATAATACACATTTTAAGTTGCAACACTTTCTATACAAAATAAACCTTTAATTAGTAGGATATCTATATCAACAATGTTATTCTTTTATATCAAAATTTTTACACCACCATTTTATATCTTTCTTTTTCAATTTTGTTATTTGCACACCTTATTTTGCACATCATTTATACACTTAGTAATTTATACACTTATTTTACAAATCGATGTATTATGTGGTGACTAAGAACTTTAATTAATGTGTAAATAATTAATTATTAAACTACAAATAATTAGTCATTAGTATGTATTATATGATGATTAGATACATTAATCTATCATAACTATCACATGAAAAAGTTACCACATAAATCATCACAAGCATTAATTATTTACATGTGAATCACCAATGTATAAATAATATAAAAAAAGAAAATATGTGAATCACATAATACATGATAAGTATCAATTATTTATATGTAAGTTACCAGTGTCTAAATATAATGCGAAAAAAGACGTGTGAGCCTTTTATGGGAACTCATAAAGAGCATACGTAAAAGGGAAGTGAAGAATTTTTTATTTTTTTTGGGTAGTTAGGTGTAGAAATTTTGATGTATAGTAATAACATTTCGGTATCTGTACGTAAATGATGTAAGAAAATGCATCAGATCTATGGGGAGTGGACCCTCTCGTATTAAAGATGTCTTCCATTATCAATCTGCAAATATATATAGCCACTGGCAACGCAAAACCTTATCATTCTCAATCTTCGTTGTTGGTTTCATCAATTGTCATGAGTGTAATGATGAATCCACTTAATTTTAAATTCTTGCAAGCCACATTTATGGTGTGTTTGCTGTTACTTGTGGACCTTGTTTGTGCAGAAGAGGTTAGGTGCATAGAGAGGGAGAGGCAAGCTCTCCTCCACTTCAAGGCTGGCCTGGTTGATGACTTTGGCATGTTGTCATCGTGGGGGAGTGAAGACCACAAGCGCGATTGTTGTGAATGGAAGGGAGTTGGCTGTAGCAACCTAACTGGCCACATACAAATGCTCGACCTTCACGCTGACCGCGTTGAAAATCAATTTTTGACCGGTAAGATTCACAATTACTCATTGATGGAGTTGCAGCATTTAAGGTATTTGAACCTCAATTCCAATCATTTTGAAGACAGCCATATCCCAGAATCCTTTGGTTCTCTGAGAAACTTGAGATACCTTGATCTGTCTGATTCTTTTTTTTCTGGAAAAATCCCAACTCAATTTGGGTCTCTTTTACACTTGCAATACTTAGATCTTCACTTGAATCGCCTGTTGGAGGGTTCAATCCCTCATCAACTTGGAAACCTCTCGAAGTTGCAGTATCTTGATCTCAGCTTCACCTCAATTGAAGGAACTATACCAACCCAACTTCGGGAGCTTTCAAATTTGCAGAACCTTAATCTTGGATTCAATATTGGTGGTGCTCTCAAAATTGACGACGGGAATCACGCTAGAGGTCAGTGGCTGTCCAATCTCACTTCTTTGACCCATCTTGACTTGAGTGAGTTACTTAATCTTAACAATTCTCATAATTGGCTGCAAATGATTGCTAAGCTACCAAAACTAAGAGAACTAAGGCTATCTGATTGTAGCCTTTCAGATAATTTTCTCCTTTCGTTAACTCCTTCCAAATTCAATTTTTCTACTTCCCTTTCTGTCTTTGATCTCTCCGGAAACTACTTCACCTCATCCATGATATTCGAGTGGGTGTCAAACATCAGCTCCAACCTTGTTGAGCTCGACCTTAGTTATAACCTCTTGGAGGGTCCCCCATCAAATCATTTTGGCACAACAATGATTTCTCTAGAGCGGCTTGGCCTCTCCAACAATAAACTCAAGGGCCGGGTTCTGAAATCCTTCATGAATATATGCACCTTGCGTTCCTTAATCTTGTCATATAACAATTTGATTGAAGACCTCCCAACAATTCTTCATGATTTCTCTGCTGGCTGTGCTATATACTCTTTACAAGTATTGGATCTGAGCGATAATCAAATAACTGGCACACTACCAAGCCTTCCAATATTCCCATCTTTGAAAGCATTGGATCTGAGCGATAATCAAATCACTGGCACATTATCTAACCTTTCAATATTCCCATCTTTAGAAAGATTATCTCTTTCGAGAAATCGGTTAAATGGAAAGATACCTGAAGGCTTCAAATTGCCATATCAATTGGAGGATTTGTCAATCGGGTCAAACTCTTTAGAAGGTGGGATTCCAAAATCGTTTGGGAAAGCATGTACCTTGGCCTATTTGGACCTGTCCGATAATAAATTGAGTGAAGAGCTTGCAGTGATAATTCATCACTTGTCTGGCTGTGCACGATACTCATTGCAAGATTTGGATCTAGGAAGAAATTATATCTACGGCACGTTGCCTGACCTCTCAATATTCCCATCTTTAGGAGGATTATACCTATCTGAAAATAGGCTAACTGGAAAGATATATCCAGATTTTCGATTTCCATCTCAGCTTGAATCTTTGGAATTGAATTCGAACTCTTTCGAAGGTGAGCTCACTGACTCCCATTTTGCAAATATGTCAATGTTAAGGTTCTTGAACTTATCTGACAACTCATTGGCTTTGACATTTAGCCAAAATTGGGTCCCATCTTTTCAATTATATCGCATAGAATTGAGATCTTGCAAGCTAGGTCCAGCTTTTCCCAAATGGTTGCAAACACAAAATAACTTTAACACTCTTGATATTTCCAATGCTGAAATTTCGGATATTGTTCCTGAGTGGTTTTGGGCTAAATTAGCTTTACCAGTGGAGGGGAACATAGATGTTTCAAACAATAGTCTCATGGGTACAATTCCAAATTTACCACGAAGGAATGCTTACTATTTTATAAGTCTGGCATCAAATCAATTTGAAGGCCCAATTCCACTATTTCTACGAGGTGGTTTCTCTCTTGATTTGTCCAATAATAAATTTTCAGATTTTCTTTGGTTTTTATGTGCTAATGGTACGGTTGGAACATTAGGCCAACTAGACCTTTCAAAGAATCGATTATCTGGAAAAATTCCTGATTGTTGGAGCCATTTCAAGTCATTAGCCTATCTGGATTTGAGTTACAATAATTTTTCAGGAAAGATTCCTACCTCAATGGGACTTCTTTTTGAACTGCAAGCATTGATATTGAGAAATAATAACTTAACTGAGGAGATCCCTTTCTCCTTGAGGAGTTGCACAAACTTAGTCGTGATAGATGCAGGAGAAAATAGATTATTCGGATCTATCCCTTCTTGGATCGGGAATAGATTACAGAAGTTGCAAATATTAAGCTTACGATGGAATCACTTCTCTGGAACTTTACCATTATCTCTTTGTTATCTAACAAGCATTCGTCTCTTTGATCTCTCATTGAACCATCTACATGGACGAATTCCCAAATGCTTCAAGAATTTTACTGCAATGACTGAAACGAATATCTCAATGAATACAAATGGATATCTGTATGTTGTCAATCAAGCTGGTGGAGTGGGTTTTGGCGATTCTTATTATTTAAATACATTGCTTATGTGGAAAGGTACAGAGCATACATTCAAGAACAAGAATGAGTTACTTCTAAAAAGCATTGATCTCTCAAGCAATCAATTTTCAGAAGAAATTCCTCTAGAAATAGGGAATTTATTTGGATTGATATCATTGAATTTATCAAGAAATAATTTGACAGGAGAAATTCCTTCAAACATTGGAAATCTAACATTGTTAGAATTTCTTGATTTGTCAAGAAACCAATTTTTTGGTTCAATTCCTTATAGTCTTGTTGAAATTCATCGGCTCACTATGTTAGATTTGTCACATAATCATCTATCTGGAGAGATTCCAACTGGCACACAATTACAGAGTTTCAATGTTTCAAGTTATGAAGATAATCTTGATCTTTGTGGAAAGCCACTTGACAAAATGTGTACAAAAGAGGAGCCACCGCAACAACCAAAAGTTAAATCTCATGAAGATGAATATTTGATTTTCACTCATGCATTTTACATGAGTATGTCATTTGGGTTTGCTATCGGCTTTTGGGGAATCTTTGGCTCGATCGTAGTCAACCGTTCTTGGCGGCATACATATTTCAGGTTCTTGAACAATTTAACTGACATAATTTATGTCATGATAGCAGTGAAAGTCGTCAAATACAAGAGGTGGCTCAAAGGATAACTGGTAATAGTTTTCATTAGCTATCCCACATAAACTTGCTTTTGGTTTTTACATAAATAGCAGTCATAAACCTTAGTTTATGTACATATTTACAAAAAACAACATAACACCGTATGCTTTTTCTTTAAAACAATTTATAACTTAATTATATCTTCAAATAAAACCACCTTTTCTTTCACTACATATATCCAAAGTTTCGTACTATTCTTCTTCACTTACTAACTTAACAATTATTAGAAGTTGAGCTTTCATAATGTTATATTGTTCCGTGATCTTGAATATGTTGATTATAGAATCTTAATTTATAAACAGTTTAATAAATGATAGAGTAACGCTGTGAGCTTAACTATGATTGAAAGACTTCAGAATTTTTTAAACTGAGTCTTGAAACATTTTTCATACAATTAATTATTTTTAATCATATAATCAGTTAATTATTTTCTGATAAAATGATTTTCTTTTATTAGAAGTATAGGATAAATTAAAAATCATTAAATTAAGAGGGAGTGTCTATTTGTCACTCCTATTTATCTATTGACATTCTTATCTAATTAATTTTTTTTATCATTTTCTTAAAATATCTTTTATTAATTAATAAATATGTTAAATTCAACTATATATTTAATAAAAGATATTTTTAAAAAATAAAAATAAATAATTAAAGAAAAGTAGCAATAGACAATAAGAGTGCCAATATATGCTCCTATAATTACATGTTAGAATGGTTGGGTGCACCTAGTATTTATATACATAATATTTTATTGTTCCGATGGGGCTTGACCTTGGACAAGTACCTTTGAATAATAGGAAGAAAAGTTCCATGACTCACAAAAAAAAAAAAAAATTGACGCTCGATATATATTTGATAGTTTAACTTTGTTAAAATCTATATTGATGCCCATTATTACCATGTCAAATATTATTCTTATAGGTTAATTGTGATTTCTTTTTATGATCTACTTGATAATTTTGAAGAGTTACATAATTATAATTCATATATTTTTAAATTTTTTAAGAATATACTATATCGTTATTATTCTTCCTTAGAATATTTGTAAAGAATTTCGATTTTTATATTGAGCAGCTCAACCAGTTTTTCATTTCATTCACCTAGTTTGGGAGATTCACACTTCGTCTTTTCTTAATTTTCAGCCCATCGACGACTCCGTCCTCCTGTGATCAATATTTGAACTTGTTAAATATATCCTTGGGCGAGGCAAGTTTCTCTGGGGAATAGGCTTGAAGCTAAAGGATACATTTTTCATTGTGACTAGCTAGATCTGGTATGTTTTGATTGTTTAAAACTGTCATGTACTTTTGTTATGGTTGTTTGGAGCTCTATGTTTCAGATGATTAGAGTCATGAACTTATTCAAGGAGACTGCACCTTAGAGTTGAATTTTTGTTGAAATATAAATCATTATGTGTTTTATTTGTAAACGTAAAAGCCACTTTGTGGCTTTGAGGTCAATGAAAGTGGTTGAATTAGGTGAAAGAGACATAAGGAAGTGGTTGAGTGGTTCAACTATTTCATTTGCTTGATTTACGGTGGAAAGCATTATGTTATAAACTAGTGTATTGACCCGTGCAATGCACGGGTGAATATTACTAATTTATATTTGATGTATCAATTCATACATATTATTATAATTGATTTTAAGTTTGAGAATATTACTATTGTCAAACGAAATAAATATGATTATAAATTGTTAACGCATATATTTAATTGTGAAATGCACAATAATTTAACGTATAACGAAATTATACAATAGGTTGAACAAAATTGATATCTAACAATCTATTTGATTGAAACCATATCATCCTAAGTATTCTACTGAAGTTATTAAGGCATATCCATTGAATATGATTTTCTACGGCCGAGTTGCAACAAAATAAACAAACACCTCAACTGACATTGTTGTTGTATGACAACTTGATTATATAGTAACCCAAGTTATTGAATAATGTACCAACAACAACATGTATTTCTTGTAGCAGTGAACAAAATAAACATGTATAGGTACATAAGTTACATGCTAAATTAATAATAAAAATTGGAAATAGTAACACAACACTTGCACATACTCATCAAAGCTGACATCAAATCTTTTGGAAAACTTCTTTGAAAACAACATTCTTGGTGGATGTGCACAGTTCCCCATCATCATTGGCAATCAACATTTTTAAACCTCTTTTAGACTTAACCCTAGAAACAGCCACGTACAATTGTCCATGAGAAAAGACTGGGCGAGGCAAGTATAAACCCACATGAGATAATGTTTGACCTTGACTTTTGTTTATCGTCATAGCAAAGCAAAGTGATAACGGGAATTGCCTTCGTTGGAATTTCAATGGCAACCCCGGATCAGATGGGATCAAATTCATCCGTGGTATATAAACCTTGTCCCCAATATGTTTGCCGTTGACAACTCTTGCGCCAATAACATTTAATCCCAACTCGGTCACAATAAGCCTTGTTCCGTTGCACAAACCAGCAGATTGATCAATATTCCTCAACAACATTATAGGAACACCTTTTTTCAATAGTAGCCTATGATTAGGAAGGCCAGAACACTTGATGTCATTAAGGAATTCAGTGGTAAACCATTCAACATCTATGCCAACATCTTCATCCGATTTGCAAATTGAATCAGAGCTTAAATATTCCTTTTCCTCACCTGGAATCAATGACAAAACTACAGTATTAACCTTTTCCACAATCTCCAAAGTTGGAGCAAGTACTGCACGCCCTTCAAAAAAGCTACAATCATTCATATTTTGAAGTAAGTTGGGATATGTGAATGAGACAATATCAACGATATGGTCGGTTGAATCAAGAATTAAAAGATCTTCTGGAATGTCAATATCAGCCTCTCCATCATTATTCCATCCCAAATCCCCATCTCCAATTGCAAGAATCCAATTAGCAAACTGTTCCATTTCATCAAGATTGGAATTCACCAAACCAGATTGCAACCTCATATTCCTAGTTAGCTTCATAACTTTACAGTGACTCCATAATTTGGATGAGTTAACAGTTGCCATAACAATTTCAGCCCGACTTGCTTTAGGAATAACTGGTAAAATTTGCCTAAAATCACCACCTAGGACAACGACCTTCCCACCGAAAGGTTCATTCATGCTGTTGAGATTTGAAAACCTCATAATATCCCTTAATGTTCTATCCAATGCCTCAAAGGCCCATTTGTTAACCATTGGCGCTTCATCCCATATAATAAGACTTGCGTGTTGGAGTAACTCTGCTTTTGCACTACCTTGTCTAATATTACATGATGAGTCCTCTGTTAATAATAATGGTATAGCAAACCTAGAATGTGCAGTCCTCCCACCAGGTAAAAGTAAAGAAGCAATACCACTGGAAGCAACGTTTAGAACAATTTTACCATCTGATCTTAAACGACTTGACAATGCTTGCCAAACAAATGTTTTTCCTGTTCCACCAAACCCATATACAAAATAGAAACCTCCTTTTTGTCCATTAACAGCTTCTACAACTTCATCATAAATAAGCCTTTGCTCATCTGTGAGGGTCGAAAAATACTTCAAATGTTGTTTATTTAACTCATCTTTATCGTAACTAAGTTCATTAAACAACATAGCATTATTAAACTCATTCACAGTAGAGTTAACAGGATAGGGCATCCCAGAAAAATCCTTCAAAGACTTCCCATTCAATCGCAACAATCTTTCAATTTCAATCAAGCATAACTGTTTTAGATCTTCATCTGACATATGAAGACCTATTTCAAAATGATATGGATTAATAAATTTCAGTTGTAAAACATTAATTGATTGCAAAAATATATAATTTAGAAGAAAATAAAAGTACTCAATAGATGTAAAAATAATACCTGGACATCTTAGAAATCTTCTCCTTTCATACAGAATGTCATCTGATAATGAAATCCATGTTTGCTGCCACACATGTGTTGGTTTACTCATTGAGTTTGACAATAACAAAGACACAAACAACCTCCTCAAGCAAGTCCCCGATGCCAAGACTGATGACTCCTTTATACAATCAACAAACTCCTTATCATCAGCTAACAGTCCCAATGCATGGCATGCATCTTGAAATGAGTCATACGTAATACCATTAACAGTGCGTATATCTGCATAACTTGTGCAACCTTTTTGAATATTCAAAAGTAACCTCATATAATATAACTCACTTGTGCCCGGCGGCACAAAATTTAACCGACCGATAGACTGCCCTTTCTTTCGTAGATTCCATTCTTGCTTTTTTGGTTCAAATACAAATCTCATTGGAAACTCACCATATGTCAGTTCTCTACCCTCAACAAATTTTTTATTAGCTTCCATCCATGACAAAAACATAGTCGGTTTATCTTTATTCTTGTCAACAACATCAACAATCATATCATTATCTTTAAAAACAACTGTTTGCTCTTGTGGAAGATGAAATGTCAATCGTTGAACAGGAGGCCATCTATGATGAATATCAAATGCAAAAATCCTCCATACAGACTCACAAGGAGATAAATACCGACAATCATAATATTACTTAATTTCATCAACATCATCAGTCATAGTGCCACTACCACTGGCAGAAGACATGGCAACAGTAACTCGATCAGGACCTTTATTAACATACTTGAATAAGTACTTGATTGAGTTAGATCTATTGCAAAATTCAATATTCACATGTGCTTGATACTTCATCAACAACTTAGGATTGTAAGGAACAACATACCTATTATCTAGCTCAACATTCTTCTTGAAAGTAGTAACACCAGTATCTCTTCTACGATATATTGGATACCCATCATTGTCAAAGGATGTCTTATCCACAAACCTCTTCGGATAAAATTTTGTACATCTACCATCCTTCATGCAAGGAGATTTCATTCGTGCATACCCACAAGGTCCATGTATCATGAAACTGGAAACAACCCTATATAACTTGGGAAAGTTATGTTTGTGTGGTAGTTCAGTAGATATCACCGCATCAATCAAATCAACAGATTGTAATTTATCCTTTTTTTCCAACCATAACAAAATATGAGCATGGGGTAAACCTCTTTTTTGGAATTCTATGGTATACATACCTACATAAAATAAAAATAAAACAATACACCAAATTGGAAGAAGCAAACATTTATAAAATCCATAAAAGACATTTTTTTAAAAAAAATGTAAAAAAAAGGACACTGAATTCTTACCTGCAATAACTTTACCAAAAAATGAACCTTTCTTAAAATCATTCATCATCTCATCCAACTTCATACGAAAAATTCTACATGCTATGTCTGGACGATCATCTACTGAAAGTCCCCTTTCGGAAACATATCGAACAATTTCTGACCAATTGGGATTGCAAGTGATAGTCAAAAATAAGTCTGGATATCCAAATCTCTTACACAATGTCATGGCATCTTGACAGTTATTAAACACATAACGCTTGCCACCTGTGAAAGAAGAAGGCAACACAATACGTGTGCCAACTGATGAAGCTTGGATATCACCACGATCAACTGCTTCCTCTAACCCTTTCAAAAATTCCGACCTAATCATTACCTGATTTTGTCGAATATAAGACAATCTTTGAGCTTCGATCATAGAATAACAATCAACCACAAATTGTTGGAACAATCTTCGACTTTTCAATACAATACCTCCTTCCATGATACACTCATGAAGCCTGAATGCAATGAACTCCCTTAGTGATATTCGAACCCTTTTTTAATTGAATCAGACCTAGCTACAACTTCTCTACTGATATTCTCCTGGTATCCATCCTCACCATAAGGAAATAATAATAGTGGATACTGCAATGGAATATACGCAGTATGGGTCTCATGAATTCTTTGTAAATCTTAGTCCTATCTGCAGGATAATATCTCTTCCAACATCTGAACTATCAAAATCTCCAACTACCAAAGCAGCAACTTCATCAACATTTGGAAGGTTATATATCCGAGCATCAGGAACTCAATTTCTAAACATTCTAAGCGTGATTTGAGATACTTCACCACGATCAAAACAATCCCTAACTCTTCTGAATGACTGAGCAAGAACATTGTATGAGTCAACCATCCGCATTAAATCGACCACTAACGATGCATCAATACCACAACTACTACTGTCATTTCCGCTGTAGAAAGAAATATATATATTAATCTACAAACACTCTAAATAATGACATAACTGTATAGTATCAATACACACATTCACACAAACATAATATAACACTTGATAAAAAGAACTCAACCCAAAGTTGTCACATTTAAACTACTATATGATTTAAAGTATATTAAACAATTAATGTTTGATGAATAATACCTGAATGGAGCCATTCGATTAAAGATCTCATTCTGGGTATCATAAATATAAAGTTGTGCGAATTTTGGTCTAACTCCTTCAATTGGCAACAAACTTCCTATTCTGTGATAGTTTTGACCACTCAAAATAAACTGGGGAGGACCTTGACCATTATTCAAAGAATTTTCAACCTTTCCTCCAATTGAGGTAAATGCAAACATACTATTGTATAAACGAATATTCTCCAAGAAATGATTTCCTCTTTGATCTAACCCATTGATTAAATTCCATAACAAATCAGGAGGCCGAGCCAAAAATTGAATTTTAACCTTCCCTTTCATACAACAAATGGAGAACTCTGGATTAGTTGGTTTGATTGACTTCTCAGAACGTTCTTCGTACCAAATAGATGCTCCACAACTTGGACATTGTAATATACAATCCCCGAAATCTAGACAAACTACATTGGAAAAATTGAAAAATGTTTAGTTTGAATGGATAGGTAGGTAAATAACAAACTAAGTATATATATATAGTGAGAAGAATATTTGTTGTGAAAGGATGAAATTAGTGAATTTTGACCATGTAATCATACATATACTTTTCAATGGTCAAGATTTGCTATTATCATTTCTTGCAATGGACATTGTTATCACATGATACATTATATATCTATCATATAAAGAAAACTTGAAAATACCTTCCCTTTCACTATCTGCAAACATTGGATGCTCAATAATAACATTCGTGTGGATTATTTCCATATCGGGTGATAGCACATCAGGGACATGCACAAATGACATCACGGCTACCAAAAGTTGGGAAAAAAAAATAAATCAATCAAAAAAAAATTATTACATCGAAAATGGAAAATATGAATTATGAAATTATTAATTAAAGAATTAATAAAGGAATAAATTCTAGACGTTACCTTGTCCTTCATCAGCTTGAAATTCTCGAATCAATGATGAATCTGCTTTTGTCAAGTAGTGAACATTTTTTCCACTCGAATTAGCTTTAGTAGGAGAAGTTGTAAATAATAGTTCAACATAGAAAATGACAGCATAAATAATAGTCTAATATGGCAAAAAAAATTTTACAAAAATCTAACACTTTAGAAAAACCATAAATAAGGATAAAGCAGATAAAAAAAATATAGGTCACATATACCAGAATATATTGAATGACTTTTGGAGTGCCTCCCAACTCTTTTAGTTACAGAACAAATCTGTTTCTGAGGTATTTGTGACTTCTCATAATCTATATTGTTAAAAATCACAATCAGTTACAGAATTCCAACAGTAAGCAAGGATAACTACATTTCGAACATTATAATAAAAGGGTTATATCACGGGCAAAATTGTTAAAGAAAAAATAATAATTGTACTTCATTAACAAAGAGTAATATAATTCTATGGGATTTCAAATAAAAAAGTAAAGTCCACATTAACTTTGTAAAGTATAAAAACACTTGGTGCAACAATTTAAAATATAATTAACTTCGAATAAACTTTTCAAAAGATACTATGGGCTTCACAACAGAATTGACAAAGTATATAAACATATAATAGAGGAATTTAGATATGTACTATAAAGCAACACAAACATGACACTGGAAAGGCTTATGTTCTCAATCTTTGACATTGTTTGACCAAGTAAAAAACAAATGGTTTTAAATACCAAAAAGGAAAAAAACCAAGTATGTTAATATATCGAAACTATAAAATAATAATAACTGAAAGATGGCGCAACTATTGTGATCAAACTATTCAAATAAAAAATTTTTGATTCATGCTCAATTGCCTAAGTAAATTTCGAACATGCATAAAAAGCACTTGATTGTAGCATATCAATGAATGGACAATAGCAGGTTGAAACAATGATGAACCTGTTGTTGGGCCCAAACGATTTGATACACCCAAGACATTCCACGATTTCACTGCATAATATAAACAATCTTTTAAAATTGCATAGCAAGTAAGCATACTTTAAAAAGGGTGCAAAACTATATAGCAACTAAATAGTATTTCAAACACTTTTAAACAAAATTTTAAAAGTTTAATCTCTTAGTTAAATAATTACTCACTTCTGCAAATTCGCTGAGTAGGTCGTACAGAGCACAAAGTGATACTGCCCTCATTTTCTGTACCTGTTGGGAAAATCAAAATAAGTATACAGCTTCAGAAGAGCAGCAACAATGTCAAAGCTCCAACACGAAAGGGATTCAAATCAAGTAACTTGATTTTTCACATTACATTTAATACTTATCAGATTATCATGCTTATCTTTATGGCACACTAAGGAAACTGGTTTAAAATGATCAAATAAATGACATTGTAGAGAGTTTTTGCTATTGTAATGAGGTTCCTATTTTCAAATTAAATAGAAGTGAAAAACAAAAAAAATAATTTTTTAACCTCAATCTTAAGGGGTAACAGATTTAAACAAATAAAAGTTAAATAGGAAAAATGCATCCTATATTTGTCTCGTGTCAACAATGTACCAGCAGGAACCCATGATTGAGAAATTTTTCATAGCATGACTTAAAAAGACAAAAGCGTACAAATAAAATAATTTAAAGTTCCATCTCAAAAGAATATTGTTAGCAATAACCATGTAGCTTGATCAATCTGAAATCAACATCATGACTCAATCTTCACATGTTTCAACTCCTTAAAAGAAGTAGTCTTTGATGAAAAACAATAAGTAGTAACTACATGGTGAAGATAATGATCTAACATCAACCTCTGCTTAAAAATTCAAAGCAACTCATTGGAATTCGAAAATATGTAAAGCTGAAATAAATTTAATGAGGGAGGAATGAAAGTAGAGAAAATCAGAATAAGCATAAAGTTTTAGAAGACCAACAATACTGTCAAAGCTCAACTAACAAAAGGATTAAAACCAACTAACCTAATTTTTCATATTAAATTAAATACTTAAGTGATATAATTGATCACATCTTCATGCTTATCTTTATGCCACACTAAGCAAATTGGTTTAAAATGATCAAAGAAATGACTTTATAGAGGGTTTCCAATACTGCAATAAATGTCCTATTTTCAAATTAAATAGAAGTAAGATTTAATAATAAATCATAATAAATAACTATATAGTTTTAATGTATCAAATTTTTTATAATAATCCACATCATCTACAATAACTCTAATAATATTTAGTGGGTTATAAACACATTTCCTTAAGGATATATGAGGCCAATAAATAATATTATTTGTTTCTCAAAACTTAAATAAGAATAAATGACTTGCATCAACCTCACTTTAATTTGTTTTACTCAACATGCATACAGTATAGTGATTATTTTTTTACACGATGTTATCAAGTATATAGCATTGTTGTTAACAAAAAAAACGAAAGTGAATAACAGATTTCGACAAAAAGTTAAATCAGTGATAAAACCATTGTATCCATCATTTTAACAAAAAAAAAATCATAGCAATTGAAATTGGGTCCTGGGAGGTTTATGTACTTCCAATGTTGGACGTAAATCTTTTCCTCATTGTTTTCTAGTTTTGTATGTATACTTAACCCATCTTGTGGTTTTGGTGTGGTGTATTGTTTTTTTTTGTTTCACATTGATGTTTTTTTTTATGCGAAAATATGTGTGTATAGGAAAGTACTCTTTTCTCTTTAGGGGTTTAGGGAAAAAATGGATGTTAACAATGTTGATCATGCATCTAAACATAATAATTGATATTTTGAGTAACAATAATGTTGTAAAAGCTTGTAAAAGATTCCACTTGCCATCCACTTGGAGCAATTTTCTTTTGCCTTTATCTCTACTATAACGCTTCTGTGGTGAATTTGAAGAGATTGGAACCAAGGTAGACATAATTTGGAGGTTTGAAAATATTGTAGTCGTGCAACTCTTCACATTTTTCAACTTATTCACCTTCAAAAATAGTGTCCTAATCAACATATCATGATAAAACTTAGTAATATTAAGACTACACAATAAGTACCAAAGTTCAAAACATAAATATGATACAAATTTGGTATATTTGATGAAATAACTTAAAGTTGAATTAAAAATAACCATGGCAAATAGGGAAAAACTAAAGAAATCAGACATATCTTCAGGAAATTCCAATCATTAATATCTTATAAAGGTTGCATTATGGTAGTCCTTGATTACAATGGATTACAACAATGCAGCCTATTCCAATTCAACTTCAGATCCCAAAAGGTTACTACCCACAATATCCAAAACGTGCTAGCCCAACAACAGAAATGAGACACCAAGTATTATTTTTATTAACACACTGCACATATGGACTGGACAATTTGATGGTTCCAAAAAATATCCCAAACACTAAGTCCAAGCCCATCTATTTACCCCCCACAAAAAAAAAAAAACAAACAGACTCAGAGCTCACTCCTTCTCTATCTTCACTTTCTTCAGGACAATGCTACTGCCAACTTCAACTGAAGCTTCAAAATCAACATCTAACTTCCTCTTCAATGGAGGGGAACTTTTGTCCACAGAAAGCTTGGCAGATCCAAGGGACACAGGACTCACAATTACTTGGGACAGAAATGCCTTTAAAAGCAAACATAAAATGGTCATCAACCAAACAATCAACAAACAATAAATAAGACAAATAAGACAGACATAACATGAGGAAGTACCTTAGTCTTAACAGACTCCAACTCTTCCACATCAGAATCAAGATTACAAACCTCATTAAAAGCAGGTTTGAGAAAAGCCTTCAATTGTATCATAACAATAAATGACAAAAATTAGAAAACAGAAACTTGTAACTTAAGATTTAAAAGTTATATTTTGAAATGATTATAGAAACAGGAAATTAAAAGAATAAGTGGTGCCAAAACCTTGGGTGGGCTCACATCAGCATCTTCCAATTTAAACATAGATATAATAGTCTCATCATCACATGTCCTTTTTACTTTATACGAACCATCAAAGTTGGACTGGAATCGAGACTTCTTTTCTACTTTGAATAACAATGTCTTACCAACCAACTGTAAGACCTCATCAGGAAAAGAAAGGACATCTCCAGCCTAACATATTCACAAAGAATACATTAAACAATTAAGAAGTAACCAGGGCAGCAGTAATAAATTCGTTGTGCTTATGGATCACAGTCATTAAATAACATAGAATAAATATACCTTTTGGACCTCAGACACCAACTCAATGCAAGGTTTTTTAAGCAAATGCTGGCCGTCTCGGTCAAAAAGAACAAACACTGCAGACCCACTATCATCAAACACATCCAGCTTGATTCGGTACCTAACATAGATACTGAAATGAAGTAGCATGCCTATCCAATTGCTTAACAAAAATCACAGTGAACATTGAAATACTGAAAGAGGCATAAATAACTTGTAACTATTAACAACAAATAATTTTAAAGAAACTTATAAAAAACCTTGGCATGACATTTAGAACATGACAGTAGCAATTATCACAATAATACATGCCCGAATCAGGTGTAACAGCCTTGTGGCATTTGCAAGATGCATACCACCACCCCCCTTCATCCAGAATACCAGTAATAGTGGTCATGACAACAAAAATTCCATCCTAAAAAAACAAAAGAAAACAACAATTAATGATGGATTTCAACAGTTAGACATCATATTCCATTAGAATAATTGGACAGCAACAATGAAGGATTTAATCACATATTTCAACTTTTTTAGTAGACAGTCAGTGGGTTGAACCTACATCAAACTATACTGATTAACAACTAATCATAAAAATGATAACAGTAGTTTTCAACAAAGTAACACCAACATAATAACATTATAGCATCTGACTAACAATAGGAAGAAGTATATAATGAATGCAATATCACATGTCGTGATTGAAGTGATAAGTATTATTAGAACCCTACTACCTCCACAAAGTCTGCTAGATTCTACTTAGCAATATAATTGACAAAGGAATAATGTCAATCACCACAACTGCATGCAACTGTAAGAGATATAAATTGTAATTAATAAATTAAAAAAAAATAACCCAACCTCATTGACCACACTCAGCTGATTGATGCTCTTCTTAGGAAATAGTTTCATAAAATCATCTTCAATTGAAATTCTTGGACCATCAGTAAGCAGACCCCATGGATTGAGATCCATCCACTCCATGGACTGCCAGACTACACATTGAACAAAAGAAAATCATATTTAAAAGAATGAATGAAAATAATTAAATAATGAGTCATAAATAATAAGAAATAACCACCCATTTTTGAACTCCAAGGCTTCAGAGATATTAGGGTTGAATAGGATCCTGGATGCATGCAACACATTCTAAATAACAATATTACCTAACAAAAAAAACCAACTCAGTTTTTCAGTAAACACATAAACCATATCCAGTTGGCCATGTAGATTAATAATATAGTAACTAACAACAGCAACACTTTAAAATTATTAAGATTAAATTGTATCTTACCCCTAAACATTTTAATTTTGGCAAATTGTAATACAACAATAGGTTGATCCAAATTACCACTTGACATGAAAGCATTAAGCTCATCCACATAGTCTCCAAACAATGCACATTCTAGCTTTCCCATATTGGAAAACAAATATTATAAATAGAACAATTGAAAAATGATGGATATCAAATCAACCAAATTAAACATAATCAAACATAATCAAACACAATACATAATAAAACTTTGAATGCAGAAAGTATAGAGAAATACTCATAATCAGTCAGCTCAATCACCACCATTTTGGTCAGCTTCCCATCTCTTACATATTCTCTCTCATTAGATACCCCAGTAAGTAATCCGATCACATCTGGGCACCACCAACAAATAAATAATGTATGTAAAAATGAAATGACAAACTCAAATAAACCACAAGGTTATTTCATTATATGCAAACTCCAATATATCAAAATGTAGTAAAACCATAGATAACATATATTTTACTCACCTACTAAAAAGTCTGAATCATCCTGATGCTTGAATATATCATTAAAAAGCACCAAAGATAGCCATACATTGGAATAACTTCAGATTCACAGGGATCCACATTGGTCTTATAGGTGAAAACCAACCGATGGTCATGAGTAGTAACCCGATATGACCCAATATTTGGGGTAACACTGAAGTAAGACATCTTATATACCTTTCCCTCAACTAAAAGAGGCAGAAACTTGTATACTAAGGTCTTCCTAACAGATGCCTGGATCTTGTCACCCTACATTGGACACAAAGCAAGCCAGTTAGCAAGAATATGTAAGATAAATATACAAAAATACGTGTTCCAATTCACATAAAAGCATCAAACATAAAAAAGCTTCACATACAAATTCATCCGTCAGCACCATTTCCACAGACGTTGGATGGTTTGGATTGTTGAATCCTGGCACAGTCCATAAACGAATGACCCGCACCTTGAACCTCCATGCCTCTCTTTGAGGGTATACCTTACTCAGTGGATCAAATGTTGGAGCCATTCTCGGAGGATTATGGGGCAACAGAAGGCAGAATACCAATAAATATATTAGTGAAAAAAGTAGTGAGAATAAGATGTAGCACAAAAAAAGAAACCAATTACATCTATATATAGACAGAAATTTGAATTTGAAATTGCAAAGGCTGAGAAGGATTCAGTGACATCACCAGGAATGGTTAAGCTTACCTGCTTCAGTTCAAAGCAGTGGAGAAGAAACTTTAAAAATGCTTATATAAGGTTGGTTGAAAGGGCCAAGTACATTGGAAGCCATACTGCCGATGGACAGTTCCACCAACTACTACAAATAGAGTATAGTTAGGCACATTCATTTTACTGGAGCAAACAGTCACAGTTTCTAAAAAATCTACCCACCACCATCTTCGAGCACTCAACCGGAAAAAAAATGTGCACACAAATGACCACACATCTCAATTGCGGTGACTTATGTAGAGGAGGAAGCCTTGAACGTATTTGATAAAATATGGATCTAGAAATCATGTACAAAGGTAGGAGGAAACATTTAAAGTTGGAAAGAAAAAAAAACAGGGAGATGAAGCTTGGGGAAGGGAATAGAAGCAAAGAGATAAAAATAGGGAGATGTAACTCGTGATTCATAAAATGAAAGAAGAGGATGGAGAAAAGGTATAGCAAGGAAAGGCAGATGGTTTTCAAAGTCAAAATCATCAAATTAAAAATAAGGGCACAAAAAAAATTAAAAAAATTTAAATAAAAATGAATTTATTAAAAACCATTAACAGCTGGTACTTATTTGTGTAGCCAACACCACCCCTAATCTTATGGTTATAATCTCATCATCAAATTAAAGGTAAGGGTAAAGAAGGGAAAACAAAAAAAGTTACTCTGCCCAACGTCCAAGAGACTCTGCACAGCAAGCCAAAAACATTTATTACTATTTGTCATTGAAATATCACACTGACATAAGGCTGAAAAGTAACACATATGGTCATAGCAATCAAGTACAACGAGTGTCAGCAATCCTGTACACCCCACTGTCACATACGAAGACTGAATCACACTTTGAGTCCAATTTCAAAGTCTGATTTTACACATTTTTTACACATAAATGTTGATAGGCAGTCACATGCAAAGGAGGGAAGAATGAAAAGATAAGATAAAAAAAATTAAATTGGAGAGATGCAGCTCATAAAGGATAAAAAATAAAGGGCAAAAAATAAAAAAAGATAAAAAATAAAAATGACATTATTCAAAACTATTAAGTAAAATGGATTGAAACTATTAATATGCTTTGGAATTGTGTAAATCAATAGTAAAATCAACAGTCATAAAAAAGTTTGAAATTGAAGACCCAAACAAAAAAGATAGTCATTTTTAAAGACTCATTGGGAAACGCAAAACCCTAAACCTTAAGCATTAGTTTTGAAACTTCTCAGACACTACACAAACAGAAGTTGACAATTCAATTCATATGCCTCACGATCAATGCCAGAAAACAAATAAGAAAGAACAACTCATGTATAAAAAATAAACAAAATAATCTTGAGCCCTTGGCCAATTTAATCTGGTAAAAGCATCTGTCTTCTTTGGTTACGCCTAAAAATAGAAAATTTATTTCCAGATCAAAAAATGTTGCAAAGGAATGAACGCAATAAGTTCAACAACTAAATCTCCATGATCAAAGGTAGAACAATATTTGAAGAATTGACAAAATATTGACCCCTGCTAGCAAATGGCAATCATATCATGATTGTATTCTATATAAAAAGAATAACATGATTGTATTCTATATAAAAAGAATAACCTGTTGGTAAACAAAATAATATCTAAATATTATTTTGCCATAACAAAACGATATCTAACATGATTGGGCCACTGGCTCTATCAGCATATGATAAATGATTCGTTGTTAACACCATAATTTTTCATGACTTTAAGGCTGGAAAGCAACATTCGAATATATGATAAAACCTGATGATATTAGGAGTAGATACTAAAAACCAAAATTTGAAAGGTAAATATTTAGCAGGACTCAAAATTGGAATATATGATGAAATAACTTGAAGTCGAATTAAAAATAACAACCAAGGCAAATAGAAAAAAAAAATACAAACCCCAGACTCAAAGTTAATTCCTTCTCTATCTTCAATTCCTTCTACTGCCAACATCAACTGAATCTTCAAAATCAACATCTAACTTCCTCTTCAATGGATTAGAACTTGTATCCATAGAAAGCTTTGCAGATCCAAGGTCACAGGACTCACAATTAATTGTGACAGAAATTCCTAAAAAAGCAAATAACACATTAAACAATTAAGAGCCATGCAAAAACAAACTTCAACAATTCAAGGATTAGAAAGATCAAAATAGAAATGAAAGAAATAAAAGATAGCTAGCTTTATGATTCAGATACCATCATGTAGGCTACTTGGCTGGTAAGTGTACTGCTAGCTAGTTTTCATGGTTGCTACCAAAAAATTTCACATTACAGGGGCCTCAAACGCTTTAGACGTACTTTGGTACATGTTCCGTGACAGAACATGCACCAAGTGGTTATCAACCAACCTATGTCAGGAAAGCGAACATTAATTAGCTCAATAGATTTATATGCTAGGCTAAAGATTAATATAGCAAAAATTTGTAGGTTAAACTATATTAAGGCTTGCAACTCACTCATCGACGATGTTAAGAGCTTCATATTAGGTTAAGTACTTAAGTGCTACAATTGATCAGATCATGATGCTTCTCTTTATGCCATTTTTGATAACCATGTATATATCTATTCATCATTGAATTGAATGTTTATTGAAACCTTTTGCCATGCTAACTAAACTGAGTTAGAATGGTTGAAGAAATGACTATATAGAGTGTTTTCACTATTGCAATAAAGTGCATATTTTCAAATTAAATAGAAGTGAGAAACAAAAAAAGCTAGACTTTTAACCTCATGAATCAGAAACTTCAGTTCTTTTTGCACTTGCAGGAAGGATTCCACCAATCCCCTTCCTTAATATATAATTTCCTTCACAGTAGCTAGCACAATGTAGAAACCTTCCTGAAAAAAAAACCATAACGTGTCAATTATATAAAAAAATTTATAAAAAGTATGACACCATGAAAAAAATATTACGAAATGTATTAAATCAATGAACAAACTTTTTGCAATTAATAAGTTGCTCAACTATCTTCTGAGGATTGAACTTTAAAAAGTCATTCTCCATTGAGTAATTTGTTGGATCAGGCAAAACACCAATAGTATGGGGGCCATTAACACTTTGCTCAATCAGTATGTTTAATTTAAAGAAATAACCATCATAATTCATATGCTAAGTATGTCTAACTGTGAAAAAACCTATTTAACATATCAGACTTACTGGCTCTTGATCACATTTCTCTCTACTATGTCTGGGTTGAACAGTATGTTGGTGGCAAGCATCACATTTTAAAGAACAGATTTGCCTAGAATAATAACAAACCAAAAGAGCTTAGGAAAGAAAATAATACAATAGTATTGGTTTTTCAAAAAAACAGACTAATACGAATGAATGGATATTTAAACCTTTAAAGCTCTTCACTTTTGCAAACTATATCACAACAATAAGGTTGTAAAGATCACCCCCAGCAATAAAGTCATTAACCTCATCCATATAGCCAACAAAAAGAGGACACTCCATCTTGCCTCTACTTAATAATAAGTGACTAAACATTGAAACAACAAAATCAATACCCCATATAGGTTGCTGAACATAGAAACCAACCCGCAGCAATCAATACAAACATATAAAGAATCCTAATAAACCCTCTACACATAGTTCCATGATTATTATTTTTGTTGTTTTACCATCTTTTTCATATGTTTTGTCACTCCCAATTGCAGACACGACCCCAATAACATATATGTGATGATTAAATCTGTCCTTAGATATTTATATAAATGGATTATATAAAATAGAAAAGCTTCAAAATGTAAATTTTACTGTATATTGGTGAGTTGCAAAAGAGTTAAAAATAATGTGTAAATAACAAAGTTAACCTGATGAACAAATAAAAGGGTTTTAAAAAAGTGAAAGAAAAAACTATACAATAGGGAGTGCTAGTTGGTAGAAGGGAGTATACCTTCAGTAACAGTGCTATCAGATGACCCAGATCCACAACGAACGCATCTTAGGAGAGGAAAAATTTGGTGATCCTGATTCAGAGTGAACCCAAACACTCACTTTTAACCGTGAAACAGTTCGAGAAAGAGTAGGGTCACCACCAACATATGTTTCCACCAAGACCAGAGATACCCCAAACCGTTAACCTTGCCTCAGATCAACATTCACCTCAACCTCCAAACAAAAGCAACTTGTCACCAGAGTCCAGAGAAACCCATCGGAAAGCAAATCGGGATTGGGGAAGAAAAGAAGCATTTTAAATTTGAAAAAAAAAAGTGAAGATGGATCTAACCCAAAATAACTCAGAACACAATAAATTCATATCAACATAATTTTCTGAAATTGACTTCGTTTTTGCCTTATAATAAAGTAGTACAATCTAAAATTCCAAAGCCGTAAACTTTGCCAGGAAAACAAAATGTAAATTTTCCTTAAGCCTGAGTAATGTCAGTGTCAATTTGATTATTCAGTTACTCATGTAAAAAAAAATGGAGGAAGGAGTCAGCTACAAATTTCTCAGACATAATTTCTTAAAAAGAACATGTTGCAAATTGCAACTAATGGAAAAGTATTTACTATTTTTGTATATAAATATATATCGCGTCAGCAGCTGCTTTAGCAGGGCCTGTAATTGATACTAAGAACAATTCAATAACATGGCAGTATCCTTGCTCAAGAGCAATGGGATGAGGTTGATATCCAAGCAGTAATCATATCAACATCTTGGTTGACATTAGCTTGGGAATGATTAATAACACCAATCCAAGGGTAATTTAGCTTAGGCTCTCCCTCTAAGAATCTAGAAAAGGGAACAGAAGAGAAGAAACAGTAAGAGGAAGCCACTTGATGAAGTTGACAAATTGCATTTTACTAATTTAAGCCTTTTAAAAAAAGAGTAAAATAAGGAAGAAAAAAACTAATGATTTTTCGTAATGACTGGGGAAAGTTCAAAGAACATGATGACTTAATCACACAATTTTTTATTATTTATTTTTGGCACTAATAATATGAATAGAGGAATTTTCTACAACACATTAGCCAATCAAAAGCCTAACCATATGCCTTAATATGAATCAGATTTTCAATTTTGGAGGAATAGTCTCACAAAAAAAAATGATTAAAGGATACAAACTCCACTCTACTTGGTTTGTCTTCATGTTTGGGGGACATCAACTAATCTTCCATGAACGCATCGTAGGTAACTCACTATCCATCAAACTGTAACAATAAACTTTTTTTTCCTTGTCTGCGATATTATTTGGTATATAATTCTATGATGATCTTATCAGTCTAATTTACACAAAATTGTTCATGTGCCTTTTCTACCGTGAAAATGAATAATAAAAGGGAAAAAAAAGTTATCTGTTTCAGTCATTTCCACAAACACATTGGGTGCAAAAAAAAAATTACATAAAGTGGTCACGATTTAACATAGCAAATAAAAGCAAGAAAATCGAAGAAAAAGGAAAAAAAAAACCTACTTGGATGATGGGGTTCAATGCCATCATTCAACCACCTCTGCAGCGACCTTGACCTCGCCCAGCTTCGGGTTCTAATCTAGTTCCACCAGGGGCAGGGGGCACAAAATAGGAAACAAAGAGATCTAAAGCAGAAAAAGATAGGAAATCAGACGAAGAGATAAATAAAAAATATATAAAGATACACTGAAAATGAGTATGAGGTAGCCCCAAATCAACCACCATTTTCACAAAATCGTACACGACACCCATACCACTCCCTCTTACATTTCTCCAACCCACTTACTCAACAGAGTGATACACAATTCTATTGTGCAAAAACCATTTCACAAATTGCTATATGGGGACAAAAAGCATATATAACAGTTCAATCACACACCCTTTACAATTTTCTTAACAAAACTCATTCCTTTGCCACCCCTATTAGCAAAACTGCAAAGAAGTGTGGTCCATCGTAAGTTTTACTGTTGATCGTATAACAAATACAAAACGGATAAAAATCAGCTTAAACGTTCCATCAATGAAAGCAAAGCTACACTTATACCTTCCATAAAAATGCACAAACAAAAGAAGATATTGAAGCGCAAGCCATAAATGTGGGTTTGAGATCTTCTTCTTGTATGGACTCTCAGCCACCTCCTGAAAAAGGAAATTACATCTATTGACCCAAGCATGAATACATGGAAACAGCATAAAGATTAGAGCACATAAATATTAATTAACGAACATTACTTGAATGAAAGAAAATCAAAATACAGAGAACTTACCAAGTACGATGGCAGGCATTAAGGTCTATGATCACAGTGACAAAAAACACGTTCATCTCCAATATTTGACATTTTAGAGCCCACATTGGAATATGCTAGATCAAAGGATTGGCACTGATTATAATATCTAGTTCGTACTCCATTAGCCCCACCACCACCTCCCTGAAAACACCAATTAATTTTAGAAATAGAAGCTTTATGGAGTTAGAACATACATTTCCTGCAATTTAGTAAAATATATAAATACCAAACAATAAACAAAGAAATATATGAAATAAAGTGAGATCAGATTAGGATAATCGTGATAACTAAAAATACTCAAACTTGATATTTTGTTTCTTGACATAGGCAACACCTTTCACAATTCCCATGGCATGCTTAAATAAAGTAAAATGATTGTTAGAATACTATTGTTAGAGTATTAGAATGAAAATGTAACAACTTATAATACAAAATTCATAGAGACAAATTTCAGTCACAATGCAGCTACAATGTAAATAATAATCTTAAGTCACGTATAAAACATATTCTATATTATTGTGCCTTACACTCTGAATAGGAGTCATTTTTCCAACAACTTGTGATGAAATGTCAGTCATTGAACCATCAAATGCAGATTCCTGAATAATATGAAGTATCAATATATATATTACTTAATAGAATTAATTAAATTAAATTTTAGTTTATTTGATATAAAAAGATATTGATACAGAAAGGCTATAATAAAGTCAAAGTTAATAATAAAAGGGTTTTCAATTTTACTTTATATTGGTGAGTTGCAAAAGAGTTAAAAATAATGTGTAAATAACAAAGTTAACCTGATGAACAAATAAAAGGGTTTTAAAAAAGTGAAAGAAAAAATTATGCAATAGGGAATGCTAGCTGGTAGAAGGGAGTATACCTTCAGTAACAGTGCTATCAGACGACCCAGATCCACAACGAACGCATCTTAGGCGAGGAAAAATTTGGTGATCCTGATTCAGAGTGAACCCAAACACTCACTTTTAACCGTGAAACAGTTCGAGAAAGAGTAGGGTCACCACCAACATATGTTTCCACCAAGACCAGAGATACCCCAAACCGTCAACCTTGTCTCAGATCAACATTCACCTCAACCTCCAAACAAAAGCAACTTGTCACCAGAGTCCAGAGAAACCCATCGGAAAGCAACTCGGGATTGGGGAAGAAAATAAGCATTTTAAATTTGAAAAAAAAAAGTGAAGATGGATCTAACCCAAAATAACTCATAACACAATAAATTCATATCAAGATAATTTTCCGAAATTGACTTCGTTATTGCCTTATAATAAAGTAGTACAATCTAAAATTCCAAAGCCGTAAACTTTGCCAGGAAAAGAAATGTAAATTTTCCTTAAGCCTAAGTAATGTCAGTGTCAATTTGATTTTTCAGTTACTCATGTAAAAAAAAACATGGAGGAAGGAGTCGGCTACAAATTTCTCAGACATAATTTCTTAAAAAGAACATGTTGCAAATTGCAACTAATGGAAAAGTATTTACTAATTTTGTATATAAATATATATCGCATCAGCAGCTGCTTCAGCAGGGCCTGTAATTGATACTAAGAACAATTCAATAACATGGCAGTATCCTTGCTCAAGAGCAATGAGATGAGGTTGATATCCAAGCAGCAATCATATCAACATTTTGGTTGACATTAGCTTGGGAAGGATTAATAACACTAATCCAAGGGTAATTTAGCTTAGGCTCTCCCTCTAAGAATCTAGAAAAGGGAATAGAAGAGAAGAAACAGTAAGAGGAAGCGACTTGATGAAGTTGACAAATTTCATTTTACTAATTTAAGCCTATTAAAAAAAAGAGTAAAATAGGGAAGAAAAAAACTAATGATTTTTCTTGATGACTGGGGAAAGTTCAAAGAACATGATGACTTAATCACACAATTTTTTATTATTTATTTTTGGCACTAATAATATGAATAGAGGAATTTTCTACAACACATTAGCCAATCAAAAGCCTAACCATATGCCTTAATATGAATCAGATTTTCAATTTTGGAGGAATAGTCTCACAAAAAAAAATGATTAAAGGATACAAACTCCACTCTACTTGGTTTGTCTTCATGTTTGGGGGACATCAACTAATCTTCCATGAACGCATCATAGGTAACTCACTATCCATCATACTGTAACAATAAACTTTTTTTTCCTTGTCTGCGATATTATTTGGTATTTAATTCTATGATGATCTTATCAGTCTAATTTACACAAAATTGTTCATGTGTCTTTTCTACCGTGAAAATGAATAATAAAAGGGAAAAAAAAGTTATCTGTTTCAGTCATTTCCACAAACACATTGGGTGCAAAAAAAAATTACATAAAGTGGTCACGATTTAACATAGCAAATAAAAGCAAGAAAATCAAAGAAAAAGGAAAAAAAAACCTACTTGGATGATGGGGTTCAATGCCATGATTCAACCACCTCTGCAGCGACCTTGACCTCGCCCAGCTTCGGGTTCTAATCTAGTTCCACCAGGGGCAGGGAGCACAAAACAGGAAACAAAGAGATCTAAAGCAGAAAAAGACAGGAAATCAGACGAAGAGATAAATAAAAAATATATAAAGATACACTGAAAATGAGTATGAGGTAGCCCCAAATCAACCACCATTTTCACAAAATCGTACACGACACCCATACCACTCCCTCTTACATTTCTCTAACCCACTTACTCAACAGAGTGATACATTATTCTATTGTGCAAAAACCATTTCACAAATTGCTATATGGGGACAAAAAGCATATATAACAGTTCAATCACTCACCCTTTACAATTTTCTTAACAAAACCCATTCCTTTGCCACCCCTATTAGCAAAACTGCAAAGAAGTGTGGTCCATCGTAAGTTTTACTCTTGCTCGTATAACAAATACAAAACGGATAAAAATCAGGTTAAACGTTCCATCAATGAAAGCAAAGCTACACTTATACCTTCCATAAAAATGCACAAACAAAAGAAGATATTGAAGCGCAAGCCATAAATGTGGGTTTGAGATCTTCTTCTTGTATGGACTCTCAGCCACCTCCTGAAAAAGGCAATTACATCTATTGACCCAAGCATGAATACATGGAAATAGCATAAAGATTAGAGCACATAAATATTAATTAACGAACATTACTTGAATGAAAAAAATCAAAATACAAAGAACTTACCAAGTACGATGACAGGCATTAAGGTCTATGATCACAGTGACAAAAAACACGTTCATCTCCAATATTTGACATTTTAGAGCCCACATTGGAATATGCTAGATCAAAGGATTGGCATTGATTATAATATCTAGTTCGTACACCATTAGCCCCACCACCACCTCCCTGAAAACACCAATTAATTTTAGAAATAGAAGCTTTATGGAGTTAGAACATACATTTCCTGCAATTTTGTAAAATAAATAAATACCAAACAATAAACAAAGAAATATATGAAATAAAGTGAGATCAGATTAGGATAATCGTGATAACTAAAAATACTCAAACTTGATATTTTGTTTCTTGACATAGGCAACACCTTTCACAATTCCCATGGCATGCTTAAATAAAGTAAAATGATTGTTAGAATACTATTGTTAGAGTATTAGAATGAAAATGTAACAACTTATAATACAAAATTCATAGAGACAAATTTCAGTCACAATGCAGCTACAATGTAAATAATAATCTTAAGTCACGTATAAAACATATTCTATAGTATTGTGCCTTACACTCTGAATAGGAGTCATTTTTCCAACAACTTGTGATGAAATGTCAGTCATTGAACCATCAAATGCAGATTCCTGAATAATATGAAGTATCAATATATATATTACTTAATAGAATTAATTAAATTAAATTTTAGTTTATTTGATATAAAAAGGTATTGATACTGAAAAGCTATAATAAAGTCAAATTGATAATAAAAGGGTTTTAAATTTTACTTTATATTGGTGAGTTGCAAAAGAGTTAAAAATAATGAGTAAATAACAAAGTTAACCTGATGATCAAATAAAAGGGTTTTAAAAAAGTGAAAGAAAAAATTATGCAATAGGGAGTGCTAGTTGCTAGAAGGAAGTATACCTTCAGTAACAGTGCTATCAAACGACCCAGATCCACAACGAACGCATCTTATGTGAGGAAAAATTTGGTGATCCTGATTCAGAGTGAACCCAAACACTCACTTTTAACCATGAAACAGTCCGAGAAAGAGTAGGGTCACCACCAACATATGTTTCCACCAAGACCAGAGATACCCCAAACCGTGAACCTTGCCTCAGATCAACATTCACCTCAACCTCCAAACAAAAGCAACTTGTCACCAGAGTCTAGAGAAACCCATCGGAAAGCAAATCGGGATTGGGGAAGAAAAGAAGCATTTTAAATTTGAAAAAAAAATGAAGATGGATCTAACCCATCTCTAACCCTAAAAGTTGAGATTAGGGTTTTAGGGATAGCAAAGAAGATAGAGTCAATAATGACTTACGGGGTGAGATCGTTGAAGTATGGGGGCATTCCGAGATGGTTTCTAAAATCTGCTCGTCCTACTGCTACATCAATTGGTGGAGGAGATGAGAAATGGAGAGAGATGGACTTGTTGGACAGAATAGAGAGGAAATGAGTAAGAAGAGAAAAGGCCAACAAAAAAAGATCCCTAATCAGAAGGTCACGCAAAGGTGAAAATACTGAAGCACATCTGGCAATTATTTTTTAGACAAATACACCCCTAAATCAACGGTCAAATTATAATCACCAAGTCAATGTAGAGGGTAAAAAAAGAAAACGAAATGTTAAAGCAGAATAGAGCTTTTAACTGTTCAAATGAACAGTAAAATGAATAGTAAAAAAAAGGGTCTGTAGTTGTATCGTATTTAGATTAGATTATGTTAATTATTTTTTATGTTAATTATATTAATTATGTTAATTTTTTATAATTAAGTAGTAAGGAATATTTTTATAAATTCTCTAATCCTAATATAGATAGATAATCAACTTTTGATTAGATTAAAAAGGTGAATTAATTGAGACACACAAATTGACTTAAACACTACTTAATTACAATACTAAAATAAAAATCTCATAATTGTCACATTTAACAAACAGTTGTGCTATTTGCAGACTATTTACACACTTGATAATTTATATGTAAATAATTAATGATTGATATATATTATATGGTGACTAATTAAGGACTTAAATTAATACGCAAATAATTAATAATTAACATGTAAATAATTAATAATTAATATGTATTATGTAGTGACTTAAGACATTAATCTAATATAATTATTACCAAAAAAATGTTATCACATAATACATATTATAAATCATTAATTATTTATACGCGAATCAATTACCGCTATATAAATATAAATGATATACAAAAAAAAGATGTGTCATTAGACATATTCTTCAACAAATAAGTAGTTAAGATTTTCTCAACCATTTTTAAAAACTACCCCAAATAATCTCAATCACTTGTTTTGTTGAATGTGAATGTTATATGAAATATTTTTATGTGCTTGTATCATTTCTGAGTATGTCCAGTGCAATACTGTTTCTCTAAGACTTTTTTCTCAGTTATATTATTATTATTATTATTATGGTAAATAACAAAAACAACCCTTAATGTTCTAAATAACACAATCCCAATTAATCTTACGCAAAAATTGCACTTTGCCTCAACTGAGTGGATTGCGTTAATGTGGTGTTATTTGGCTCACCCAAGTTAATCATGGTTAAGCTTTGTCACGGTAACATGAGGTAATTGAAATTTAAAAACAAAAAAATCAAAAGAGTAGTTGTCGTTAATTTTATTTAATTAAAAAAAATAAAAAAATCCTCTAAAAATTCAAAATTAGTATATAAAAACCAAGTCAAATGCGAGAGTTGGTTGTGAAAATAAAAATATGAAAACTGAATGCTAATTGTGCGAATTATAATAGTCAAAACATATTTAACTTACCTCATAAAATAAACAGGTGCAATGGCAAGTGCAAATAAACATGTAATTAACAATTAGGAAAATTAAATCCATATTTTAAGTTAAAATAAAGGAAAAATATGAATAAAAATATTTACAAATTAATGGACAATAAAAAAGGATCAAACACTAAATTTCAAAAGTTTATTTGACTTGACTTACATTTCTACGTATCTCCTAATATAATGTATCTACTTTAAAAAATAATTATGATTAACTTTAATTATAATAGAAAACTCAAAATTAAAGAGAGTAAAATAAAAATATTGGTTTGACAATGACTAATTTAAACAAAAGTAGCATGCTAGTTGGCACTATAGTCAAGAGACTAAAGTGGATAAATCAATGACAAAGATAAACCAAATTTTATTCAAAACTTAAAACTTACGACACGATACGAATACGAATACGAATATCATTATGTATCTAAATAATGATATAATAGAAAACTCAAAATTTTAATAATTTTTATAAAATAATTGAAATTGTTAATATTAACCTTAATTAATAAGAGAGTAAAATATTTCAAATATTGGTTTAACAGTTAAACAAAAGTAGCATGCTAGTTGGCACTATAGGCAAGAGACTAAAGTTGATAAATCAACAAAGTGACAAAGATAAATCAAATTCTATTTAAAATTATAAAACACAGACACTAACATGCGACACAATATAAATATGAATATAAGAAAGAATATACTAAATTTTAAAAATTATAAAATAAAAACACGATATATATATATATATAATTTAAAAAAAATCATAACTCATAATATCATAGTCGTGTCAAAGCCAAAAATAATAAATTCTAGATTGGACGCCTGTCAAACGTCACTGTTTAGCACATGTCCGACGTGCGACATGACACCAAATATAGCTCACAATTTCTTCTTCTTTTGTCTTTTCAATATTTTCGAATTTTTAAGATATCTTTCTTATTTTTTTTCTTTTTCTTTTTAATTTTAATTCTTACCATACTTAACAAAATACTCTAAAAAATCTAACCCATTAAATGAACAAAACTTAGCTTAGCCCATTAACAAGAAGGACCAAACCATAAACTTAACTGATGCTTAAGGACCCAAGTCCAACAAAAACAGAACATATTTGTTTTTGTTCTTTTCTTCTTCTTCTCTTTTTAATACAAACAAGCTCAGCATTTTTCAATTCATTCCATAACAAACTAATATCAGAAGAGCAAGCCTCAACCCATCAAGTAAGAAAACCCAAAATCAGCCCATTTAGAAAGAAAAAAAAAAGAGTAAAATACTTCAATTTACCCTTTATTTGCTTGATTTTTTATATATCTTCTCTATTTTTAAAAACTAGACAAAACTTCTTTAATATTTACACAAACACTTTTTATATTTTAAAAAATCACTGCACATAAATATAATTAAGCACAATAAATTTAAAATTGACTAACAAAATCATTAATCAATCATTAATAACTGTAAAATAACATTTTTATCTTTAATTCTATTAGTATATTTGTAATATACTAAAGTTACGTTTAATTGCAAATAATGAAATTTCATAGAATAAGGTTAGGAATATGAATGTGAATTGATAAATTAGTATGAGAATATTATTTTATTTCATAGTTTAGTACGATAAGATACAATATGAAATAAAAAATAATTCAATAGTTTAGTGTGTAGGATATAATATAGAATAGAATATAATTGATGTCATTAACATAATTATCTTTAATGAGAAAAATTAAAAATTTATTTTTTCTTTCATATATATATAAACTAGAATTGTACTCGTGCAATACAAAATGAGTTCATTTCAAAATATAAGAATAACCTCTATAATACAATAACTAATTTCTATACAACTTTAAATAAATTGATATGTATGAAGAAAGATGGTTATTAGGGAAAAAAAATTCAAACCATTTTTTCACACTTTACTTTACACCACTCTTGTTTAGGGGAAAAAAAATAGAATGTGTATATTGGGATATGTGTTTCTCTTGTTTTATTAACAAACAAAAAAAGTGACGGAAGAATATTGTAATAGAAATTGTGTGTATATCATTATTCTTATATTTTCTAGCTGCCATCAAATGACACAATATAGTACCTTACAGGCTTGCACCTTATTTTTTTGTGAATAGAATCTCCTACCGAAGCTTTGTGAAGCTCGTGGTTATAGGCAGACTTATGATCATTGTATCCACCTTCTTGCGTCAATGTGTTTACTAGAAGGAGTCCAAAGCAAATCGAGTTCATGAGTAGGGTGATAAGGGAAAGATCATTCAAGCTCAGCAATGATTGCAAATTATAAGCTTGTAGCCTATCGGCTAATACTCTTAACAACAATATTACATATGCACATTTATACACACAATGATATATTATGTGATAGTTACACAGTTGTCATTGTTTAATGACAATTGGACCTATTTTCTTTTTGTATACTTATACTATAATTAGTTATATTACATAAGCAGATGTGAGATAAGTGTACGTGAAACAAATGTGTGATTACTTTTATTGTGTATTGAAACATGATCTTGTTGAACTTGAAAGTTTGATGAGGAGCATGAAACTCCATTTATTTTGGGTCAATAGTTTGAAGGTTGGGTCATGTAAGGTAATAACGAAAAAGGATTTGGGCTTGAGCTCCTTTTTAATTATTTTTCTTCCCTTTACCCAATTTTATTATTATTTTTTGTTGATATTTTTATTAAATTAAAGTAAATAAATAAAATAAAATAAGAATACTATTTTTTGGAGCCGGACAAAATTAAGAGTTAAAAGTCTCCAATAGGTTGAATGTGTCCAATTTCGGAGGCTTAAGTAGACTCACCAAGTCCGCAAATTTCACTTGTAACTGAGTTTCAGGGGCAACATCCACCTCCAGAGCCTTCATGCTAGTAGATGGGGTTGGGGTGTCCCGCCCAGAGTTAACTTCTTTTGGGTTTGTAGAAACCACACTCTGGGGTCTTGGATACACGCTTAATAACAATACCCTTTAAAGCCAAGCTTGCACTTTAGAAGGCCCATTCCATCTTTGATCTCCAGTTGTTTCATTCACAAACTCGCCCACTTGCTGACTTATGAATCAGCACAGATGTACTTGTTCCATTCCATCGTATTTGTCTGCTTTTTTTTCCCTACACGTTCTTTCCAGTAGCATCCCTTTTATTTCCCTTTCACCACCAACAGCCTCTTCTGACTGCGCTTCCCACTTCTCCTCCGCCTTGAACCCCCACCTCTGCCTCCGCCTCCTTACTCTGCCGCAATGAACAGAAAGCCGGAGAACATTAGCAAAAGCCTGGGGCAAGCCAGACCCGCCAAAGAAAGATCCACCACCCAAGAAGGACGAAGATAATAATAAGAAAAAGAAAATAACCATCCAATCCGCTCTTTCCATTTCCAATACTACTACTCAGAAATGATTCTCTGTCTCCCCCATTATCTTCTCCACTCTCACTCCTCCTCTGCGTGTTTCTCTTCCATCCCTTACCTTCCTTTTCCCGCTAATCCCGCTCTCCCTCATGTCCCCTCCTTCTTCAACTGTTCCATTCATTCCTCGACGGACCTCCACCGCATCCCCCATCGCGCCGCTAAATTTTTGGGTGGAAGTGACCGTGGCTCCAACGAACACCATGCTGGTGCAATTGCACCCTGGGGAAGGCGGTTTCCAACCCCACTCTCTCTTCGCCAGCCAAATCTCCACCTTGTCCTTCTGGAGCGGTGAAACTTCACTTAGCTCCGTTCACTTGCGCTGCACATGCTTTGAAAACAAAGAAAGAGGAGGTAACAGTGGCTTATACTGATGAACTGTTGCGCCGTATAACATGCTGCACTGTTCTATGTTTTAGATGCTTTGCATGACTTATAGGAACTTAATTATAAGTCTATAGATTATCATTTAAAAAGGAAAGTTATCTGGTAAATGGTAAATCGTTAAGGGTATATATATTCCTCATAAATTGGTTGAAAGTGTGATTAACATTTTTCTCATTGAATTTTCCCTTGCACTTCTTGTTGTTTTCCTATCGTGCATTGCAAGTAATTTGACTTTGAAACTTTTTTTTTTTTTGGGTACAATGAAACTTGACATTCTATTATAGTTAGATCAGCCCTTCTCTAAGATTTTGTCGAAGTGACCTGATCAAAGGTTTTTGTTTTCTTTGTCTTGGACTTTTGTGCCTATAATCCATAATTTTTCTATTACTATTTTGTGACTTACTGGGAAGTAGGAAAAGTTATTGTTATATCAATAATGTTATGGGTTTGATAAGGGCATTAGAAAATTTTCGATCAAAATAAGATAAATAATAAAGTTTTTTAATTTTAAATATATTAAATGTATTATTTTTATTAAAAAAACTATTTTAATTTTTTTTAACAAATGCCTTAAGCAAAAGTTTAATGTTATTTGTACACTTTTATTATATCATTTTTATAATTTTTTAAATAATAAAATAAGATAAATATACATTTCAATACATTCTTTCTCAATCTTATTTTTTTCAAAAGAATTGTGTAAAAAAAAATACTAAAATAGTGTAAAAGAAACATTTTGCTTGCTAGTTGCTATATTGGTCTATCCCTAACATCATGGGGAATTTAATATTCAGGATATTTATGCTGTCGGTCCTGAGTACATCGATGATGTTATATCAAGGTACCTTTTACTTGGTGATCCTGACTGTTCTGAGAAGATGCTTATTAAAGGTTTAAATGAGAAGCTCATTGAAGGAAAATCGCATTCTATGTTCATGCTGCATCCCCTACATTACGTCTCTCTAAATGCCTACACAGCACTGGATTCAGCATATAAACTTCTGGGCAGTGATTTCTTGTCTCTACATTCTGAGATAGATGTAAGCCAGGTAGAAAGTTTTGACATGATCAGCTGGACCAGTGCTGCTGCATTTTCTTTGCAATAACTCGTCTTCTCTTTAATTCTGAATCCTCGCTGATTGCATCTGTTGCAAACTTTTGGACGGGTAATGGGGAGTCTTAGTTATCTCTTCCCAGAAGTTCAAGACGGAGTTAGTTTGTTGGATGGGGTCTGCTTGTTTCATTTCATACCTTTCTTCTATCATGAAGTTCAAATGCTAATTAATGGATAAATTAATTAGCCTATTTTTGGAATGGACGAGTTAAGAGTGAAGACTTTGAGAATGAACCAAATGAGTTTCTTCACTGTGTCTCAGAAATAACACAGAAGGTTTGAAGTATCTTAGTCTATGGTTGCCTTTTTTTGAGATTATGCAAAGATGCTATCAATTTCAGCTGCCTGATGTCTAAAGAGAGTTCCAGTACGATGGATGTTGCAGGGATGTGAAAAGACCCATTAGGCCTCTTTTTGTGCGAGTCAAGCACTTATTTTAATGACTTGTTTAAAAGCTAGAGAAAAAGTTTATCTAAAATCGACTTGGTTGTAAAATAAATAAATATTGATCTTTAATTTAATATATTATAATTTTAACATATATTATTAAATAATTTAAAAAATAATATACTCATACTTATTTATTTTATATTTAAACATATTATAACTTTATTTTAAATGTCAAAAGTTCACCTATTTTATTAGAAAATGAGCTTTTCTATTTATTCGCTTTATACTCAACACATTGTAGCCTTATTTTAAAATCGGATACTTCAAGCTCGCCCATTTTACTAAGAAATCGAGCCCTCCTATGTGTGTTGGAGATATTTGTCATTTGGTGTAAGGATATAATTTTTATATTTGTGTAAGTTTGAAGTATGCATGACTCGCATTTAAAATATCTTTCGTTTTGAACTATATAATGTAATGATTGATGTGAATGTTTAAAGTTAGGTTAATATTTTTTACACACTTAAAATATATATATCATATTTATATTATAAATTTATGTAAAAAAAATATCAAATCAAATTATATATAATTGTAATATTTTTACAGAATGTATAATATATTTGTGAATGAATTAAAAGAAAATTAGAATATTTTTAATAGATGAATAACACTGCCAATGATTTTGTTATTAAACTGTCATTTAAAGAAGACATCTATTTAAGCTTGCGAGTTTGTATAATAGTTTGTGTATTTTATCATTTCATTTAAATCTATTAATTTACTCCATTTATTTACTTAACCTGTAAGTTAAGTAGGCTGGGCTGACCCGTTTCACATCCCGGTTGGCTCATTGGCCTCATTTTAACAACACAGACCCGGATTACTTGTGAATTTGAGGATTCCATCTGCTTTGGTGAAGGGTTGACCCGTTTGACATTCCTTCTTGTTTGGGCTCATTTTAACAACAATGAGTCACTGACTGGATTATTACTTGTGAATTTGAGGCTTGTATCTGTATTCGTGAAGGGGAAGACTACACTGAGTCACTGACCATGGAAGAGCGCTTTCAGGTCGGTGTTAACTGCATGGTGTACGGAGTATTATTGGCTTGTAGTAAATGTTCTGATTACCGTTCCCATTTAGCTTGTCATGCTGAAAATATTCTAGATCATAAAGGGAATTTTATATAAATATATATAAATAGTATTTTCATGAAATTTTTTTGATAGATCATGTATGATACGTACCTTGTGAAATAATACGCATGCTTCGCTTAAAAAGAAACTGTGCTTTGAACATTGGAGTTTAAGGAAAATATGTTAGTAAACCCAGCTATAAAACACCAAAGATAATAGTTATATGGAAAAGTTTTTTTAAAAAAGTACCAAAACAAATGCTATATACGTAATTAGTTCCAACATAATTTCTCTTAATCGTTGATATAAGACCCTTAAATACATTAATTAAATAATTGTATACATTGAATATGAGGATGAGACTATTGGTATTTTCAATTATGGATTTAAATCCTTTCAATTTTTATTTTTTCTCAAATGGTCAAGTAGATGAGAGAGATAAATACAAATAAAGTTATTAGTAAGACTCAATTACAATGTGTGAAAATTTTTTTATAATCTTTATCTCTATCTCTCTCTTCTACTTAATCACTTGAGAGAACAAAAAAAATTGAGAGAATCCACATCTTCCCAATTACTTATTCATGTTATCCACTAATAACTCATAATTGCAATTTCCTAAATTATCCATACTTTAATACTTTCTTTTTATTAAGTTAAGTTTTAATTAAATATATTAATATTTGTCTATTTACATTCCACAATATTAGTTATTTATATTTTTATTTGAGTATTCAAAAAATTACCTTTTTAAATTATTTAAATTGCCTTTTTTTTTCAAGTTAGCTTGCTAATTACACATTTGTTTTGTTTTCCAAAGTATTCTCTTACTCAATAGATGAGAGACAAATCTCTTGGAGTACAATTAGGCGGTTATGCGAGAACTTCTCACAACAGTGTTATTTTTATACACATAAATTCAAATATCAAATTCAAAATCATATATTTAAGGAACTCAAGTTCCTTCTAATTGAATCAACACATGTTGGTACTAATTACACATTTAAATTTTAATAAGTTACTCATTGTATTTTTTTTCTCTTTATCAAGAACATGACATAGCTATAAGACATATTTCATTCTTTGAGCTGTGGACTTTCACATTGTATTTATATTTTTTTTTTCAGAATTGTCATACTTTGAAAAGAAAGAAGCACACTTTTGTTATTGGAAATGATTAAGACATAGTCAGTGTTTTATTTTTTCCCCCCACTTATTATGTTTCTGACTTTCTGGTAGCAACTACAGTGTAACTTACGGAAGCAACTAAAACTAACTATATAGGATATTGGTATGGTATGCATACTTTGGCAAAATTAGTAATGAGTAATAACATTAAGTAATAGCAAATTAATGTGTTAGATAACTTCAATTGACAAAGCCAACTGTAAGGATTATATTTTGTCTCCCGAAATTCCTTTGGTTGGTTGAGAAAGCTGTTAAAACTTAAAAGAGAAAAATTACTTAAATTCTGCCCAAAAAAAAAGGGCTAAAAATGATGCAAGACGACTTCCAGAAGCAAATAAAAACTTGTTCTTTAAGATTTCATTCCACCACAACTATGACAAAAATAAAATAAAATCAACCTATATATTAAACTTGTCCATACTTGAACAAATAGAGATATTATGCATCCCCATACTTAACCAAATGCAGAAAAAGAAATACTTGCATTACCACCAAAAATATCCATTATATGTCCTTACATCGTGTTTTTCTTTTTCTTTTTCTTCAAAATATTGCAACTTGGGTTCAAGCTAGAGAAGGAATAGAGGAGTGGGTAGTTTTGGCATATAAAAAAGTGCGACTAATTAAGATTAATTAAAAGCATGAATAGATAAATAGCAATATAATTAAGATTAAATTGAATAGAAATTATTTGGGAGAGGGTAATTTAGAAAATTACAATTATAAGCTATTAGTTGGGTGTATAACTATAAATAGACAATTGGGAGTGTAAAATAAAGTTGTTTTGATTGGATTCTTAATAAATGTATGTTTGGTAACATTTATTTTTAGAAAAATAGTCGCATTTTTTTTGTCAGAAGTTCTTTAAAAGAACTTTATATTACAAAATCCAAATAAATATTTAACTTAAAATCTTAGTTGATGCATAAATTCAAGGATGCTTAAAATAAAGAATAGTATGTTTGATAAGGCGAGCACTTGATATATTTTATGCAGACAAAAAAATACAAATTAAAAATAATAAAAAATGATAAACAAATAATAATAATAATAATAAATTATACTAACTTTCCCTTGAAATTTATCTTAATTACACACGATATCTCTTTTATTTCATAAATTACATTCAATACCCTTTTATTATGACTAAATGTTACAACAACTCTCCTGTCACTAATGGATTGCTAGTCATGTACTCAACACATGATTCATAAAGGCAAGGTTGTAGTTTTTTAGGATTTATGGACAAATAAAATTACATTCTTACCCCTCTTACGTGTTAAAAGCTAAAGAAAGTTACATTGACTTCTCTAAAGTTTGCCTTAATTACACACAATATCTCCTATTTTTAGAAACTAGGGTGTTTGCAGGGGCTATAGATTTCGACTTGGTAGGTCGACAACGGTGGCATCAAGGTTCGGTAGTGAGGGCAGAGGCTTGGTGGCACACAACTCGCAACAATGGCGAAGGAAGAGATCGGTGGCTTGCTGGAGTTGGATCAATGCTGGCTTGCAGTGGTGCATGGCTCCTGACAATGGCTAGTAGGGGGGCTTAGAGTGGCGGTTCGCGACGAAATGTTGGTGTTGGTGGCAGAGAATGGAGCCCATGGTGGTATCATCGCCCACCACTAGCAGCAGTGCCCACCACCTCTGTTTGCTCTCAAAGTCAACATATTTTTCGTACATAGCATCCCAGTCATTTTGAAAGAACAAACACCAAATCAATCATTCATTAATCTAGCTTTGGCTACAAGAACAATATACTAAACATCTATGGAAAGTAGAAAAAAAAAAATAGACGAAATGTAAGGCGATACTAACAAGCCAATCATTTATTCAACTCATTCATCCATTTGACACACAAAGGGTCCATACTTTAGGCATATCATCAAACAAATTGTACATAGTCATTAAATCACTTCAAATTTTGACCATAATTCATAAATAATTGTTTCTCAATCTCAGTCTTCAATCCAAAAGGGAATGAACAAAAGGGATAATGAGATCATTGAGACATGTTAATTAAATTACAACTTCAATTTATACTCAAATCAAAGGTTCAATAATGGCATGACAATGGCTTGCTGCAATGGTGGATCGGTGTTCGCAGGTATGGGTGGAGGCAAGGTAGTAGCATCTGGTTGGTCACGACAGCTTAGTGGTAGTGTGCTTGGATTGAGCTATGGTGACTGGGGCGGTGACTTGAAACGGTGGTGCGTAGTGACTAGTGTTGGTGGCACAGTTGGGAGAGGCTGTTTCGAACAGGGGGTCGTATGGGTCTGTCTTGGTAGAGTGGTTTGGGTGGTGGTCGACGGTGTTGATGGTTCGATTGGTGGTTGTAGCAAGAAGGATTTGAGCGACGGGTGGTTGACACTCAATGACTATGGTTGTGTGGAGTGATGGTTTTGTGACGACTGTCCTACAAAAGAGAGGAGAAAATGAGGGGTGAGAGTGGAATGGGATTAGGCTGTTAAGGAGTGTTTTTTAGTAGGGGTAATCTAGATATTTCACATGAAAATCTAACGGTGTATAATTTAAGGAGAATTATTGTAATTTTTAAAATAAAAGAATGTCATATGTAATTAAAACAAACTTAAAAAAATATTAGTATAATTTTCTCTAATAATAATAATAATATAACTAGCTATAAGATATCTAGTACGTATAATGTGTGATATAGATACGATTCGCAAGAGAGTTGAGTTGTGAGGAATAATGTCATTTAATTTGCACACAATTTTCATTAACGTATACTCTTGTAATATAATTAATGCATGCCTTAAGAATGACTTCTATAATTGATTTTAAACAAACTTACGTAAAGTTATCAATTTAAAATTAATAATAAAGATATATCTTAAAATATGTATTTATTATGCTATAGAAGAATGCAATAATTTTTCAAGGTGACGTGCAAGATGCAATTTTCTTCTAAAAACCGCGGTGTATTATTACCCGCATTTTCGTAGCTGCAGCTCACCTGTACTATTTTCTCCTCTCCTTCTCAGTCTCATAAGCCACTCTCTCACATATACGCAATCCCGCTGCATTGGTCGCAACTTTGCACCGCTTACTCCCATTCTTCGATCGACGGTTGAAGATCTTCAAGTCTTCGTTCTCAAACCCTAGATAACAATCGACACACCCAAATTGATTGTGGCAACAGTGCCTTGGTGGTAGAACTTGTAGAGAGTGAAGAGGATGAGAAGTGAGAAGGTTTGGAATTTGTGGTTCCTTAGTTTGAGTTTATCTTCAACCCATTTGTAGTTTTGCTTTCGCTTCAATTTACTGGAAGTTTATTTGAATGTGAGCATTACAAATGTAACATTATAATTCAGTTTTTCTTTTGAATTTAGGGTCCAATCTTCTCAAGCTTTAGAAAATTATTAGGGTTCAATCACAAAGGCATTTTCTATCGATTCTTTCAAATTTTTAATTGAGCTTTGCTGGTAACTGAGAGGGACTTGCATTTTCAGCTCCTCTGTTAAACTAGTGATCCTTACAAAGCTATAGTTATACCTACTGTCCACAACAGAATTCCATTATTCAGTGATTTGGGAAAGGCATCTATTCTTTGGTATATAAAAAGATGGATTAAATTTAGCTTCGTTTATGAAATAATCTTGTATATTAGTTATAGTCTTATAGATGTATTTCAAACTTTTATGTTAAATTGCCTCATAATTTTTTTCACTTTGTGTGACTCAGATTGGATTTAGTGCTCCCTAAGGCTCTGGAAAGACACACCTTGTATTTCGTCTTGATTATCTTTTCCGAAATTCTTTGGTATTGTGGATAAAAGAAGAATTTAGTAAGTTGCAATACTTTGTTAACAAATAAAAATGTGAACAACTGAATAATGATAACAAACTGAGTTCCTTGTTTCTAGGGAATAATTGTGACATGGATGTTGATTTTTGCGTTGCAGGATCTCATCTCGTGGGCTTGTGCTACTTATTGTTGCCTGCTATACAACTAATTGTTGGTATCTTGGGTTTCTTTGCCTTTTTTTTTTTCATTTGTAGCAGTATAGGGCTAGTTGATTGGTCATGGACAAGCACTAATTTTCTCTTTTTGCTTCAACAGTCTAACCATTGAACTTTCATTTTTAAATGTAGATGGAAAGTCCTATTTTGGATAGCTCTATTATATTGATTAATGATTTACCAATGTTTCCCCTTTTGTAGCTTCAATTCAACATATACTTGTGACTACTTTTCTTTAGTTCTTCCTTGACTTTCTGTGTAATAGTAGATGCATAGTGTACATTAGACTTAACTTTCTTTAGTTTTATGGTGTGTGTGTTGGTTTCTCTGTGGTTTGATGATGGCTGAGTTTGCGTGGATGGTGGTTGAGACCAAGAGTGAGGGTTCTGTGTTTGTGATTTCGGATGTGAGTTTGTGAAGGAAATTTGGGGCTCTGTTATATGGGAATGGGTAGGCTTTGGCTTGAGAGGTTGTGTTTTGATGAAGGTTTCTGGTATTGTTGATTTGCATAAGGTTTGGTTTTGGTTTCGGGGGTGGAAATGCAGGTGGTGAACATGGTGTTGTGATTGCAAGGTGCAGGAGTGATATATTAGTGTCCTGTAGGCTTGAATTACATAACCCAGCCGCAACTAAAATTTTTTGGATAAAATTGGGTATCGACACCCAAATTCCTCAAAGTTTTCATACCTAAGGCGTAAGTTTATTCTTTCATAGGTAGGATTCCTTTGCATCACCTTTTAGTTGAAGCTCTCATAAGACTTTACAAAATAAAGATCATAGTATTAGCATAGTTAGAGTATTTTATAGTATTATCATAGTTAGAGCATGTTTAGAGTGTAGTTAATATTAGTTAGAAGTTAGTTAGATTAGTTTGATAACTCAACAAGTTGGTTACTGGTTAGTTATTTTTATTGCTTTATATAATTGTACACACATTTCACACATTCAATAAATCTCAATTTTCTCATTTTGTCTTAACTCTCTCATTTCTCCTCTCTATCATGTTTTCCAACACACATGCCTTAAGTATTAGGTGTTACACTACGTTGCATGGGTACGGGTATGGTACCGATACCCAGTACGGATATGGGTATTGGGGTATGAAAATTTTCAAAAAATTAGGGTTAGTACGTCATTATATATATATATATATATATATATATATATATAAACTAAAATCTCACACAATAAAATATGATAACTTAACATAAAAATTAAAATACACAAATTTTAACATAAATCATAGAAAGGAACATAAATTGTTCAACCAAGACAACATCTATAATAAGAAATTACAATACTTAAGTTGTTCAACATGATAACTTCTAAAGATGATTATAAAAATAAAACTCCAACAATCTAAATGTTAATTATTAATGAAAAATAATAAATTGATATTAGTGAATGGTTGTTTAAAACTCTAAAATAATTTATTACGATTTCTCAGGTATCCAATTTATTATGTTTTCTATTATCGAAACTATTACTATTACATCTTGGGCTTTTTAAAGATAGTGTATTTTTTCTTTCTTTGGGCTTAGGGTAAGGCCCCTTTGTTTCCAACAACTAAAAAATGAGTGTCCATCACCATCATCCTGATGGAGACGAACAGAGCATCGCGGGAGTGGAAAGAGTCAACACATGACAGAGAGGAGAGCAGTCGTCGGTCGATGGTCGTTGGAGTGTCGCTTGGGGGAGAGTGGTCGTCTGGTGCCACTGAGCAGTGTTGTTAATGGCGGATGGCGGTCCATGGTGGAAAGCCAAAAATCCGCCATACAAAATAGCGGATGGCGGTTGCGGAAAATGGCGGAAGCATGGCGGCCAATTAAAAAAATAAAATATATACATAAAAAATACAAAAAAATCTGCTAAATATAATAAATAATAAAAACTAATAACATACACCAAGAATAATAAAATTAGAAATATATTTTATCAAATAAAATTCATCAAAAGTATCACAATTCAAAAGCATAAGGTAAAAACATAACTGTCATAACTCAGTCATAAACATAATCAAAGTCTTCATAAGTCATAACATAAGCAATTAAGCATAAGGCCACTAGAAAATAAAAACTAACGATACTAAGAAGTGTAAAACAGAGAGTTGAGGTTGAGAGTTGAGAGTTGAGAGTGTAAAACCCAAAATGGAAAAATGTGAAAAACCCAAAACAAAAAAAAAAAAGAAAAGAATGAGAATGACAGAACAATGAACAACCAGGTCTAAGTTTGAGAATAGAGAACAAAGAAATAAAGAAAGAAAAGAAAAAGTGAGGTTGAGAAGTGAGAACAGAGAGAGACAGGGAGCCGAGAAGGGAAACCCAAAAGGAAAATAAAAATGAATGAGAATGACAGAACAATGAACAAACAGTGTCCGAGTTTGAGAACAGAGAACAAAGAAATAAAGAAAGAAAGAAGAAAAAGTGAGGTGAGAAGTGTGAAGAGAGAGACAGTGGAGCCGAGAAGGACCTTCTGTCATTACCTCGCCGAAGAAGGTCGTCGCCCGCCGGAGATGCTTAGGTCCCGCCGCTCAGTCATCTAAGATGATGGAGGAGGCCGGTGGGTGGGAGTGGGAGTAGGTCTTGATAGGCAAAGGCTGAAAGTGGGTGGTCTCCGTCGAATGGGTTAAGGATTTTATAAATCCCTAAGGTTGAAAACCCTAAAAAGCCCTTGAAACAAAAGAAAAAAAGAGGCTACAATCGCTATTTCAACAATGAACCGCCATAACCGCCATGACTGTGGCGGCTGCCATTTTGAACAAGGCGGAAACCGTAACACAGCGGCGGGTGAATGGCGGATTCCAAGAATCCCTCCACCGCAATCCGCCATGGCGCCGCCATGGCCGCAATTTGACAACACTGCCACTGAGTCACGCGAGGTTGCTCGAGCTAGGCCACGTGAGGTCGCCATATCTAGGCCACGCGAGGTCGTCAGTCGTGGAGCTGCAGTCGCTGGTCCTTGCAGCTCCGCACCAAGGTAGAGAAGCAGAGAGGAGAGTGAGTGGTCGATGGTCGTCTCTTCGGGTTAGGGGTGAAAACAAAATACCCATTTTGGTTGAAACGACCGTGTTTTGACATAAATTTGGCCCAGCCGTTGGTGGAGCTGTACTCAACCGCACCTCAATCGTACCCAAAACTTCAAAAAAAAATTGGGTACATACCCATCACGTACTCGGGACTCCTCCCTGATGTGAGTTTCATTCATATGTCAAACTCACTTCTAGCTCTAAACTGGCTTCTCATCTGAAGCAAGTTTTTCTTGTTTCTTTATGGTTTCAACCAACCAGTTAGTACCCAATTTACCCACCCAGCTTCTATCATTTTAATTTTCAGCTCTTCCCTAAAATCTTACAGCTCGTGCCTTTGCCTTCACTTTCTCCTAGTTTTTGTCTCTATCTTGCTTCAACCAGCTCTTCCTATTTCTTCGCTCTGCAGTTGTTCCTATTTCCTAGAGAATTACAGATGCAGCTTGTCTCCTATTCTGCACTGAGGATGTCACTTTTAGAGAGCAAAAGGGTCTTGGACTTGGAGAAGCATTTTGCTCACCTAAACCAAGAAATTCCAATATAAACCTTTTCTCACTTTTAAACAAATAATTCTAATAAATAAATAATGCTAAATTTAAGCTTCAACTTTCAACAACACATTACCAGACCCTCTTTTTATAAATTTTTATTTTCTTTAATTTTAGTGTGCATTTGAATTAGATTATGTAAGATTCATGTTATTTGTTAAAGAATAACTAAAACAAATACTGAAATGAAACTGAAGGGCAATTTGGATAAAGTAGAATGAAATTTATATCTTTTTTGGTAGTTACACATTTAAAAACAATATTTCTTTTATCTGTTCCCCATTTAATTTTGCTGTAGTTATTCCTTTCTTTTGGGCTTTGCCCCTTTCTTTTTCCCAAAAAAAAAAGGTACTATAATAACTATTATATCTCATAAAATGCTAAATATTTGAACCTGGTAGGGCTTATGACTTATTATCCATATTGACCGTGGCTCGTGAAGATTTTGATATTTTGAATGTTTTATTAAACACTTCTAGATTTTGATATTTTGAATGTTTTATTAAACACTTCTAAACGCGATTTTGGGCTCAACCCATATCAAAGGATTGGTCAAGATGCACTCTGATCATCAAAGTTAGGCTAAGCTTTTTAAAACTTGCATGAAGCTTAAAGCTAAAATGGTAGTGTTAGATAAATAGGTCTTTTAGTTACTGGGATATCCTCAGCTTTCTTTGTCAAATGGTCAGTATATCCTTGACCTAAGAGCCATAACTTAATGTTTGAAGTTCATATATCATAGTTGGTTCTATCTAGTTTGTTAGTGGTGATTTCAGAAGAGACATAGCTAATGAAAATAGGAGTCTCACTCTTAGAAGTATCATTTTTGACATCCAACTTTGTTTTAGGTTCTGTCAGTGACTGTGAAAGAGATACAAACAACAGAGGATTTTAGAGAAAAATGAAAGTGCTTTGATCTGGCCGGAGGTTGCTGAAATAGGCCGAAAAACGATCAAGAAGAGGTTCAGAGAAGGTCAGAACTCGAACAAAGCGACACATTTTGATTACGCTTTAAAGATGGGGTGGCGCGTGACGGCCACATGCAGGGAAGGAGGTGGCACGTGGAGGCGCGTCTGGCAGTGAATGAAGATGGGCTCTTGGGTTTTGGCCGATCGAAGCCTTCTGAATCTCCCTGAGGTCGAGTGCACTCAAAACAATGAAGAACTTGAACAGTTGGAAGAGTCATAGCCATAGGTGCATTGGACGAGGGTCACCACCACTTCGTGAGAATGGTGGGTATGAGTTTAATGTTCACCACTTGCAGTGGGCAAGTGGGTAAATGTATGGTTTTCTCCTCCCTAGCTATGATACCATGTAAACTTCTGATGGTTGAGAGGAAAGAGAAAGGAGAGAAAGGAGAAACAATTGAGAAGAAAGTTATGACCTCTTTGGTCAGTCTTTGGATTTTATTATATGAGTAAAAAGAACAAGCTACAACTGTACAAAGAGATAATAAAATATAAAGAAATTACTGAAAATAAAAGACCTATTTATCTAACAGGTAAAAATGTAGAATCAACATTTCCATTATGTTCGTTATATTTTGGAAAATGAACATTATAAACCATTTTTTCACACTTTACTTTACACCACTCTTGTTTAGGGAAAAAAAATAGTGTTAGGATATGTGTTTCTCTTGTTTTATTAACAAAAAAGAAAGTGATGTAAGAATATTGTAATAAAAATTGTGTGTATATCATTGTTATATTTTCTAGCTACCATCAAATGACATAGTATAGTACCTTACAGGCTTGCGCCTTACTATTTTGTGAATAGAATCTCCTACCGAAGCTTTGTGAAGCTCATGGTTATGGAGATGTTTACGATGCTCCTAAAATGTTTAGGAGCATGGATGCTCCAATATTTCTCATCGTTGATTGGTTTAAATTTTACATCAAGGGCTAAAAATTATCATCTGCCACTTGTTTAAAAAGTTTGTGTTATTTATCTTTTGAACTCTTAATTCTTGCTATTCATGTTTTAATCCATCAAAGATTGTAGAAACCAAAAAAAACATGCATTCTCTCTCTTTTCTTACTTTCTCTCTCCTTTGTGTAGATTTTGTATAAGGAACCATACAAAAATAATACAAATGTTTTAACATTTAAGCTTGTTACAAAACATGTTATACATTCAGATCTAGATGGCCTAGTGGGATGGGTGGGGCAGGTAGTGGAAGCACGAGAGAGCGTGACAGAGCGGTTTGAGGTGGAAGCATGAGAAATCATAATTGCGCTCATTAGTCCTCAGTTGCGTTTGAGGTAAGAGAAGGGGAGTGGAAATTGTATATCAGAGATTTGAAGTACCAGTGCGGAAATAAATTTGAATCCGGCATAAGAGGTTCAACGAAATTTGTTGCCGCTGACGAAGAGGATTTGAAGGCAGTGGTCGAAGGTTTCACACATTGAGTTGGTTGCAAGATTATTTTAGAGTGAAGGTGTTTCCACCAAGTTGGTTGTTGGATTCTAGGTTCATGTAGAATTGTAGATGTTCTTTTTATGTGGCCATTCTACAGATCTAGAAATCTTGGTTCATTGAGTTTTGACATTGACATGGTTCAGTTGATTCTGTTTTTCTTTCATTTGTAGTTAGTCATGTAATGGTACAGAAGGTATTGTAGTAGAAAAAGCTTCCATTTGAATCTTAGATTTTTGCGAAATAGTTGGGAGCTTCAGGAAATTGCCACCTTGGGAGTTTCTTTTGAGTTGGGGTTTTGGGTGTGTTTTTTATTCATAATCTCTTGACTTGAGATAAAGACAGGAAGAAGAAGGTGAGAAAACGAAAATGATCCACTGTGACAGAGAGGAGAGAGGAGGACTAACAAAAAAAATTAAAATATTAAGGATAATAAATAAATTATAAAATTTTAAAATTTACTTGTTATAAAAAGTAAAGTTAATGTTTTCGGTATATTTTACTAATTGAATGAATAAATATTTTTTTAATAAAAAAAAAATAAAGTCAATAGAACATTAATGTTCCTAAACATTTTAAAAGCATTGTAAACTTTTTCCATAGTTATAGGCAGACTTATGATCGCTGTATCCACCATCCAATGTCAATGTGCTTACTAAAAGGAGTCCAAAGCAAGTTGTGATCATGAGCAGGGTGATGAGGAAAAGATCATTCAAGCTCAGCAGCGATTGCAAATTATAAGCTTGTAGCCTATCGGCTGATACTCTTAACGACAATATTACCTAAGCACATTTATACAGAGCCATACATTTTGATTACAATTGGACCCACCTTCTTTTTGGCATATACTGTAATTTAATTATAGTACATAAGCATATGTGAGATATGTGTATGTGAAACAAATACGTAATTATTATTTTTTTACTCTTAAGGTGTAATGAAACATGATTTTGTTGAATTTGAAAGTTTGATGAGGAGCACGAAACCTCATTTATTTTAAGTCATGAGTTTGAAGGTTGAGTCATGTAGGATAATAATAGAAAAGGATTGGGCTTGAGCTCCTTTTTTTTTTATTCCTTTTACCAAATTTTATTATTATTTTTAGTTGATATTTTATGAAGTTAAAGTAAACAAATAAATAAAATAAAATAAGAATAAGAATAAATTTTTTTGGAGCCGGACAAAATTAAGAGTTCAAAGTCTCCAATAGGTTGAATGTGTCCAATTTCAGGAGGCTTAGGTAGACTCACCAGGTCCACAAATTTCACTTGTAACTGAGTTTCAGGGGCAGCATCCACCTCCGTAGCCTTCACGCTACTCGATGGGGTTGGGGGTGTCCCGCCCAGAGTTAACTTCTTTTTAGCTTGTTGAAACCACTATCTGAGGTCTTGGATAACAATGCCCTTTAAAGCCAAGCTTGCACTTTAGAAGGCCCATTCCATCTTTGATCTCCACCTGTTTCATATCGCCCACTTGCTGACTTATGAATCAGCACAGCAGTACTGGGCCCCCCTGGTCGCTCTTCTTCACGAACTAAAGAGCTGCACTTGCTTTTGCTTAATATGTGTTTGGGAGTTGGAGCTATGTAAGAAAAAGAAAAAGAAAATTTATTTTTTATTTTAAATAAATATTTTTTACATTTGAAGTTCTTTAAAAATAAAAAATGATTATATAATTTTTTAATTTTCTTTTAATCATTTTTTTATAATTTCATAATTATTTTGATTTAAAAATAAAAATATAAGTTTTTTTTTTATTTTTTATCTTTTAATCAGTTGATGATCCAATGGTTAGCTTTCATTACAGATTATTTTCTTTAATATTTTATAACAAAATGTCTTGTTTTTAATGGTTGAGATTCTTTGCGGTTAAAGAAAAATTGCAGATGATTCTAATCCCATGTAAGCATACCCTTTGAGTAATGATATTTTACGTGTTTGAATAAAAAAGGTAGAGAGATATCTTATTAGAATATATGTTTTATTTATTTTTATCTAAAAAAGAGTAATATAAAAATAGTGTAGAATTTTAATATACAAATATTATTTCAGACAATAATCTTTTAATAGAAAATGATCATCCTATATCATTTTTTAGACAACATTATTTTTCACATCATTTTGTATGATTGTAATTAAGAGAAAAAAAATAAAAAAATTAAATATGATAAATAATATTAAATGAGGTGTAAAAAATCAGTATATACTATTTGTGATAAGAATATCGAATTGATATTTTAAATAAAAATTATGGTAAAATGGAGAAATAAGTTCATATTGATCATTAATGATTGATGTAACTTATATATTAATAATTGATGTTACAAAAATTCTATTTGGTCTGATATTTCAAATAACAATTAGTTGGTCCCACCAAGATCGCTTGCTTTGTGGTGTAGTCAATTGCGCTGCATGTATGAGAAAGTGTTAGAGTTAGCTTTATGAGTTGGTTAGCAGTTTTATGAGTTAGTTAGCAATTCTGTGAAGCTGTTAGAATTTAGTTAATATTCTGTTAGTATTTGAGAGTTTTCTATTATGGTATATAAACCAATCTCGTCTTTGTAATTGGTATCAATTTACATTTTAGTAAAATTCAGAATAGAAGTTCATCATCTTCTCAGTTCTTTTTCTCTCAGTTTCTCTGCCTTTCTCACATCTTTCCTTTTCTTCAGTTTCTTCTTAATATTCAACATGGTATCAAAGTTGAAAATCCTGTGCATTCCACAACTTCAACAACTAGATATCAAGTTACGTTCAATCATTCCATTTCGATAAAGCTAGATGATAAAAATCATCTATTATGGAAACAACAAATTCTTGCAGCAATCAAAGGTTATAATCTCTTTCAGTATATTGAAGGTGTTGAATTTGCACCACCTAAGTTTCGATCTCCTGAGGATGCTGCTTCGCACAATGTATCACCTGAGTATCAGATCTGGGAGCAGCAAGATCAACTTCTTCTTTCATGGCTTCTTTATTCATTTTCAGAAGGCATGCTCACACGTGTTGTTGGTTGTGAGTTTTCCTAGTAGGTATGATATTAAATTGAATCACATTTTGCAACTCAAACTAGAGCACGCATTAGGCAATTTAAGGCTGAGCTTCGCACAACTAAGAAAGGTTCTCGAACAATCAATGAGTACTTACTTCGTATTAAATCTCTCATTGATTCTCTAGTTTCGATTGGTCATCCTATCAGTTCTCAACAACATGTTGAAATAATTTTGGATGATTTACTTGATGAGTATGACACATTTGTCACTTTGGTCAATTCCAGATTAGATCTGTACACTGTAAGTGATGTTGAATCTCTATTACTACTTCAAGAAACAAGAATTGAAAAGAGTATGGTGCCTACTAATTCTAATATAGTTTTTGTCAATCTGACTAATCTTGGATCTACTGATAAATCTATTTCACAGTTGCACATACCTCAGCTTACTAATCAGTCACAAGGTCCTTTTGATGTTTCTCAATTTTCTGATTTCAAAGGTGATTACTCAGTGAATTTCACCAATTTTAGAGGCAATTCCTCAAATCAAGGTGCACAGTTTGGTGGAAGATTTTGAGGCAGAGGTGGTAGAGGTAAAGGAAGATCAAACCTTTCTTGTCAATTATGTCACAAGTCTGGTCATACATCCTTAACCTGTTGGCATAGATTTTATCTACATTTTCAGCCACCATCACCTTCATTTTTTGGTTTTCAATCATATCAACATTATCAGTCTCCCCCAAGATTTCAATCTCCTCAGTCTTCACAATTCCCTCTACTTCAACTTTCCTATTCTCATCCACCTCAGTCCTCATCATTTCAAACATCACATTCATTTTAGACTACTCAACCTTCTACTTCAGGGTTCCAACCAAATACATCTCACAATCCTCATCAGTCCTATCCAAACACTACATCATCTTATCCATACAAACCTCATTCCTCAGTCAATGTTATGGTTGCTACACACTTTATTGTGCATGATGATGCTTGGTATCCAGATTCTAGTGCCACAACTCATGTTATATCTGATGCATCAAACTTTACACATCAAGCTCCATACACTGGATCTGATCAAATTCGGCTAGGCAATGGTTTAGGTTTGCAAATTGCTAGTGTTGGTGAATCTTGTGTTACATCTCCTTTCAATCCTTTTATTACCTTTCGTTTAACCAATTTACTGCATGTTCCTAACATTACTAAAAATCTAATCAGTGTTAGTCAATTTGCTCATGACAATAATGTCTATTTTGAGTTCCATTCTAACTGTTACTATGTCAAATCTCAGGGCAATCATGAAGTTTTACTTCAAGGTATTGTTGATCCTGATGGTTTATACAAGTTTTCTCAGTTCTTTCCTCAGCAATCAGGCATTGCAAGTCAGTAACTGCCACATGTTTCTTGTCAGCAGAGTTCAACTTTAAGTTGTTCTTCAGCAAATATGTTTCCTATTTCCTGTTCACTTAGTTCTTGTTCCTCATCAATAAAGACTGTAAACTCATTTTGTACCGATAGTTCTATTAATTGTGATAATGACATCAGAAATTGTAAAAGAAATTGTAGCTTCAATTTACCATCTTCTATTTGTTTTTCATCTAATAATCAAGCACATTGTGCTGCTGTATCATGTGCTACAGTATCATGTACTTCAAATTCTCATAATAAAACAGCACCTTCTGCTGCACCTTTTGGTTCTTCTTTTTCTGTTTGGCATAACAGACTAGGCCATCCTAGTGCCAAAATTGTACAACAAGTACTACAGTCATGTGCCAAATCTATTCCCCATAAAACAATCTTTGACTTCTATGAAGCTTGTTGTCTTGGCAAGAATCATCAACATCCTTCTCATCTCTCCACTTCCACTTATAATACACCATTTGAATTGGTATTCATGTTATGGGGTCCTGCCCTTTGGCAAGTTCAACTGGTTATAAATACTATCTATGTATTGTTGATGCACACACTAGATTTACTTGGTTGTATCTTCTAAAATCCAAGTCAGATACCTTTTCCACTTTCAAACTTTACCAACAAACAGTTGAACTTCAGTTTAGGTATAAAATAAAAGTTATACAAAGTGATTGAGGTGGTGAGTTTAGACCATTATTTTCTTATCTCACTTCACTATGAGTTAATCATATATTAATTTATCCATACACTCATCATCAAAATGGTGTCATTGAGAGATGGCACATACAAATTACTAAGATTGGACTTACTTTATTGGCCCATGCTTCACTACCTCTTTCCTTTTGGGATCATGCTTTTCAGACAGCAACATTTCTCATTAATATGTTGCCTTCTTCCTCTTTGGCTGGTCAACTTCCATATGTGAAACTTTATAACAAAAATCCAGACTATTCTTTTTTAAGAACCTTTGGATGTGCTTGCTACCCGAATCTCAGACCTTATAATTCCAATAAGTTACAGTTTAGAAGTCCTGAATGTATATTCTTTGGATACAGTTCTTCTCATAAAGGATACAAGTGTCTTCATTTTCAAACAAACAAAATTTACATCTCTAAAGATGTTATATTTAATGAGCTACTGTTTCCATTCACCAAACTCACATTCTTCTTCTAACAAACTTCCTTCTCCTGTTACAGTTTCTGTGTCAACTACTCCACCACTTCTTATTCCACTTCCAGTTACTACTCAGTGTACTCACACATCACCTTTATCTCATTCACCACTCAGTTCATATAATATTTCAGTTCCCTCAGGTTCTACTACCTCCCATAGGTCTTCTGCTCATACTGGTATTGTAGGATCAACTGTGAACATACGATTTTGTCCAGGTCATCAAAGAAATTCAAAAAAAAAATTGAAAAAAAAACTAAGGTGTCTATATCACTAAGTCCCACATTGGAGAAGTTATGCTCCTTCTCCCTCCCCTCCTCCTATATAAAGGGGTGATTCTCAATTGTTTTGGCATCCAAAAAATTACACCATTGGGCTTAATACCAAGTATAAGAGTTAGAGAAAATTATACTCTTAGGCTTAATTCTAAGTATAAGAGCTCGATGACTTTAGTAAATTTTTCTTGAAGTGAGTTGTTTTACAAGGTTTAATTTGAAGAGAACGTGTGGGGCCCTGTACACTAACTTCTTTGAGTATATTATTTTTTATACGCCTTGGAGGCAAGTTTGCTTATTTTTTCTTATATTATTATCTTTTATTATATGCACGTGTATTTCATTTTAGTTTATTCATTTATTAGTTTGGTTTATTTATTTATTAATTTTTTGTGTAAACTTTTTTTGTTTTAAAATTAATTCAATAATAAATTGGGATTAACCGAGTTGTGACAACTTGTTAATCTTATAACTATTTTGAATCATCTGAGTTGTGACAACCTAATGATTCAAATTATTTTAAAAACAAATCACTATTTAACAAATACTTAAAATTCATTTTTTTATTAAAAAAAATCTCATTTAATAGCGATAAATTCAATAATCAGTGGGTGGCGTCTACAGTGTGACGCTTGAAAGCTTCACCTATTCAAACTTTAATTTGATTAACAGAGTCGCGACGACCTGTTAATTCAAATTTTTTATAAAAAAAATAAATATTTTCTTTAAATAAAATTAATCAACCCACACTTATTTTTTATATAACTACGTGACTTTGAGTTCCTCATTGCACTTGAGGGTATGTAGGAGCAGAATTTTTATTCTGTCAAGCCAAAACTTAATTTTTCACAAATTATTTATTTTTTTAGTTTTTTTTACATAAGGGGTAAAACAAATATATTATGATATTACTAAGTTTTGCATAACTAATTTAGGGTAACCGTTTTTTAAAACAGATGTATTAGGGGTACTGTGGGGTTAAGTCTCCACCCTTCCCTATGCATAACCGACTCACAAATTCAATCTGGTTCCAAAGACCATTTTCTGAAAAGAGTTTTCTAATTTTTCCTAGTTTAAATAAAATTAGTGGCGACTCCTAATATATTTATTTGTTTGCCGCTCCCGCCGCGATTTCGATCGCGGCAGATGGTGACTCACGTGAGAATACTTGAGAGTCAAGCTCATATAAATTGGTTATGTAAATTTTTGTAATCTTTGTATATTTGTTTTACCTTTTATTTTTTGTTTCTAATTTTTTTAATTATTTTTTAAACCATTTTGTTAATTATTTTGTTATTAGGAATTTTTGTTTTGTATTTGTTTTTGTTTGTACGCTTCCTACACTCACTTTGTACCTACATGTTTATCACACACATCCGACCGGGACCCTATACCCGGGTCTGAGTGAAACTTACGTTAGGTAAATGTTGCATAGTGACGACTATTTTGGATGTACATCCTATTTGGTTATTGCGAAAACCTCATCTATAGTGTGTATTTTTCATGAATATCCCACACCTAGTGGTTTATCTACTATTTCGTGATTAACATTCTGAAATGAGACTTGGCTCTAGAGACCTTTAGAATAGAAGGGCCACCAAATGAGAGTTATCACGAATCAGAAAGACTCATAGATCTTTATGATAGAATTCCTCCGTTTAAGGCAACCCCGTAGGACACAAAAGAAGTGTACTTCTTCTTTATCTATCTATCCTTTTTTTTTCAGCATGCATTTTCATGACAAAAAAAACATGCATTTTCATTGCATTCCTAGCATTCTAAAAAAAAATATTGCATTTTCATGATATTTCTAGCATTCAAAAAAAAATCATGCATTTTCATGGCATCCATAGCATTCTAAAAAAAATCATTCATTCTCAGGGCATACATTTCCTTGGCATTATAAAAAAAAGAAAAAAAATGTTTTCATTTCATTTCATCTTATGCAGCTCATTCATTCCATCTCATTATTTTTGTTTGGTGTTACCGTGCCTAGCACTATTACGCGACTAAGGAAAGAAGACATCAATCAAACCCGAGTTCACAATACAAGGGCTTGAACAAAGCTTGCAGCGATAACAACTAAGAATGAGGGAAGAAATTTAAGTGTGGAAGTAGATGAGATGAAAGAAAGGGTGAATGAAATGACAAAGTCTCAGAGAAGAATAGAGGAAATGTTGTTAGCCATAAGAGAGACCCTCATTTTGAAGGAGACAGCCGGAGGTATAGGAATAACTGGGGCACACTTGCACCCACCAAATACTACTTCCATGAAGGCAAACCCTAGGGCCTCCACTGAGATTCCTTTTGTGGGAGGAACATCAAATATTACATCACTAATGATTCCTATCAGAGAAGGGCATCATTCGTTAGAAGATACTCAAAATGAAGTCCATGGTAATGTTGAATTCACGTGGGAACCACCGCATATGTCAATCCCGACATCAACGGGATTTCCTATTAGTACTGGTCATGCGGTCATTCAAAATGATAAGAGGGATGAAGAATGGATGGAAAAGATGGAGGAATAAATCAAAGCAATTAAGAGTCCTAGCACCTATGGTCCCATTGGGATAGAAGAGTTGTGTCCTACTACTAATATTATCATCCCAAAAGACTTTAAGGTTCCAGAATTTGACAAATATGATGGGAGCACCAACCCATTTTTTCACCTGAAATCATACATTACCAAAATGTCAATTTGGTCAAAGGACTGGAAGTTCCTTGTCAGCTTTTTCCATGAAAGCTTGACTGGACCTGCTTTGGAATGGTGTATCCAACAAGACCTCTCTAATATCTCTTCTTGGGATGACTGGGCAAACTTGTTTATGGGACAATATCAGTTCAACTTGGAAACAGTCTCAACTCGGGAACAGTTAAACTCAATGCAGAAAAGAAATGATGAATCTTTTAAGCAGTATGCACAAAGGTGGAGAGCCTTGGCGGCTCAAGTTCAACCCTTATTAACACTGTCTGAGACGTGCTCATATTTCTTGGGAACCCTGGGAAATCCTTTTATCAGAGTAATGGCCGGAGCAGCCTATAAAGATTTCGCTGATTTGATTGTTGCTAGGGAAATAATTGAGATTTTTTTTAAAGCTGAGAAGTTATTAATGAGCACTACAGAGGATATCACTACTAAGAAAGGATTCCAGCCGAAAAAGATTGAGTCTGGTGTGAATTATGTCTAGCATCAACAGACTTTCAGACCTCGATATTCTCCACAATACCTAAGTCATCAGGCACCATATAACCCTAACATTCATTTGCCATACCATATACCTACACCTCCTTACTACCCTCCACACCAAATTATACCAACCACAAACATCACCCTAACTCCACAAACATCACCCTAACTCCACAATTCCAAATCAATAACATTCCCATACCCCAACCGTATGTACCATCTCGCCCAATCTACACTCAATACCCTTCTTCCCCTTCGCAAAATTTCCCAAATTATTCACAACCTCAACCAAATTTCCAAAATCAAGGTCGTTTCCGTCCCCAAAGCCTACCCCTTTTCCCAAAATTGTTCATCTCAAATGCAGATCTATTCCAAACGTTGTTCGATGCTCACTTCATTTCAGGGAATCCTGTGCGTCCTCTACAACCACCATTTCCAGCATGGTACAACACAAATTTAACTTGTAAGTAGATATGGATGTCTCAGGGCACTCAATTGAAGATTATGAATCCTTCAAGATTGTGGTAAGGAAGCTACTTGCTTATAGGAAGCTTGACATTGAAGAAATAGTCAGACCTAGTATTATTAACAACTCTTGAAGTGATAATTAGTGATGTTAGACTCATGTTAACTTTCTTGAGACATTAATGTAATGAATTTTATGGGTACCTTATTTCCTTTCATCACTTTGTCTTTCTTTCATTTCTTTAAAGTGTCTCCTTTGGTAATTCTCTGTTGGGTCCGCGTGTGTAAATGTCTTTGCAAAAAAATAAATAAATAAAAATGAGCTTATAAGTAATCACTTGGTGTGCACTATCTTTTTGTCTCAAAGTTAAAGTTTTGAAAATAAACAATCATGATTTGAAAATGAAGACTGACCATTTTTCTCTATCTTTTACAAAATTTCATCATTTTTATCCTTTGTTACCCCTTTTGAGCTTGAATTTTTTTTTAATAAACCTTGGATAAGGATCACTCCTATACTAGGGGATAGTATAAAACAAAAGTTGATTGTCATGATGAATGTTCTGAAGCATAATGGAAAAGGAAGAAAAGGTGAAAAAGTCAAGAAGTAAAAATAAAAAAAATGATGAAAAAAAGGCAAAAAAAAGGAGAAGGGAAAGGAGGATGAAAGAAAATGAAATGAAATGGAAAAGAAAAGGAGAATAATAAGATACAAGTGTTTGAAAGTGGAAAAACAGTTGGTGAAGTTTAATAATCCGTAGTCCCATTCTACCCTTAAACACTTGTTTGAGCCTTATATTTTTTCTTTCATAACCATAGCCTTGGCCACATTACAAGCCTCAAAAAGTCCATTCTGATCAATGAAGGGTTATTGTCATTTTCGTTAACTTTAATTTTTAGACAAAGGTTATGCTAATCCAGGTATTTAATTTATTGATTGTAAAAAAAAAAGGAAAAAAAAAAGGGACTTACACTAGGACAAATTTGTACCCCGTTCGACTTGGCTCTAAACTGAGGCAATTTTTCTTTTTCCTGGTTCAATTTGATCTAAACTGGGGCAATTTTTCCCTTTCTTGGTTCAGTTTGTTTTGGGCAAGCCTTTTAGTCACTAGGATAAGTCTTGGTCTTACTCAATTCAGTCATAAACAGGGACAAATTTCTCTCCAGTTCAATTTGGCTTGATGTAAATGTTCAGCAGAAGAAAATTCTTGACCATAATGTCTAGTAGACAACTAAAGATTGGTCTCATGAAGGTCAAACATATTCGTATCGGGTCAACACCTCTTTGGATCTCATATCATCATTTGTGTATTTTTTGTGTAGTTAAACTTCTAAGACTAAATCAGAAGTTGTTTACCCAATAAATTCCTTTTGAATCCATGTTTGTCTGTTACGTAATGTTTCAAATAAGGTGAACAAGAGTACAACATTATGATTTGACTATTCGATGGCAATCCCCTGATGAACTTTTCAAATCAAAAAGAACTTAGAAGTTTCGAAGCTCATTATATTGAAAACTCGAAAGGACAGTTTAAGCAAGAGTTAAAGCAAATAAATTGAAATTACTTAAACTGAGACAATTTTATTTGCATCCGATTGGCTACACAGGGGCAACTTGGTTTGCATTCAATTAGTCACACTGAGGCAAAACTTTTGAGAATATATATTAAAGGAAGTAGACAACGGTTAAATCATCAAACTGTTACAGGAAATCAATTGGATTGGGATCAAGAAACAAATACTGGGGCAAAATCTTTCTCATAAATACTTAGTAGCCCTAAGCAAGGATTCACAACAAGGGATGATCATCTCACTTCTCAAAGGGAGAGAAAAAAAAATCAAGAAGAAATGAAAAAGAAGAAATGAAGGAAAAGTAAAAAAAAAAGTCAAGAGGATTCCAAGTCAACCGAAGGTCCAAGAGGCAAAAACATATGAACAAGGATTTGATTAGTCAAAGCTTTCCAGAGTTTTCGTTGGTCTCTTTTTCTTAAGAAAAAAAAAGAAAAAGAAAGAAAAAAAAGGAAAAGAAATGAGAGAAAAGAAAAAAGGAAAGAAAAAAGATTAAGAAGAAAAAAGATCTTAAGTCCATAACTTACTAGCACAATTTGTTTCATGCATCATTTTGAGTGCACCGGCTCCCTATCATTTTGAGCGCATCGACTCCATGTATCATTGAGCGCATCAGCTCGCTGCATTTTGAGTGCATCGGCTCCTTTCATTTTTAGTGTATCGGCTCCATGCACCATTTTGAGCACATCGGCTCCATGCATCATTGAGAGCGTCGGCTCCATGTTTTTTATTCTTTTGAACACATTGGCTCCTTGCTTTTTAAATTGTTTTGAGCAAACTAACTCATTGCATTTTGAGAGTATCAGCTCTATAATTTTTAAATTTCTGTCAATTATTGGTTCTCTGCATTTGAAATCTATTTTGGGCACATCAGTTCTATGCATTTTAAATTTCAGTCACATCATTTTCTTTTGAGCGCATCGGTTCCCTGTCGTTTAAATTCTTGTCATTTATTTTTTAGCGCATCGGTTCCTATCATTTACTTTTGAGTGCATCGGCTCTTATCATTATCTTTCTGTCATTCTACCTTTGAGTGCATCGCTCTTTGTTCTCACATTGTTTCTTTGTTTCTCCGTACAAAATTTGAGTTCATTTCTTTATTCGTTCCTCACTATGATAAAATGAAAAGTTGCGGATATTCTTTTTATCTAGTAAGAAACAAGTAAAGATGGGCAACTGTGAACACCCGATTTTGTTCGGGTCATCAAAGAAATTCAAAAAATGAAAAAAAAAGAAGAAAAAAACAAAAAAAAAAACTAAGGTGCCTATATCACTAAGTCCCACATTGGAGAAGTTATGCTCCATCTCCCTCCCCTCCTCCTATATAAAGGGGTGATTCTCAATTGTTTTGGCATCCAAAAAATTACACCATTGGACTTAATACTAAGTATAAGAGCTAGAGGAAATTATACTCTTGAGCTTAATACTAAGTATAAGAGCTTGAAGACTTTAGTAAATTTTTCTTGAAGTGAGTTGTTTTACAAGGTTTAATTTGAAGAGAACGTGTAGGGTCCTGTGCACCAACTTCTTTGAGTATATTATTTTTTATACGCCTTGGAGGTAAGTTTGCTTATTTTTTCTTATATTATTATCTTTCATTATATGCACGTGTATTTCATTTTAGCTTATTCATTTATTAGTTTGGTTTATTTATTTATTAATTTTTTGTGTAAACTTTTTTTTGTTTTAAAATTAATTCAATAATAAATTAGGATTAACCGAGTTGTGACAACTTATTAATCTTATAACTATTTTGGATCATCTGAGTTGTAACAACCTAATGATTCAAATTATTTTAAAAACAAATCACTATTTAATAAATACTTAAAATTCATTTTTTTATTAAAAAAAATCTCATTTAATAGCGATAAATTCAATAATCAGTGGGTGACGTCTCTAGCGTGACGCGAGTTTCACCTATTCAAACTTTAATTTGATTAATAGAGTCGCGACGACTTGCTAATTCAAATTTTTTATAAAAAAAATAAATATTTTCTTTAAATAAAATCAATCAACTCACACTTATTTTTTATAGAACTACGTGATTTTAAGTTCCTCATTGCATCTGAGGGTACGTAAGAGCAGAATTTTTATTCTGTCAAGTTAAAGCTTAATTTTTCATAAATTATTTATTTTTTAGTTTTTTTTATATAAGGGGTAAAATAAATATATTATGAGATTAATAAGTTTTACATAACTAATTTAGGGTAACCGTTTTTTAAAACGGATGTATTAAGGGTGCTATGAGGTTAAGTCTTCACCCTTCCCTATGCATAACCGACTCCCAAATTCAATCTGGTTCCAAAGACCATTTTCTGAAAAGGGTTTTTCAATTTTTCCTAGTTTAAATAAAATTGGTGGCGACTCCTAACATATTTATTTGTTCGCCGCTCCCACCGCGATTTCGGTCGCGACATCAACACTTCAACCTCTTAATTCAGTATCACTCATGTCATCACCTATTCCTTCTGTTCTTCTCGATTCTAATCATGTCCTTCCCAGTTCTAACTCTAATATGAATACTCATCCAATGACTACCCGAGCAAAGGCTGGTGTCTTTAAACTTAAGGTTTATCTAACTCATATCATTCCTACCTCTGCTGAAGAAGTTTTTGCATCATCTGATTGGACTGCACCCATGCATGCTGAGTACAATGCATTAATTTCTAATCATACATGGCATTTGGTGTCTTTTCCTCCTAACAGAAAGCCAATAGGCTGTAAATGGGTGTTCATAATAAAAGAAAATCCTAATGGATCAATCCAAAAATACAAGGTAAGACTTGTTGCCAAGGGATTTCATCAAGAATACGGTTTTGACTACACAAAAACCTTCTCCCCTGTGGTTAAACCAACAACAATTCGCATCATCTTAACTTTAGCATTGTTGCATGGTTGGTTTCTCAAACAACTAGATGTCAATAATGCATTTCTCAATGGGCAACTTCATGAAGAAGTCTTTATGACTTAGCCACTTGGCTTTGTTTCTTCAAATAGTTCATTAGTTTGCAAGCTGGATAAAGCTATCTATGGTCTCAAACAAGCTCCAAGAGCTTGGTTTGAGAAACTACCTCAGACTTTAAATCAATTTGGCTTTACTTCTAGCAAATGTCATCCATCTCTGTTTATCAGGAAAACAACAGACAGTTGCACTCATATCCTAGTGTATGTGGATGATATTATCCTTACAGGTACTTCCACTAATTTCATTTCTCAGTTAATACTCTGCCTCAATGATAAGTTTGCTTTGAAGGATCTTGGTTCTCTTCATTATTTTCTAGGAATTGAGGTTCATACCTTGCTTGATGGCAGCCTTCATCTCAGCCAATCAAAGTATGTTAGAGATCTATTAACCCGAGCCAATATGCTTAAAGCTAAAAAAGTTACTACTCCAATGACCGCTGGTACTAAGTTGTCCAAACATGGTTCTAACTTCTTTTCTGATCCAGCTTTGTATAGGTCCATTGTTGGTGCTCTTCAGTACTTAACAATTTCCAGACCAGAGTTGTCATATTTAGTGAACAAAGCATGTCAATTCATGTATCAGCCGTTAGAAAGTCATTAGAAATCAGTAAAAAGAATTCTCAGGTATCTCAATGGTACTATGAATTATGGTCTTCATTTACAAAAATCTACTCATCTAGCTCTCCAAGGTTACTGTGATGCAGATTGGGAAAGTGATCTTGATGATAGGAAGTCCACCTCTAGTGCATGTGTATTTTTTGGAGGAAACTTAGTATCATGGTAGTCTAAGAAGCAACAAGTAGTGACTCGATCTAGCACTGAATCTGAATATAGAAGTTTAACCTCTACTGTAACTGAACTAACTTAGATCCAATCTCTACTTTCTGAGTTACAGGTCAATGTGAGCAAACCGATCATTTATTGTAATAACATGGGTACTATTTTATTATCTCATAATCCAATATTACATAATAGAACAAAACATATAGAGTTAGATTTGTTTTTTTGTAAGAGACCAAGTTATGTAGCAAGAATTGATCAGCATATCCCATCCGATGCAAAACCTTTAGCTCCCTCAAAATTTATTCTTTTCAAAGATAAGCTAACTATTACAAATTTGCCTCAGGAGAACATAAAGGAACGTGCTAATCTAAAAGGTGCGACATAGCGGCAGTGTTAATTAATTTATTTATTTTTTAAATTATTAATCAAAACACACATCTCAAATAAATTAAGTAATCTAAAAGTTATAAATCTCAAATAATTTTTATATTTTTACATCAAATAATATATATATGTATATATTTTATTTAATATTATTTATTATATATATATTATTTTTACTCAATTATATTTATTAAAAAAATATAAATAATAATACATCTTAAAAAATAGTATAAAATTAACATTTCCCAACCTTAAATGTATAAAGTTTCGCAGTGTGTGTTGGCATAGTGCTTTAAGTGATTTTAACAGTCGTCAATTAAAATGTAGTGGAGTACAGCTACTGCTACATGCACAGACAGACAGATTTTGTAAAGAAAAAAGAAATTTCACGTAATAACGTCATCACCGTTCAACATTCATTCAGACAGATTTTGAAAAGAAATTTCACGTAATAACGTCATCACCATAAAGAAATTTCACGTAATAACGTCATCACCATTCAACATTCATTCAGACAGATTTTGAAAAGAAATTTCACGTAATACCGTCATCACCGTCATCACCGTTCAACATTCATTCAGACAGATTTTGTAAAGAAATTTCACGTAATAACGTCATCACCCTTCAACATTCATTCAGACAGATTTTGTAAAGAAATTTCACGTAATAACGTCATCACCATTCAACATTCATTCATTTCATCGATTCTCTCCGACATTTTTCAAAATATTCAATGGCCCACAATTTTGTAACTCAGGGCCGCAGAGACTTTTTTCTGTGCAAGTATAATAATCCTTTAAAACATTTCCAAACATGGAATAAAATGCAAAGGAACTTTCAAAAGAAAGAGAGCACTGCAACCATTTCTTCTCCAATCATCCTATACTTTTTTGTGAGATTATAAAGTATTTTTACAAATTTAATTTATTTAAATTATTTATAAAACTAATTTTTATTCAATTATAAGTACACTAAGGTTATGTAATCTCTTTACTTTACTAAAATTTAAACTCACATCTTCATTTAAGAGAATTGAATGAACAAGTTGCATTTAGCATAACACTATAAAAAGCTAAGCCAAGCCAAGGTATTTATTTGGCTTTTTGTTCGGCTACTTTGAAGTATACTTGGCAATATTGAGCTGACCATTTTTTATTTATATTTTGGTGTGTTGGCATTATTTCATTGGTATTGCTAAAAAATAAGGTGTTAGGTTTGTGTCCAAGCAAGTATTTCTCGGCATTTTCTGCTATGGGAAGGGCCCTGTTACAATACATAAGATGACTCGGTCACCGCCTCTACAATTTAAGCTCCTTTTCTTCTTTTTTTCTATTCCCCCCCCTATCAACCTGCTTTGTTTTGCTTCCCAATTTTTTATGCGCCACAATTTAACTTTCCATTTTTCTGATCTCATATTTTACACCCAGAATTAGCACTCAAACCCTCATCTTCTCTTCTCTCTTCATGTATGTTCTGACAAATGGCTAATGAGTTTGTGCAAATAGGAAAAAAGAACAATTAATTCATCAAAATAAGATAAAAAAAACAATGAAAGAAGAAAAAAAGATCACTGACAACATTTGAAGAGTAACAAAACTGAAAAGGAAAAGAAAAAGACAACCCCCTATTAATCGTTTCTCCCATTACACCACCATGAACATAAAACATGAAGAAAAAAAATAAAATAAAAGAGCAGTACAATAACATTAATCAAGGTCTCTTCTTCTTTATTTATGGAGGTTGACGAGTAACCCGGCTATCCGACCCGCGCGTGAGGTGGGGTGGTGGGAGTGGAGGAAGCTCAGGGCGGAGGAGGCGGCCGCCCGGTGGGGGAAGCGGCGGAGGTCTTCCAAGGAATGAATGAAACAGCTGAAGAAGGAGGGTACATGAGGGACAGAGAGATTAGCGGGAAAAGGACGGTAAGGGAGGGAAGAGAAAGAAGCAGATGAGGAGTGAGAGTGAAGGAGATGGGAATGGATGATGATAGAGAAACAAGCAGATGGAGTAGGGAGAGTGGAGAAGATAATGGCGGAGACAGAGAATCATTTCTGAGTAGTAGTATTGGAAATGGAAAGAGCGGATTGGATGGTTATTTTCTTTTTCTTATTATCATCGTCCTTCTTCTTGGGTGTTGGATCTTTCTTTGGTGGGTCTTGCTTGTACCCCAGGCTTTTGCTAATGTTCTCCGGCTTGCTGCTCATTGTGGCGAAGCAAGGTGGCGGTTCACGGCGGAGGACAAGTGGGAAGCTCAGTTAGAAGAGGTTGTTGGTGGTGAAAGGGAAATAAAAGGGCTGCTACTGGAAAGAACGTGAAGGGAAATACGATAGGAGCGCTACTTATAGAAAGAGAGAGAGAGTAAAAATGGAAAAGAGAGAGAGAGAGAGAAATTTATGAAAAAATTAGAGAGCTCTTTGTTACAATGTGAAAAAAGAGAAATCCTTATCTAATACAGGTCATATATTTTTATAGAATAAAATAAGCCAGAGTTAATGTAGTACAATATAGTGCGAAGGATTAAACTACCCTCAAGCATACTAAAAATATACTTTATACACTAATCTTAACAGGTTTTAACTTTTAACAGCCGACTGTCCATCATCCCTTTTCTTTTATTAGAAAGTCTTAGTTAGATATGTTTATCTTTATTCTATTATTTTGTATGTGTTTAAATTATTATTTAATATGTACAATGATATATTTAAAGGTATGCATATTTTTAAATACTTCTCATTATTTTAATTATGTCAAATAATAATTTAAATATTTATAATAGGTTGTATTTATCCAAAAATTGCTGGGTATTCTTATGGGTATTGCTACCTTCCAGCTTGAACCACCTGCAAGAATTCGTGGAGGCCGAGAGAGAGTGAAGGTGGCAGGTTGGGGTTGTGTTCCAGAGAGAGTGTGTTGCTCTTGTTCTTGTTCTTGAGCATAAATGGATACCATAAACGGAGTGCAAGTGAACCCATTATTTTACGAGAATGTCGGGTTTGAAATTATGGTCAGAACAAATTAGAACATGGAAAAAGTGTTACCAATTTCGTGGCATATCTATTTAATTTTATTTTATTTGATGTGAAAATTATGTCAATATTGTATGGTCTTGAATATCAGGATAATAGAAGCATTATGCTTATATATATATCGTTCACTTATGCTTTGTTGCAAAGTATTAGGTGATTTTACCCATAAAGAGTGAGCTGATACTTGATAGGGGGGGAGGGGGAATAGTAAAAGGAAGAAAAGGAGCTTAAATTGTAGAGACAGTGACCCAATCATCCTGTGTATTGTAACAGGGACCTTCCCATAGCAGAAAATGCCGAGAAATACTTGCTTTGGCATAACCCCCAACACCTGATTTTTAGCACTACCAATGAAATAATGCCAACACACCAAAATATAAATAAAAAAATGGTCAGCTCAATATTGCCAAGTATACTTCAAAGTAGCCGAACAAAAAGCCAAATAAATACCTTGGCTTGGCAGTGGCCCAATCCTATGTATTGTAACAGGGCCCTTCCCATAGCAGAAAAATGCCGAGAAATACTTGCTTGGGCACAAACCCAACACCTTATTTTTTAGCACTACCAATGAAATAATGCCAATACACCGAAATATAAATAAAAAAAAATGGTCAGCTCAATATTGCCAAGTATACTTCAAAGTAGCCGAACAAAAAGCCTAATAACAATACCCTTCGAAACCAAGCTTGTACTTTTGAAGGCTCATTCGATCATTGATCTCCACTTGTTTCATTCACAAAGTGGCCCACTTGCTGACAGCATAGAAGTACTTGTTTCATTCACAAAGTGGCCCACTTGCTGCCAGAAGTCGCCAACTTGCTGACAGCACAGAAGTACTTGTTTCATTCCATCGTATGTGTCTGCTTTCTTTCCCTACACGTACTTTCCAGTAGCACCCCTTTTATTTCCCTTTCACCACCAACAACCTCTTATGACTGCGCTTCCCACTTCTCCTCGGCCGTGAACCGCCCCCTTGCTCAGCCGCAGTGAGCAGCAAGCCGGAGAACATTAGCAAAAGCCTGGGGTACAAGCAAGACCCACCAAAGAAAGATCCACCACCCAAGAAGGACGAAGATAATAAGATAAAGAAAATAACCATCCAATCCGCTCTTTCCTATACTACTACTCAGAAATGATTCAACACCAAAGAAATGTTTAGTGTATGAAATAATATGGAATAAATTTAAATTGATATGAATAATATAATTATTTTTAATGAAAAAAATAAAATTTCTTTTTCTTCCATATATATAAAAAATTAAAATTGTACTCATATGATGCACGATGAGTTCATTTTAAAATATGAGAATAATTTCTATAATACAATAACTAATTTCCATACAACTTTAAATAAATTGATATGTACGAAGTAAGATGGTTATACCTTTTTATAAAAAAATTCAAAAATTCAAACCGATAAAATTTTGGCTATTTGCCTACATAAATATATTTTTTAGTATCATTTTGGATCCTACATAAGACATATACAACATAAAAGTGCTAAAATATGTTTTTCATGTATAGCTCATAAATAATACAAATGTTTTCTAAAGTGACAATGATAAACATATATAAATGCTTAAAAATTGGTATGAGATATGCTACAAAGTATACAAAGAAAAGTATTGATCACCAAAAAAAATGAAAACTGAGTTAATACTTTTTCACCATTTAAAAAATAAATAAATTTATACATTCATTGAGAAGAATACGCAATTTCAAAAGTTCGAGTATGTAAGAAAGTGCTTGTGGGGATGGACACCCTCAATCTCCTAACCAAATATTAGTTTTACATATAAGAGTGTGAGATAAATCTAAAAAAAAAAAAATAGTTAAACATTTAGCTAAAAAATTCACATGTCATTTTATGAATTTGTACATGGTTGAAATTGTATATAAGAATAAATGTTGTTATAAACAAATATCAAAAGTAAATAAATATATTTTACAACATAAATATGTTTTATTTTAAATATAATTAATTAACTTAGTTGCCTAATAATATATTACATTCAATTAGTTTTATGATATTTTCATGTAAAGGTTTTACTCATAATGTAGATATTAAAATTCATAAATGATATACAATCATTATTTTCAGAACTGGACTGATTCTTAAACTGGTATAGAGAAAGGTTTAAGGATTAGAGGTCCAACTGAAATTAAATTGATGTGGAATTGAAGTTTTATAAATAAAATATTTAATAAATACATGAGAATATATAAAAAAAACATATATATATGTATATATAAGTAAAATTATAAAATAAAGAAATATTAAAATATATCTTATAAAGAAAGTAATTCATGACACATACACATTAAAGAAACACAATAATTAAATCTTAAACTATATAAATATACTTAAATATGTACTACACTAAATATATTTTCACAAATAAAATTAAGTTAAATATGTTTGGATATAATAAAAATATAATACAAAGATTTTTGCAACGGAATAAAATGGTACAAGTGACTAGCTGCTGCTGTGCATTTAATTCATGAACAACCAGTGCATTTAATTCATCCACGTATCTTTCGTAACTAGTATGGTGAATAATGATTTTGCATCATTCGGCATCATTCTTACTCTTATTTATGAGAGTTCATACACGTATCTTTCGTAACTAATTTGGTGGTTTTGCATCATTCGGTATTACTCTTACTCTTATTTATTTATGAGAGAGTAAGAAATTTATATACTATTAAATAGATATCACATTAAATTTGTAGATTACTTTTATCTCTCACATGTAAACTACATTTGCTCTTGGTGTAGCTAATAATTTTTTCTTATTTAATTTCTCTTTCCTGATCATGAGAAAAAAGTTAATAAAGAATAATTGAGAAATATTAATAATATATTTTTATATTTTTTAATATTTATTTTATTATTAATTTAAAATTAAGTGTTATTAACATTCTTCTCTTAATAATTTTTTTAAGTATATAAAATATACTAATAATAAAATAAATATTAAAACAAATATTTAAAAAATATTTTACTATCATTCCTCCTAATTCTAATATGGTTAAGAGTGAAAACATTTGTCATATTCAAAATAGAATCTCAAAATCACAATAATTTACAATCAAGATAACAAATTTCCCCATTTTGATGTTGGTAGCTGGTGCATACCCACCAAAGAAAATTAGCAAAAGCCTGGGGTACAAGCAAGAGCCACCAAAGAAAGATCCAGCACCGAAGAAGGACGATGATAATAAGAAAAAGAAAATAACAATCCAATCCGCTCTTTCCATTTCCAATACTACTACTCAGAAATGATTCTCTGTCTCAGCCATTATCTTCTCCACTCTCACTCCTCCTCTGCGAAAAGTACTTTGTCAACTATCTTTTTCTTTCACATTCAGTTCTTTTTGTATGTATTGGATGAACTGAGATCGACTTGTTGAGCTGGGAATTTTGTTTTGCAGATTGATGATGGTGGGCTTTGCTGTGGTAGTTTTGGAGCTGTAGAATCAACCAAAAACCAACATCTTGAGAATGTAAGTTAGTTTTTTTTCGTATTAGCTCCTTTTCCTTATCCATATATAGTTATTTTCTCTTTTTTTTTGTTTTGTTCTAAGTGGAGTAACGGTTGATAGACAAAATGGATCCTTTTGTCTTTTGAGCATTGTTTAGGGCTTTGTCATTTTATGCTTTTTTTTTTCTGTTTTTGGGTTACACCATTTTATGCTTTTTTTTTTATTTGGCCATGAAATATAATCATGGCTTGTTGCAGCAGCAGCCAGATCCCTTCAACTGATTTAATTTCAGAAGGAAGTCGAAACTTTCTACTTGATCATGCTGCTGAATTCCAGCAGAAGAAAGATACATATTTTTAAAATAAATAGAAAAGGTTGTCAAAGAAAAAGAAAGGATTGATAGTCATATATTTTGGGTCGTTTGGGTTTAAAACTTGTTTCTTTATTTTCGTTGTCAGTTTTTATTTTTTAGAAATATCAAAACTAAACTGAATGAATCAATCTGTTTATACCAACGGGGTTGGTACGAGTAGTAAGCGGCTCGGTATCGCTTAAGCAAGGTCTCGGGTTCGAGCCTTCTGAATGCAGCAAATCCCCGTTGGGAGACTCACCCACTACCTCCAAGTGTGCGACGCGGGTCGGATCCGAATTAATCAGGGCAAAGCCCTGAATACCGGATGGGCAACCAAAAAAAAATCAATCTGTTTATTAGTTCTGCTGAATCTGATTTATATACAATTATTAATGATGGATTAAGACAAACTAATCATATAATTAGTTATTTTGATAATAAATATTTTAAAAGGTAAAAAAAGAAATATGTTTGATTTGTAAAGTTGGAAACAATTTTTTTAAAATGAAAACAATAAAAATATATTTGGTCAAATCTTCAAATATTATAATCATTTTTAATAAATAAAATGTATTTAGTTGAGTTTACTAATTCAAAAACTCATTACGCATAGGCATATACATATATAATACAGGATATTAAATTAAATTAAATATACATATAAAAGACAAATACTATGAATAGACAGTTAACGGTTTCACGTGGTCCATACATGATGTCTTTGGGGATACGTACACTTTAGATTTGCAAAAAAAGAAAAAATCTGTTTTTATACAGATTTGTCAATATTTTTATTAACAAGGGAAAATATCCTGAATAGGAAACGGGCTTTTCTGCTTTGTTAATATTTAAAGTTAATATATTAAATTTGAAGTTAATCTTAATATTTTCTGAATTTAAAAATAAAAAATAAATATGAAATTATAACAAAAATATATAATTGGGATGTCAACTTATTAATATATTTAAAGAATTTATTATAAAATAAATTTTTAAATAAAATTTTAAGTCAAACTAAATTTTTAAAAAGCTCATATTAAATATTAAAAATTAACTTATTTTAGATTTATATGTATGATCTATTTAAGATAAAGTCTAATCTGTTTTGACTTAATTTTTTTTTATAAATATCAAAGGTTCAAAGCTCAAAAGACTTTTCACGACATAGAGGAGCAAGGACCTAAAGTAAACAAGAGTACAAGAAATAAGAGGACAAAAACGTATACAAAAAACAAGGCAAAAAACATTAAAAAAAAAACTACCATTTTTAGTCATTAACTTCCTGCACTATGTTGTCTTATTGAACCAGAAAACTTCTATCTTCTAACTTCTTGCATATTTGATATCAAAAACTATGGGGAGAATGGAAAATCAAAGCACCACCCCTTAGCCCGATACCCTAATCTCATTTTAACTTAAGTGTAAACCTGCTCCTAATTTGGTTCAATTTTATCAAACATCAACATATTTCTAGATTGTCATATAGTCTAAATGATAACAAAAAATAAAGACACTCATATCTTTTTTTGAAAACCATTCAAACTAATATCCACCCATGAATTAAAGAATGTACGTAAATCAAGTGGGGAAGACCAGTGAAAGCCCCACCACTCTGGACAGGAGCACCATAACTTTCAAGAGAAAACACAATTGAAGAAAAGATGATTAATACTTTCAATCACTAAACAACAAAAAGGACACCCTTCATCACCTTCCTGAATCAAATTGAACTTCTTAAGACAGTCTTTTGTGTTTAATCTTCCCAACAACACAAACCAAACAAGTAGTTCAGCCCTTGGAGTAGCAAGACATTTCCAAACGCCTTTTGTACTGTTTCTAGAAAGACATATCGAACTAGACAAAGAGGCTTCAACAAACAAGAAAGATTTAACTGAGAAAGTACCTTTAGAATCAAACCTCCAAAAAAGCTTGTCTCCTGTCTCCCTATTAAAAGACGCCTAAGATAATAATATATTGAGCTCATTAAGTTGTTGTAACTCTCAAACAAATAAAACATGCTTCCAAAGAAAATTTCATCTCCAAACAACTCCATCCCATACTCCAAACTCCGCAATTATCTTATTTTTTTGCAACAAAACAATATAAAGCCTCGAAAATTTATCTTTAAGACTTTCTTCACTAATTCACTTGTCTTCCCAAAACATAGATTTCAAATCATTTCTCACATTCATCCACATTCCATGCTGAATTATTTTATTAATTTCTTTTCCAGAATTTAAAAACTTGTAAATATCAGCCCAAAGACCCCCTCTAGAACTTATCTTTTGATCAACCAACGGCCTATCCAAAACCAGACTATATTTAGAGCATACAATCATTTTTTCATAATGGTTTATCTGTAGCAGACATAATAAGATTACGAGGAATGATAGTAACATATTTTTTTAAATATTGTTTAATATTTATTTTATTATTGGTCTATTTTGTATACTTAAAATGATTATTTGATGAAAAATATTAGTAACACTTAATTTTAGAATAATAAATTAAATATTAAAAAAATGTGTAAAAGAATGTATTGCTAATATTTCACTATTAATCTTTATTAACTTTTTTCTCATGATCACAATAGAGAAATTAAATAAGGAAAATTTATTAGCTACACCAAGAGCAAATGTAGTTTACATGTGAGAGATAAAAATAATCCACAAATTTAATGTAATATCCATTTAATAGTATATAAATTTCTTACTCTCTCATAAATAAATAAGAGTAAGGGTCTATTTGGATAGTAAAATTAGAATTGTTATTCAAAATTTTAATTTCAATTCCAATTCTGTCAGAATTGAAATTAGTTCAGAATTTTAAATTATATGTTTGGGTTGTGCAAAGAATTAGGACATAGAATTGAAATTCTAAATTCAAGTCTAATTCTATGGTTTGGATATATGATCTAAATATATATATATATATATATATATATATATATATATATATATATATATATATATATAATTGTAATTAAAAAATACATTAAAATGTTATTTAACATTAAATATATGAATATTTACTATATATTTTATTTTTTTCTCAAATTTAATTTTAACTTCATCAACAAATAATAACTAAAAAGTTTCATTGCAAAATAAATAAACTTGTCCCATAAAGTGAAGACACATTGTTCATATCACAAATGAAACTTCAAACGTAAACAATATCCACTTCAAAACCTAACTTAAAAATAAATCTAAAATTAAATATTTTCTTCAAAAATAGGCAATAAAAATTCTAAGACCAGATATATTGTCAATTTTATTAATTTTTTATTTGCATCAAGATCCATGATTTTCTAAGTGTAGCTGGAAGAGCCTTAAATGACTCATACTTTCTTGCATCACTAGTAAGAACATTGTAAGCTTGGAGCAATTCTAGTTCTTCTAAATCTGAAATTTTAGAAAGTTCAACGATTATTTCTTCAGCGCTTGCTTTAATAGAATCATGTTGATGGACTTCACTGATAGTGTTAGTCATATGAGTAACAATAATTACAAGTGTGTCACTAGAGCGATTTCTCTTTCTTTGAAGATTTAGATTCAATATAGAATAAGTTGGTTGCTTAGGTGAAGTTGGTGTAGATTTAAGTGTATCATAAATTGTCTCCTTAATAATATTTGAATTGACATTGTTTGTATTCTCTTCTTGTTCAATCTCTTTCATGGCTTCAGCACCAATCTCAGCACCATCTCCTGTAGCACGATCTTGTCCACAAATAGTAGCTAAATCTTCTCAATTTTCAATATGTTTGTATCTATAACTACTTGCTTCTGGATGAGACTGAAAATCAATAAACCAAGTAATATTATTTATGTATAAATATTAATATAAAAAAAATAAAGGTAAAGAAACCAAACTCAAGTTTAATACATTGACATAATCTTCCCAAACTTGATCGTTGTGAACATTCACCATATTGCGATCTCAATCCCAACCAAAGCCTCTAGTGCCAAGCATGTCAGTAATGATAGTACAATGTTTATCCCAAGTTTTAAGGCGAAACACAATGTTATCCTTGGTGATTACAATGTTACATTTTTCCTTTATGCCATTGATAGTTGTAGTATATGCAACTGATTTCCATCCATTAAGTACCTGATTTCCCAAGTTATATTGTTCAACTGGAATACTTGTAAGAACACGGTCTATATCCTTTGTCCATTTTAGATATGACTTGGCCTTATCCTTATTTTTGCAAAATTTACCTTTCTTCATCAACTAGTAAATAAAATCAAGACAAATACAATTAAAAAGCAATGCATAAAATAACTTAATAAGATAAAATTAGATATATTTACAAAAGCATTCTTCTTTCCAAGTCATTGTCATTCTCCACTCTTAACTCTCTAGGTATGAATCCTTCATTATACCATGAAGCTATTGCGGCCACAATAATAGTAACTCCCTCTAAAATTAATTTCTTTTTTTTTTTTTGCTTGTCTCATATCTTCATTAGTTGATGAATTAGTTTTTAATATTCTTCCTCACATCTAAAAATTCAGTCATAAAGCAAATGAATTATAATATGATTAAGCAAATAAATTATAATAGGTAAACACAAATCACAAAAAAGAATAAGAAATTGAAAAATAAGTATGTGAAAAATAAGAAAAATAGAACTGAATTGGAGTATTTTTACTGTTTTTTTTTCTTATACAAATAATCACTGAAGTTATTCTAATATTAATATCCTATAGTTCTGTGGTAAACTAGTAGGAGACTCGTGCAATGCACGGGTGCATTTAATTTATTGTGTGTATTTTGGTTATTAAATAATTAAGATTAATTTTAAACAGTTAAGTATTGTTTGATTTTTTTATATATAATATGAATTTATTCATGCACATTCTCTAATTTTATTAAAATCGAAATTGTAATAGACTTGAAGTCATTGAAATGATTGTTTAGATTAGATATCAGAAATTATACTTTCGATTCCATATTAGAATACATGTCATTCTGAGCCTTTTCTATTAGAATAAAAAACATGTCATTCTAAGATTTTTTGATTAGAATCGAAAACATGTCATTTTGCACATTTTCGATTAGAATCGAAAACATAACATTTTGGACCATTTCGATTATAATTGAAAAAATAACATTATGAGCCTTTTTTATTATAATCGAAATCGTCGCATACGAATAACCCTCTTAGTCTATTCGATGGGTCTTGAAAAACATGTCATACTAAAATGACTTTCTCGAATAGCTCTCTTGAATAATGCACTAAAGGACTTTGGCATTTTTTCTCAAATGTGAAACTGGTGTGCTACTCCAAGTTTTTAGTTTACGTTCCACTAAAGAAATTTTGAAAGTAGCAATATCAAGGGCACCATTTGCTTCTAAGTTTACCTAATTATTACGAGTTATCTCCTCACATCTTTCAACTAGCATCCACATCTGCTCAAAACGATCAGGTTTCTTCTGTGTTGACTCCTTGCACTAATTTCTTTCACCCAACAGGTCCAACTTCCACGTTCAACTTCAACTTTTGTTTCATAGAAGCATCATCTATTTCCATTCTATCAGAGTTAGCCAAAGCCACCTCTAAACTCTTTTTTGTAGGTTGACTTGAGACCCAAAGTCATCTCTAAACTCTTTTTTTGTAAGTTGGACATTCATAACATATTCAACTGGTAAGTCTTTGCTATATATGAATTTTGGAATGCAACAATTTAATGCAAATCATGGTGTAGAACCATTGCTTACTCTATGAAATATTGATAAAGTATTTATGTCAAGCGTCAATGTGAATGGTAATTCTGAGAGGATATTTCTTCCTCCAATCAATATTTATTAGTTATCACAATTAACTGGATAGTTGAAATTGCTTAAATCCAAGTCTAGACGTGAATGGTGCCTTTTATGTTTTTCAGAACAACATTGAAGTCATATATGACACCTCTAATGCTATCCACATTCATTAATAGCACATAATGGAATAGGTTCAACAGGGAAATGAACCTTTGAAAGCATACACATAGATGCCAAAGAAATCCATCACCATGAAAAGCAATGACAAAAGATCTAAGAAATGAATAATCAGTCAGAGGCCTAATTTAGGATATAAAAGCCTAAACTTTAGGATTCTAGTGAATTGAGAACTGTAGGCAACTTCATTCAGAGGCCTATTAGCAGTGACTAGAATAAAAGTTTTAGAACTTAGCACCACGTTATCACATAGCACCTCCTCAACAATTGCTTGAAAAAATGATACTGTATCAGTCCCAAAGTATTTTACCAAAGGTTTAGAACACAGGTAACAATAATACTCGGTTCAAGATTCAAAATCATAAAACTACAGTATACTTTCTTGATTTTACATGCAATTCTCGAGCAGATTATGAAGATATCTCTGCCATATATAGATGATAAATCTTTGCCAAAAAGGAAGAACATACTTTGAGGTGCACTTTGAAAAATTGCTTCCTCTGGTCTAAAGCAGAAGAATTGCATTGATGCATAGTCTACAACATCTTGTTTAATTTCAGTTTTTGAAGTAGGGTAGGATGAATATAAATCAAGCATGCAGGTGAAAAAATATTTTTCACAGAAAATAAAAATAGTTACTAAGCGATAAAAGTATAAGGAATGTATAAAAGTCAAATCATTATAATAGGCCATTTTGAAAGGCCATACTTAAGATTGTTACACAAAAGCAGTAGCCAAGACTCATTCTTCAAATACTCTCTAAATAGAAAACTTATCTTGAGAAGTAACATATAATTAGACAGCACACCTTATCTGAAATCTATATTTGCCAAAAAAAATTACTCAATGGCATGAACAAACTTAAAAATGGTTATTTATGAGAAAAATAAAATAGAGGTTGAGAAACGTAATTTACTTGTACTAATAAAAAAAAATTAAATTTGTTATCTAAATTTTATGACCCTTTAGTATGCTAGTTCATTTGTTTAAATAAGTAAGAATTAACATTATAGTAACAGTATCATTCACCAAATTAATTTGCAATTTCTACACCAACCGTTGCCTTTCATGAAAATTTTCTAATCTCTTACAATTGTAGGCAGACAGTGCAAGAAGACAAAGCTCTTATTTATGAGACATTCAATCATTTAAAGTCAATACAAAATAAACCTTTTTAGCATTACATCAATCATGTAACATTCATTTCTGGGTTTAGGCAAAGGCAAAAAAAAATAGATGCCAAGTGATGAACACAACTCAAACCTTTCAATATAGACATGGGTACCTTAAAAACCAAACCTTTTAAGCATTACATCAAACATGTAACATGCATTTTTGTTGTTAACAAAGGCAAGTAAAATAAATGCCAAGTTTTAGCCCAAAGCTCCTATACCTAGTGTTTGTGATTCAGAAACAATGATTGAAGCCAAAACAATATGTAAAACTATAGCATAATATAGCATAAAACTCATATCAAACCACCCTTTTCTCCCAATTTTTTGTGAAAAATATGTAAATTATTATTAGGCACAACACAAATACCACCGAATCAAGCAAAAAATACCATTACTTTACTTAAAAATAAAAAATAAAAAAATCAATACTTTACATTGGCCAAAGACCCCAAGGAGTGGACATAGTCTTTGTTCTGCCTGATCCATCTCTTTGCTCCATTGCTTCAGCTACTCTACAAATTTATAAAAAAAAATTAATAACAACAGAGTATGCAACAACTGGAAATTAACAAAGTGAGTATCCAGTTACTAACTTATATAGAATATATATAGATAATGTTAAAATACCACCATCAAATGAAAGTATATAACTCACAAACATCATACATTCAACAATGTCATAAGAGCATAAAAGTAACATGATGCCATCAAAAGGACATGATAGTCGATGGTTTAATAGCTAACATTGTGTCTGGTACTAAACTCCAAAATGCTAATAGTTTCTAGTGATATATGGTGCACCATGCTCTTCAATGGGTGGAACATGCAAAATCACACCAAAATCAACAAAATACAACACTCTGAAAATAAAGCTCATTGGTTGAAGATGCTTCAGCAGTTATATCACTTATTACAATTCCAAAGAATTGTTAGACTCCAATGATCATTCTATCTTGACACGTTTGAGTTCCTTGGAAGAAGAGGCCTGTGGTGGAATGAGGTCAGCTAAGTCTATATGTTCCAAATCATGAGAAAACATAGACCTCTTGACTGGAGTTTCATCTATTGTCAGCATGGTATCAGGATCAGTTTCACTCATCATTGATACAGAATCCTGAAATCATAATAGGTTCACCATTTATTATTTAAGTTCCCTCAAGTTCAGGTTCATGAAACATATTTCTTGTATGACGACAATCAGCATAAGGTAAAGTAAAAAACTAACATTCTCAAAAGCTGGACTTTTCAATTTTTGTTGACCTCTAAATCATAGTTGGCCATCTCAACAGAATCATTAAATTTAAGGTGTAAGTCATAAGAGTTATAACAACTTGGTGGAATAATCATGTGTAGACAATAAGACAAACAAAATAATTTCAAATACCTGAGGCGTTTCAAGATTTGCCTTAAAGTTCTTGATCAATTGCTCATTGTCATTCATTTTCTGGATTGTAAAGCTCTTAGAGATCCTAGCATTATGGCTCAACTCAGTCTTAATCTTGAAGAGGAAAGTTTTACCCAAGAAGATGCCAAGGGCAGCAGGAGGTATACCAGGAAACTCTCCAGCCTATAAAAGTTTACCAATGTAATAATTTAATATCTGTTTATTTATTATCCTGTTTCTTCAAATAATCTTTTCAATGTATTTACTTTTTATTTTATAGTCTTTGTCGTTATACAAATTAAAGTGAAGCAGTTGAACACTTATAACAGATGTGTTACAGATTCACTTTGAAGTAACTCTAGACACAATACAATATTCAAAAATAATGTCAATACACATTCTATGATGCTTAAAGAGTTGTATACCTGTTCTGCCTCTTGTTTAACATCTGCGGCAAACTTGTTAATCCACCGAAAAGCTTCATGATCCCACACAACAAACTCAGCTATGTCAGTGTGATCTTTAACCTCAACCTGTACACAATACCTGTATATTTGTGATGATTAAATCTGTCATTAGAGCCAACTTATATAAATGCTTCGTTTTTAACAATTTTACATATAGTAACACCTTTAAAATAAATGCCATTAGCTTTATTTACCTGGAACAGCGAATATTGGTCCTTTGTCACATCAGAACTTGCATTTGGCAGCATCCCTCTCAAAGTAAACAGCGAATATTGGTGCTTTATTTATTATACTTTCTGCAGAACTTCTTCTCTCAAGTATCATTTTCCTTCTTATGCGTGCTTCCTTTTGTAAACTCTGCTTGTAGCTGTCAGGATCTTCATTAAACAAACCAGAAGCAGAAAAACCTGCAAGGATAAGTACAAAACAATCATTCAACACAATGTACTTTTGAAGTAATTTGTGAATGTTGATGTGTATAATAATTTTATACCTCTAGTGCATATTGCTGTCGTTTGAGAAGGTCTTGGAGCATCATTTGTTGTGTCAAAGTCTTAGGAGAAGACTTCACAACATAAGAATTGATTGAAGATAAAGTTATATCACATAACGGATGCCTTTCATTGTTGGGATCTCTATCTGCATCACTCATTTCTTCCTCTTCAAATGCACTCATAAGGTCAACAACACAAGTAGACTTGGCTACCCAATTCTTTCTTAGAAGGTTCTGCCCAGCATACATATTCTCCCGATATTCATGGTTTGTTTGGTTCAAATTACTCATGTGTAACTCTGGTGTGTGTTTGGGAATCAAGCTGCCTGGTGTTGTAAACTAAGAAGCATTTTCATGACATATTCTTTGAGTCACATTACATGGTGTGGTAAATTGAGCACACCTCCTTGTTGTGTTTTTAATGTCAGCAAAAGGTTTCCTTTCCAAAAGTATCATCCTCCTTTTAAGCCTTCTTTGTTGACAGCTGTCAATATGTATTTTATCACATTCACTATTATAAATTGTTGGCACCGCAATTGATCAATTCGTAACAGAAGTATAATTATTCTCACAACCTTCAACCTTTCCATTGCTCATATCCATCTCTCTCATGAAGCACGCATAAAACTTCTCAAAGAAATTTGAGTTTCAAATAAAAGTTGAAAAGACATCTAGAAGTACAATAACACCACTAAATTCAAACCACACTATAACTATTTCATTCCATACAATATTCATTCAGGGGTCAAGTCACATCCAAACATGCTGTGAACACCTAATTTTGTCCGGACATAAATTTTTTTTTTTTTAAATTAAAAAAAAAATTAAAATTATTATTATCATTATTAAAAATTAAAAAAAAAATTAATTAATTAAATAAATAATAATAATAATAATAATATAGAAAATAATAAATTTAGAAAACATAATGAAAAACAAAAAAAAAAAAAGGAGAGAAGGGGTTTGGGCTGGATCAGCCCAGGATCCGTTAAACCTGGGTTCACCCACGGCCTGCACCCGTAACCCGGATTCCCTTTCCCATTTTCGTATACCCTAAGCAGCCTCCTCCCCCTTCTCTTCCAAGCCCTAGCTCTCCCTCTCCCTCTCCCTCTCCCTAGCCGCACGCCTAACTCAACTTCACAGGGCTCCAAGCTCTGCTACCACCACTGCTACACGCGACCAAGCTGTGCAGCCTCCATCGCGAGCTTCAAGGAACCATGGCAGCGGCACTAAACGACCCCAGCGTAGAGACCTGGATTCACTCTCATCAGCAGATCATTGAGCCCCTTCTGACAGAGCTCACGGCGCGAGGATACCATTTTGGGGTAAGATTTTGCGTGGAGCAGAGGAAGAGCATGCAAAAATGGAAGTTGTGAGGGGAGTTCAAGATTGCAGGAGTCAGAGGGTGGAGTTTGCGTGGAAGAAAGGAAAGAAATACAAAAATGGAAGGTTTGAAAGGACAGATGCTCTAAAGCACAGGCAACCGTCATTTTCTCACCCAACCAGCCACCATAAATACGAAGGATGAAGATGAGAAAGGGGTTCGGTTTTCTTTTCCCTTTGGTGAATTTTTTTTCTCTGAGTGTTCGATTGAAAAGAGGGTTCTCTGAGAGAAAATTAGAGGGGTTGGCATAAATTTCCTTTGTAGAGAGAATTTTTCGGGTGTTTTTTGAGCTATTCTTGAAAGACCTTCATTCGGTAAATTTCGTTTTTCTTCTTCTCTTTTCTAGAATTTTTTTTCTTTCCCTCGCCATGGTTGTATTGAGAATATTATGAATAAAAGTTATCACATTCGTTCATTAACTGTTCTGATACCTTGATTGAAGATGGCGGTTTGGTCCATTTTCTTATTTCATTTAGTTTCCTTTTTATGTTGCTTACTGCTTGTTTGACGAAATGAACATCTGATACTGTGTGCCCAAACCTTGCATTTCTGTAAGTTTTTGTTCTTGGTTAAACTATCTATTCTCTGCCTGATCTGAGTTGCTGGGTTCATTTTTGTGTTGTGAGACATTTGATTGTTTAGTCTAGTTTACATAAGGTTTGGAGCTGAGCTCTGATGTGTAAAATTATTCCTTTCCTATGATGTTGGTTCGTTTTGCTCCCAAGTTACATGACTAAATGTTGGAATGGTCTGTGAGAAAATTGATAGTAACTATTGGAGAATGTTTTGGTGCTTGCTGTTTTGGTTCCTTTTATCTGCTCTATTGAATAACTGATGAGGATTGATACTTGGCTATGTTTTCTTGAGCAAGTAGGTAACCATTTTTCTTCTTTCGAATATTAGAATCCGTTCAACAAGGTTGTATGCCTGGTATTTGACAAGAAGCCATTATGCGTGTATGTGTTGTTTTATGAGTGCATGACCTTTTTTTATTTCCTTGAATCTTATCATACTATTTTGGGAAGTCAATTTAGTGTCATTGTTATCCTGTCTCCTTTTGTCATGATGGTGTGGATTTATTTAAAATCTGCCCTGTGTCATGTTTAGAATCTTTGGTTCCTTTCCTCAGGGGTACCTTCTGTATTGTTAGTATTAATCTGATTTCAGTTGATGAAGATGCTTGAGAGAGATTTCACTGTGTTTATTATTGCTTGCTTCATCTAGAGAATTTGCATATCTGCTCATGGTTGTCCGTTCATAGAAGTGAGAAAGAAAAATTCTTATCATAATTGTGGTTCTCTGTTTAACTCCTTATCAATTGTTTTTGTGATGTCCCTGATCCTAATTATTTCCTATCGATAATAAGTCTCCATTTTGTCAATGATTGGAAGCATAGACATGTTCTGGTGAATATCCAAATTTGATGTTGGTTGGCTGGAGTTCTAAGTGCTTGTATCATGTTTTTTTTGTGATTTTTCGTTCCTCTTGATGATGGAATTCAGGCTGAGATTTGATTCTGCATGTTCCATGACCTTTCTTTCCATATGGCTGCCTATGGAGCCTGCATTTGTTGACCGTGCTCTAGTTTAGCTACTTGTTACTTCATTTGATTCCGAATTAATAGCAATTTCTCATTGGATAACCTGTTGTGATCAGAATTGCATAAAGTCTTATATGTGTGCCTAACGTGTCTTTATGTGGGAAGGGATTCTGGAGGCAGGGACCATTGTGTGGCTAGTGGTCCCTATGCATCAATTTGCATTCTTATCAAGCTTGAAAATGTGGAAAAGAAAAGGTCAAATCATTCTGAATTAGAACAAAAGAAAGGACCAAAATGAAATAAGTAGACTTGAATATGGATGATGGGAATAATGGTAGTAATCCACGTGAAACGCTTTATATGAATATCACTTTTCCTTTCTTTTTATTAGTAGTTTATCCTTTGTGCTAGTAGTTTATCTTTTCCCTTTTAGTTTTATTTGTTTAGTTAATTTTTTTTCTTTTTCTTTAGGCATCGTTGGTGTTTTTCTTTTTAAAAAAAAAATAAAGAGTAGAAAACAAAAGTAAAAATAAAATGATAAAAGTAAAAATAAAAAAAAATAAAAATAAAAAAAATTAATTGAACCTTGTATGGAGAAAATAAAACAAGGATGGTTGAAATTTGTGACAGCTTACTAATCTTGCCTTTTTAGGATCATCTAAATTGTGACAGTTTGATGATTCATTTCTCTAAAAAATTTTAAGTGAAATGTTGAAACAAAATTCTTTTCAAATTGAATTTTTACAATTTTATCCAAAAGGTTCTTGTCTATTTTATATAGATGGTGAAACGAAATTTCCTTTGATTCAATGGGTTGGGTTTGTGCTGTTCTTGATACTTTTTTTTTAACTCTTTCAGTTGTACATATTGGCTCTTGTACGTTTTTACACGTTTACATTTTAATTTTAATTTCTTTGTTATCTTTTATCTCTTCACTAAAATGAATAAATAAATAATTAACTCTAAAATATATATATATATATATATATATATATATATATAAAAAAAAACAATAGAATAAAAATAATTGAACTTTGTGAAAAGAAAAATAAAATTAATTTACATGACAGTTTGTTAATTTTGTCATTTTAATCATCTAAATTCATGATTTGATGATTTATTTTCTAAAAAAAATTTCGAGTAAAATTTTGAAATGAAATTAAATTCTCATAATTTATTTATGAAAGGTGTGAAAATTTCTATAAAAATAATAATAATAATAGAATAAAAATAATTGAACTTTGTGAAAAGAAAATAAAATTAATTGAAATTGACAACTTGTTAATTTTACCTTTTTAGAATCATTTAAATTATGACAGTTTGATGGTTCATTTCTCAAAAAGATTTTGAGTGAAATTTTGGAACAAGATCCTTTCAAAATTAAATTTTCATAATTTATTTCTTTGTTTAATTTATCTTTTAATAAATGGGTAAAATAAATATTTTTAAAAGTTATAAAAATTTGCACAACTGATTTAAGGTAACCGTCTTAGGATGAATGTATCAGGGGTGCTGTGGGGTTAAGTCCCCACCCTTCCCTGTGCATAATCAGACTTCCGAACCTGAGTTTTTGAACGTAGACCATTCTTTTTAGGTTTTCCAATTTTTTTCCTAATAAAAATAAAATTGGTGGCGACTCCCTTAACCTTAAATTTTAGTAATTTCAAGTCGTTATCCCGCCGCGATTCCGGTCGCGACAGTTGGCGATTCCGCTAGGGACCTTTGAGAGTCAAGCCTTGGCAAGTTGGTTGTGCAAGTGTTCGTGACATTTATATGTTTGTTTTACCCTTTTTATTTTATTTTATTTTATTGTTTAATTTATTTATTGATTATTTTAACTGTGATTTTGTGTTATTATGCAAACCATAGGATAGAGGCTCTTTCAAAATTTTCTTTCGCATTTGTTTTGTTTTGCAGGATGTGGGTAGTTCTTAGGGTTATAAAGGTTTGTATGCTCTCTACACACACCACACTTACACGTTTATCACACACGTTCGAGCGGGGCCCTATACCCGGGTCTGAGTGAAGCCTAAGCTAAGTAGAGGTTGTGTAGTGGTAGCCATTTTGGATGTACATCCTGTTTGGCTATGGAGAAAACCTCATCTAGAGTGTGCCTTTTTCATAAATGTCCCGCACTTGGTGGTTTACCCACTACTTGTGGTTAACATTTTGAGATGGGACTAAGCTCTAGAGGCCTTTAGAATAGAAGAGCCACCCAATGAGAGTTCTCACGAATCAGAAATGCTCATAGATCCTTAGGGTAGAACTCCTCAAATTTAAGGCAATCCCTTAGGGCACAAAGGGAGCGTACCTTCTTCTTATCTTCAAATTTATCCATGTCATCATTACTTTTGTATATATACATAATAAGTAGCGTGGTCCATTAATGTGATAAACCTAATCGCACCCCGCTCAAAAACAAATTTTACTCAAAAATAAAAAAAAAATTTCCTTTTTTAAAAAAAAAATTTCCTTTTTAAAAAAAAAAAAGAGAGAAGGGTGCAAATCAATATTAATGGACCAACTATTTATCATAAGTAAAAAAAAATATATATATAGTGCTTTGCATTCTTGCATCATATTTCTTACCACACTCTGATCTCTTTGTCGTTCTTCAGGAAAATTTATTAGAAGGTCGTTAAACCCAACCAAGATTTGAAGTGAGTATCTTTGATGGAAAGAAATATGGGATCAGATAATAGGGATACCAGCTTGAAAAAGACTCTGCGACTCAAGGCCAATAAGGTCAACACTGAAAGCCTAGTGGTTATGGGTCGTTTGTTGAAGAAGACTCAACGTTCGATGTTCGCAACAAAGTATGGGAAGATTCTGGACTTGCTAGAGGTGAATGTGCAAGTGGAAGCAATCACTGCAGTGGCCCAATATTATAACCCACCTCTTAGATGTTTAACTTTTCAAGATTTCCAATTAGCACCTACGCTGGAAGAATTTGAGCAGATCCTAAGTTTGCCGTTGGAAGGTAAAAAGCCATACTGCTATTTGGGACATTATGCATCCATCCAAACTATAGCAAATATTTTGAAAGTACACATGAGAGACCTGCAAGGTGCGCAACAAAATAGGAATGGAACCAAAGGATTTTCAAGAGAATACCTTGAAGGACATATGCACCACTTAGCCAAAAGTGGAGATTGGGATGCTTTCATGGATGTGCTAGCCCTCACCATCTACTACACAGTCTTGTTCCCTAATATTGATGACTATGTGGATTATGCAAAGCAATTGACGTGTTTCTTGATTACAAGTTTAACACCAACAATCCCCACAAATGACCATTCTCGCGGATGTTTTTGTACCCTGAACTTTTGTCACGAAAAGAATGGCAAGAGAATCCTTTGTTGCTTGCCAATCTTGTATGTTTGGCTCATAACTCATGTTTTTAGTAGATCATACAAAACAGAGTGCCCTATCGCTGACTTCAATATGTACCAGCTGAAGACCAAGAGCATCGCGCGAGGGGCATAACATTTGGCGAAATTGGATGAAAGACAAGTTAGATGGTATCCTTGGTGGAAAGATGTAGAAACTATCATCTACCAGTGTGGAAGGTTTCCAAATGTGCCTCTCATGGGTACGCGATGATGTATTAATTACAATCCCGCCTTGGCACAACGACAACTTGGTTATCCCATGATGGGACCACCTGCAGAAGTCCAAATAACCCCTTTTGTTCTTTACTACACAGATACAGGAAATGCTGATTCACTTCAGAATATCCGGAATGCTTGGAGCAAAGTCATTCGAAAAGGAAAAGAATTAGGAGTCCGAAGTTGTGCAGCCAAGGAGAGCTACCACCAATGGGTTAAAGACAGAGTTGGAGAAATCAAGTTACCATTCAGGACCCCAACAATCCCTATGGTTGGTGAATCTTCAACCTCAGCTTCGATTGAAAATGAAGAGACAAAAGAATTGAAAGCAAGGCTCACAAAGATGAACGAGGAAAAGGAGAAAATGGAAGCTGAGTTGAGAGAGACTAGACAAGCATATGCAGCCTTAATGAGAGATAATGCTGAAAAAGACCACACTCTCGAAGGGGCTAACAAAAAAATGAAAATAGAACATGATTACATGCAGAAAACCAAGCGTTGTCTGGGGGCTGCAAACAAAGAATTAGGGCTTCGAAGGCAAGAAAGAGACAGAGCTATGGCTGAAAACCAACAACTCAGGGAACAACTCAAAAATGCCAGATTGACTCAAAATAACGCGATGCAACTAGTGGAAGAAATGAGGCAGCAGATGGAAATGACATCTAAGCAATATGAAGATACGGTTAAGAACAACAAGCTCCACGTGAAGGAGACGGTTACAAAGTACGAGGCAATATTACAACAAGAGCAGAAGAAAATAAGGGAACTGATGGGTCAGGTGGAACAACAAAAAAGGGACATCAATGGAGGGAAGGAGGAAGCCCATTTTTGGAGGAGTCGCTTTGCAAAGTTAGCATGTTTAGCTAACTCGGCGATTGCAGATACTCCATATCATTTGAAGAAGGCTGATGAAATGGTCAATCCTCTTGAGACGCCAGTAGAAATCCGTGACTTCATTGAGTACTGCAAGGACCTTGTAGGGCAAATGAAACAAATGACCAAGGCATATTCAGATAGGGAATAGTCGCATTTAGCTAGGTCATGATGTATTCAGCTAAGAACCAATGTATTTTGATTGTCACATCTTTTCAGTTGAATGAATGAAGTATGCTTATTTTGACATCCATTTTCTGATCCCGTATTTCACTTGAGACTTAATACTTTTGAACAAGACGTTCTGGGTAATAGTCACGGCAAACAAAGATCAAAGATACTCACTTTCAATCTATTTGGCAGAAAACCACTAACGGTCCTCTAGCAAATAATGAACACAATCACGGATCTCCAAAAATAATAATAATAATTTGAATTTTTACAATTTTCAGGTAAAAGAAAAAAATTAAACCATTGCTCGTCCTCGGAAATCGCAGATCGCGCAAACCCGGACCTACGAAACAAGGCTGCAAACTAGGCTGAAGGAGATGTCGAGCTGAGAAAGAAATTTGAATCAAGAGGTAGACGAAATAAGGGAAAGAATCAATATGATGGCAGAAGGACAATCAAGGGTCGAAGATTTACCGAGACGCTTAATCGAGACCCTTAGAACAACAAATGGAGCCTCTGTCAAGACCTTGGAATGAACGCAAATGTGAATAACAACATGAATGAAGAAGAAGATTCTATGAATGGAAATCTTGACAAGGGGAATAACAGTGCGGGAGTCACTCATGAGCAACCGGTAAAAATATTTCTGAACAATAACTCAGAAAAGGAAAAATTAAGAGATGAATTAATAGGAAAAATGCAAGAGCAAATTAAAGCCATGCAAGGTCCTAATTTATACGGCTCAGTGGGAATCGATGAATTGTGTCCAGAGGTTGAAGTTAACATCCCATAGGACTTCAAAATGCGGAATTTCTCAAAGTACGACGAAAGTACCAACCCAAAGTTTCATTTAAAGACCTACATCACTAAGATGGCTATTTGGTCACGGGATCAAAAGTTTCTGATCAATTTTTTTCATGAGAGCCTGACTGGGTCAGCTTTGGAATGGTACATGCAACTTGATCATTCGAGGATTTCCTGCTGGGATGATCTGACAAGCTTGTTCTTGGGGCAATATCGATTTAACATCGATACTGCGCCTACCCGAGAACAACTAGGGGCCATGCAAAAGAAGAATGGTGAAACTTTAAAGCAATATGCCCAAAGATGGAGAATGCTGGCAGCCCAAGTTCAACCACCACTGACTTCGTCAGAAATGAGCTCGTATTTTATGGGGACCTTAGGAACACCTTTTATTGGGTTAATGGCAGGGGCAACTTACAATGATTTTGCTGACCTGATTGTGGCTGGAGAAAGGATTGAAAATCTTGCAAAAGCTGGAAAATTACCTATTGGGAATACAGAGAGCAGTTTTCCTTGGAAGGTGACACCCATAAAGAAAAAAGAACCAGAAGTCAGCTATGTGCAACAACAAAACTCACGCTTCCCTCGTAATCCACAATCATACCCTGCTTATCAAGCCCCGTCGCCCAATATCCCAGCTTACCAAACTTTATACCAAGTGAACCATGTTCCATCACCACATCCATATACTCCCGCTCGCCCGTTTATACTAATCGTCCTCCCACTCCTCGAAATCCAGAAACCAAGGGTATGCTCGACCCCGTCGAATCTACCCCTTTTCCAAAATTGCCAATCTCCAATGTCGACTTGTTTCAACAATTGTTCGATGCGCACCTAGTCGCATGCGTCCCTGCTCCGCCCCATGGTACCCCATTCCCACCTTGGTACAACCCTAATGCAAATTGCAAGTTCCATATGGACAGCCCAGGACACTCAATCGAGGATTGCGAAGTGTTTAAAACAATAGTCAGGAAGCTGATTGCCTGAGGAAAGCTAGATTTTGAAGAGGAGAAAGGGCCTAGCATTACCAGCAACCCAATTCCGAATCATGGGAAAGGAACTGTAAATGCATTAGAAAAAGACAAGGAAGGGGTTCAAAAGGTAGCAAACGTCAAAACACCTATGAAGTTAATATTCCAAGGTCTGGTCCAAGCAGGTTATTATTCTTCAGTAACCTTGGAGGAGGTAGGATTTGAACGTGAAGCTTGTTGTGAATACCATATGGTGAAAGGACACGATATTGAGAGTTGTCAGGAGTTCAAAACTCAGTTGCAGAAATTCATGGCTTTAGGTATAGTGGATGTTACTCGAGCAAGAGAATCCGCAGGAGAAATAGGTACCGTGGAGCGTTTAGTTCTCAAACTTCCGCGTGCTAGTGAAGTCCCAAACTCTGGGAAGATCGTCATAGCAATAAAGAAACCTACACCTTTTTCCTATAGTGATACCCATGCCGTACCTTGGAAGTATGGTGTCAAAATAGAGACACAAGGTAATGTAGGGCAAACCTCTTCAGTCCCTATCGCTCAAATAGCAGAGCTCGCACAAACAGTGCCGAGTGCTGGGGACATAGGGGGAATTACAAGAAGCGGCAGGTGCTATGGGCAAGAAGATAAGGCTGGGAAAGGAAAAGCAATCAGTATAGAAACAAAGGAAGAAGAGGAAGATGAATTCCTAAAAATTATGAAGCAAAGCGAGTATGATATTGTAGACCAACTCAGGAAGACTCCAGCTTGGATATCTCTTTTGTCACTTATCATGAACTCTGAACCTCATCGAAAAGCACTGCAAAGAGTGTTGAATGAAGCCTATGTGAAGCCAGATATTACCGCGGAAAACTTAGTGAACATGGTGGACCCGGTAAGGCACGTCAATGTGATCCCTTTCTCTGAGGAAGAAGTGGTACGTTCGACAGGAAGTAACCCGCGTGCCCTGCACATCACTTTGAAATGTCAGGGGTATGTAGTTGCAAAAGTTTTAATCGATGGAGGTTCCGCATTGAACGTCCTCCCGAAGAATACCTTGTCCCAACTGGCTATGAGTGTAGAAGACCTGAAGCCTCAAGAAATGACGGTGCGAGCCTTCGATGGAAGGAAAAGAGGGATTATGGGGGAAGTGACCCTTCCACTCGAGATAGGTCCAAGTTGTTTTCAAGTACTGTTTCAAGTAATGGAGATTGAGCCTACATACACTATGCTATTGGGAAGACCATGGATCCACGCTGCTGGTGTTGTTCCCTCAACCTTGCACCAATGCTTGAAATACATTGAAAATGGATGCCTAGTTACCATTCGAGGAGAAGAAGAAGTCCTACTAATGAAACCTATTTCCATGCCTTATGTTGAAAACGCTGAACTTGAGGTGGACAACTTCTTACATAGCTTCCAGCTGATAGAAGCAAAAACAAAGAAGAAAGAATCATCCTCCAAAGATGTTCACCAAGTTGTGACTCGCATCATGACTAATAATGGTTATCAAGCCGGGAAAGGTTTAGGAGTTCAGTTGCAAGGAATCAAGTCTATGATTACCCTGCCAGAGAACAAGAACAAATTTGGGCTAGGATATGAGGTGTCTTTAGAAAGAATGATGAAGCATGGCTTGGCTCTCGATGAGGGAAAAAGGGAGAATAAACTGACAAAGACGATTCCTCATCTGAAGGAAACATTCCCCGCACCTGCTGAAGTTATCAATGGAACCTCCAGTCATCAGGTCCGCCTAATCATTAACAATGTGGAGGAAGACTCAGGAGAGGACCATGCTATCCGGCCCTTTAATAATTCGTAACCTCTGAATAATTGGAGATCTGAGGCGTTATTTGATGTGGTTGCCATAAAGTAATTGTTTAGTCATGAAGCTATCTTAGACTTTTCTAATCCTGAATCTATTTTAACTTTTATCGAAGCATTAATGTATTGAACTTGTGTGTTTCTTAATATGTTTCTCTGTTCATCAAAATGTCAATGCAATGAACTTGCGCCCTTCTCAGTTGATCCATTGCTTTGTTTCTTTTCTATCTTTGACTTATGCTTTTTTTTTTAGCCTTGTCCAAATACTATATTTTCTTTTTGTCAATAATTTCCAATCTGGCATAAATAAACCTTCCAGGGATTTGGATCTGGTAGATGTATTGTCTCACGAAAGGATTCCTGAAAGCTCAAAGATGGATTCTTATTCGATGATGGATATAGATGACCATGATTCAGATGAAGATATGAATGTCACTGAAGAGTTTGCCAAATTGGTAGAAAGGTCAGAAAGAGAATTCAGCCTGGATGAAGAGGAAGTGGAGGTAATCAACATGGGGACTGACGAAGATAAGAAAGAGTTAAGGTTAGTGGATAACCCGGAGCGAGAAAGCATGATCAAATTATTCAGAGACTACATGGATGTCTTTGCATGGTCTTATCGCGATATGCCAGGGTTGGATTCGAGCATAGCTTCCCACAAAATTCCACTATACCCCAATGTTGAGGCAAAAAAGCAGAAATTGAGAAGAATGCACCCTGAAATGTCTTTAAAAATCAAGGAGGAAGTCACCAAGCAGTTGGAAGCAGGATTTTTGGAAGTATCTAGACACCCAGAATGGGTAGCAAATATCGTCCCCGTTCCAAAGAAAGATGGAAAAGTCAGGATGTGTGTGGACTATAGGGATTTGAATAAAGCTAGCCCTAAAGATGATTTCCCATTGCCTCACATTGATGTCCTTGTCGATAATGCAAAGCAAGATGCCATAGATTCTCTTTCATGGATGGGTATTCGGTTACAATCGATTCCTATGGATACGAATGATAAAGAGAAGACCACATTCATCACAAATTGGGAACTTTTTGTTACACGCTTATGCCGTTCGGGTTGAAAATGCCGGGGCCACCTATCGGCGTGCCATGGTTGCGTTATTCCACGATATGATGCACAAAGAAATTGAGGTATACGTGGATGACATAGTGGCCAAATCCAAAGAAGGAGAAAGCCACGTGGCGTTGTTGCGTAAGTCGTTTGAGAGACTCATAAAGTACAAGTTAAGGCTAAACCCAAAGAAATGTGTTTTTGGTGCATCAGCTGGAAAACTGCTTGGATTTGTTGTTAGCAAGGAAGGGATCAAAGTGGACCCTGACAAAGTCAAAGCAATACAAGAGATGGCTGCTCCTAAGACCGAAAAGGAAGTAAGAAGCTTTCTCGGGAGGTTGAACTACATTGCTAGGTTCATAGCCAATCTGACTAGTACCTGCGAACCGATCTTCAAGTTACTAAAGAAACAACAACCAGGAGAATGGGATGAACTTTGTCAGAAAGCATTTGAGAAAATAAAAGCTTACCTGCAAAGTCCTCCTATTTTGGTGCCACCTGCACCTGGCCGCCCTTTGATCTTGTACCTCACGGTTTTACAGACGTCCATGGGAGCGATGTTAGGGCAGCACGATGAAACAAGAAAAAAAGAACAGGCCATTTACTATTTGAGTAAGAAGTTCAATGATTGTGAGTCCCGATACATGGCAATCGAGAAGACATGTTGTGCACTAGTATGGATGTCCAAAAGGTTGAGGCAATACATGTTGTATAATACCACTTGGCTGATCTCAAGAATGGACCCGATGAAATACATATTCGAAAGCCCTCACGTTTCCACACGAGTTTCCAAGTGGCAAGTGGTTCTTTCCGAGTTTGATATAAAGCACATGACTCAAAAATCTATCAAAGGGAGCGTAATTGCAGATCATTTAGCTGAGAACCCGCTTGATTACGATCAACCTGTAATGTTTGAATTCCCTGATGGGGATGTTTTAGTAGTTGAAGAAGAAAAATTGGAGAAAGAAGACACATGGAAGATGTTCTTTGATGGAGCAGTCAACATGTATGGGAGTGGCATAGGAGCAGTAATAACCTCACCAAGTGGGAAGCAATACCCTGTTTCCATCAAATTAGAGTTTGATTGCACCAATAATATTGCAGAATATGAGGCGTGTGCGCAAGGGTTGAAAGTTGCAATAGAATTGGGAGTGAAGGAATTACAAGTGTATGGAGATTCAGCACTGATAATTTATCAAGTAAATGGGGAATGGCATACTAAGGATCCAAAATTGGTTCCATACCAGAAATATTTGATGCTATTGATTGAGAAGTTTGAAGGGATCACCTTTTCACACTTGACTCGAGATAAGAACCAATTTGCAGATGCTCTGGCTACTCTAGCTGTAATGACCAATCTGGATATTCATACTAATGTGCAGCCCATCCAAGTGAGGGCACAAAATGAACCTGTTTATTGTTCCAATGTTGAGGAAGAAGAAGACGGTCAACCCCTGGTTCCATGATATCAAGCAGTACATTTAGTTCAGAGAATACCCATCTGGGGCAAATGAGACAAACAAAAAAACCATCCGTCGGCTCTCCATGGCTTTCTTTTTGAGCTGGGAATATCGTACAAAAGGAATCATGATGGTATGCTCCTCGATGTGTAGAAGCTAAGGAGGCTCTCACCATCTTAACCGAAGTTCATGAAGGGTTTGTGGAACACATGCCAATGGTATCATGATGGCTCGCCAAATCCTTCGATGCGGTTATTACTGGTCCACTATGGAATCCGATTGCATAGGATATGTTCGAAGGTGTCATAAATGCCAAGCATACGCTGACCGCATTAATGCACCTCCTGTCCCATTGCATAATATGGTAGCACCATGGCCTTTTTCGATGTGGGGAATCGATGTCATTGGGCCAATAAACCCAAAAGCTTCCAATGGCCATAGGTTTATCCTAGTTGCGATTGATTACTTCACCAAGTGGGTAGAGGCCGCTTCCTATGCCAAGGTCACTCAAAAGGTCGTCCTTAAATTTTTGAGGGCGAACATTGTCTGTCGATATGGAATTCCGGAAAGGATTATCACGAGATAATGTCCCAAATCTCAATAGCACCGAAATTAAGAACCCGTGTGAAAGGTTTAAGATCAAACACCACAATTTCGCTCCTCCTGCTGCACCCGGATGAATGGTGCGGTAGAAGCAGACAAATAAGAACATCAAGAAGATAGTAGCCAAAATGGTGGTCAACTACAAAGAATGGCATGAGATGCTCCCCTATGCTCTCCACGCATATCGCACTAATATCCGATCTAGCACTGGGGCAACACCATTTTCCTTGGTATATGGCATGGAAGCAGTTTCCCCTATAGAGGTCGAAATCCCTTCCTTAAGAGTGTTAATGGAAGCCGAGCTAGAAGAGGCAGAATGGGTAAAAACTCGGTATGAGCAGTTAAACATGATAGAAGAAAAACGTTTAAAAGCCATTTGTCATGGGCAACTATACCAAAGAAGAATGGCAAGAGCTTTCAACAAGAAAGTACGCTCTAGGGAGTTTCAAGCAAGTGACCTAGTATTAAAGAAAAAACTTCCAAACCAAGAAGACGCCCGAGGCAAATGGGCACCGAGTTATGAGGGGCCTTGCATTGTTAAACAAGCATTCTCTGGAGGAGCCTTAGTTTTGACAGATATGGATGGAATTGAATTGTCAAGGCCGACAAATGCTGATGCGGTCAAGAAGTTCTATGCCTAAAAAAAAAAAAGAGAAAAGAAGAAATAAAAGAAAAGAAAAGAAAAAAAGAGAAAAAGAAAGAAGAAACCCGTTAGGTCGAAAACCTGCAAGGGCGGCCTAAGCAAAAGTTAGGGCATTTAAATCATGCAAAATTAAAGTCGGCAAAGGCTCTCATAGGAGATGTCACTTGAAGGACCCATTAAAAAAAAAATGGGGCAATTTTGAGCAGTGATGGAAGAAAAGAAACTGGGGCAAATTTGGTGCGGTGATCAGTAGAAGAGGATTTGCATCATTGGCAGTCAATGGTTGTAATATTCGTCTGAGAATTAGGTCCTATCTAAAGAGAATAAAGGAATCCTAACTGGGGCAATTACCTTTCGCACTGTCTTTGCGTCATCTTTTGTATTCTTTGTCATTTTCAATGCCTTTGTGTGCTTGAGAACATTCAAATAAATGAAAATAACTTTTTTTTTCTTTCTTATTCTTTTCTTCCTTTCATACCTGTGAAATCACATATGTTATTACAAAATGTTTCGATGAAATAGAATATAAATTCAGCATCATTGACTCAATAATCTAATGGCAATCCTTCCAATTAACAAGTTAGATCAAGAATGTGTTAGAAGTTTTAAATGAGGGGAGAAAATGAAAACATACTCCCTATACAGTCTGCAATGCTAAGAGTGAGACTGTGTGGCTGATGTGCAAACTCAGAAGTAAAGTCACCTCAACGTTTGAAGATCCCAAGGAATTGGAAATGAGTTGATAAGCCCTAGTTTGCAAGAGTTTGTGCCCGGGTTTGACAGATCAAAACTTTTCGAGGAAACAATTAGCATCCAGCATGTAAGTGAAAGTTCTTAATATTTTCGATCTACTGACATGATTGAGTTGCAGTACCACATCTTTTCATGATCAAAAGATAGGGAGCTGCAACAGCTTGCAGAAGTGACGTCTCTGGCTTTTACGCCTAGCTTCACTGTTAAAAAAAAAAAAACACAAACAAAACAATCTTTCCGGGACACAGAAGCCCACTGTCATTTAATTTTCGGGACATAGAAGTCCATTGCATTTTAATTTTCGGGACACAGAAGCCGATTGCATTTAATTTTCGGGACACAGAAGTCCACTGTCATTTAATTTTCGGGACACAGAAGCCCATTGCATTTTAATCTTCGGGACACAGAAGCCCACTGTCATTTAAATTTTTGGGACACAGAAGCCCACTGTCATTTTATTTTCGGGACACAGAAGCCCATTGTCATTTAAATTTCGGGACGCAGAAGCCCACTGTATTTTAATTTTTGGGACACAGAAGCCCACTGCATTTTAAATTTCGGGACACAGAAGCCCATTGCATTTTAATTTTAGGGACACAGAAGCCCACCGCATTTAATTTTCGGGACACAGAAGCCCATTGCATTTTAATTTTAGGGACACAGAAGCCCACCGCATTTAATTTTCGGGACACAGAAGCCCATTGCATTTTAATTTTAGGGATACAGAAGCCCACCGCATTCAATTTTCGGGACACAGAAGCCCATTGCATTTTAATTTTCGGGACACAGAAGCCCATTGTCATTTTAAATATCGGGACACAGATACCCACTGCTTTTAATTTTTAGGACATCAGATACCCATTGTTTTTTTTATTATTTTTGGGTCAAGCCCATTGCCTTTGATAATTCCAGGTCACAAGGTCACCCAGCATTATTTCCAAAAACAAAAATAAACCAAAAAAAAAAAGCTCTTTTGATCAGTAAACGTCAATTGAGCTGCGACAGCTTATTGACAATGCGGTGACGTCTCTGACTTTACGCTGAGCTTCACCTTGGCAGGATTAACGACGTTGTGACAACTCGTAAATCCACGTTTGAGCTTACTGGCTTTCAACCAACATCTTTGCCACTTCATACCATCTCTGGGCCAAGCCCACTTTTTACATGCCGGGTCACAAGATCACCCAACGTCTTTGAAATTAAAAAAAAAAAAAACTCTTTTGATCAGTAAACGTCAATTGAGCTGCGACAGCTTATTGACAATGCGGTGACGTCTCTGACTTTACGCTGAGCTTCACCTTGGCAGGATTAACGACGTTGTGACAACTCGTAAATCCACGTTTGAGCTCACTGGTTTTCAACCAACATCTTTGCCACTTCATTCATACCATCTCTGGGCCAAGCCCACTTTTTACATCGGTCACAAGATCACCCAACGTCTTTGAAATTAAAAAAAAAAAGAACCAAACTCCTTTGAGTAAATAACGTCAATTTAGCCGCAATGACTTATTGACAACACGATGACGTCTCTCGGTTTTACGAAGCTTCACCTTGGTAGGATCAACGACACACTTTGTGATGACTCGTAAATCCGCACTTAAGCTTACTAGTTTGCGATTAGTACCATTTCATCATCGGACAAAATTTAAGTTCACGTCTTTACTGCTTTCTTACGGCGATAATACGAAGAACTACGGTTATTCCTAGTATCTAGTAAGAAGCAAGTAAAAGAGGGCAATCGCTAAACACCCAATTTTGTTCGGACATAAAATTTTTTTTTTTTTAAATTAAAAAAAAAAATAAAATTATTATTATCATTATTAAAAATTAAAAAAAAAAATTAATTAATTAAATAAATAATAATAATAATAATAATAATATAGAAAATAATAAATTTAGAAAACATAATGAAAAACAAAAAAAAAAAAAAAAAGGAGAGAAGGGGTTTGGGTGGATCGGCCCAGATCCGTTAAACACTGGTTCACCCACTACGGCCGCACCCGTAACCGGATTCCCTTTCCCATTTTCGTATACCCTAAGCAGCCTCCTCCCCCTTCTCTTCCAAGCCCTAGCTCTCCCTCTCCCTCTCCCTAGCCGCACGCCTAACTCAACTTCACAGGGCTCCAAGCTCTGCTACCACCACTGCTACACGCGACCAAGCTGTGCAGCCTCCATCACGAGCTTCAAGGAACCATGGCAGCGGCACTAAACGACCCCAGCGTAGAGACCTGGATTCACTCTCATCAGCAGATCATTGAGCCCCTTCTGACAGAGCTCACGGCGCGAGGATACCATTTTGGGGTAAGATTTTGCGTGGAGCAGAGGAAGAGCATGCAAAAATGGAAGTTGTGAGGGGAGTTCAAGATTGCAGGAGTCAGAGGGCGGAGTTTGCGTGGAAGAAAGGAAAGAAATACAAAAATGGAAGATTTGAAAGGACAGATGCTCTGAAGCACAGGCAACCGTCATTTTCTCACCCAACCAGCCACCATAAATACGAAGGATGAAGATGAGAAAGGGGTTCGGTTTTCTTTTCCCCTTTGTTGAATTTTTTTTCTCTGAGTGTTCGATTGGAAAGAGGGTTCTCTGAGAGAAAATTAGAGGGGTTGGCATAAATTTCCTTTGTAGAGAGAATTTTTCGGGTGTTTTTTGAGCTATTCTTGAAAGACCTTCATTCGGTAAATTTCGTTTTTCTTCTTCTCTTTGTTTTTTTTTTCTTTCCCTCTGCCATGGTTGTATTGAGAATATTATGAATAAAAGTTATCACATTCGTTCATTAATCTGTTCTGATACCTTGATTGAAGATGGCGGTTTGGTCCATTTTCTTATTTCATTTAGTTTCCTTTTTATGTTGCTTACTGCTTGTTTGACGAAATGAACATCTGATACTGTGTGCCCAAACCTTGCATTTCTGTAAGTTTTTGTTCTTGGTTAAACTATCTATTCTCTGCCTGATCTGAGTTGCTGGGTTCATTTTTGTGTTGTGAGACATTTGATTGTTTAGTCTAGTTTACATAAGGTTTGGAGCTGAGCTCTGATGTGTAAAATTATTCCTTTCCTATGATGTTGGTTCGTTTTGCTCCCAAGTTACATGACTAAATGTTGGAATGGTCTGTGAGAAAATTGATAGTAACTATTGGAGAATGTTTTGGTGCTTGCTGTTTTGGTTCCTTTTATCTGCTCTATTGAATAACTGATGAGGATTGATACTTGGCTATGTTTTCTTGAGCAAGTAGGTAACCATTTTTCTTCTTTCGAATATTAGAATCCGTTCAACAAGGTTGTATGCCTGGTATTTGACAAGAAGCCATTATGCGTGTATGTGTTGTTTTATGAGTGCATGACCTTTTTTTATTTCCTTGAATCTTATCATACTATTTTGGGAAGTCAATTTAGTGTCATTGTTATCCTGTCTCCTTTTGTCATGATGGTGTGGATTTATTTAAAATCTGCCCTGTGTCATGTTTAGAATCTTTGGTTCCTTTCCTCAGGGGTACCTTCTGTATTGTTAGTATTAATCTGATTTCAGTTGATGAAGATGCTTGAGAGAGATTTCACTGTGTTTATTATTGCTTGCTTCATCTAGAGAATTTGCATATCTGCTCATGGTTGTCCGTTCATAGAAGTGAGAAAGAAAAATTCTTATCATAATTGTGGTTCTCTGTTTAACTCCTTATCAATTGTTTTTGTGATGTCCCTGATCCTAATTATTTCCTATCGATAATAAGTCTCCATTTTGTCAATGATTGGAAGCATAGACATGTTCTGGTGAATATCCAAATTTGATGTTGGTTGGCTGGAGTTCTAAGTGCTTGTATCATGTTTTTTTTGTGATTTTTCGTTCCTCTTGATGATGGAATTCAGGCTGAGATTTGATTCTGCATGTTCCATGACCTTTCTTTCCATATGGCTGCCTATGGAGCCTGCATTTGTTGACCGTGCTCTAGTTTAGCTACTTGTTACTTCATTTGATTCCGAATTAATAGCAATTTCTCATTGGATAACCTGTTGTGATCAGAATTGCATAAAGTCTTATATGTGTGCCTAACGTGTCTTTATGTGGGAAGGGATTCTGGAGGCAGGGACCATTGTGTGGCTAGTGGTCCCTATGCATCAATTTGCATTCTTATCAAGCTTGAAAATGTGGAAAAGAAAAGGTCAAATCATTCTGAATTAGAACAAAAGAAAGGACCAAAATGAAATAAGTAGACTTGAATATGGATGATGGGAATAATGGTAGTAATCCACGTGAAACGCTTTATATGAATATCAGCTTTTCCTTTCTTTTTATTAGTAGTTTATCCTTTGTGCTAGTAGTTTATCTTTTCCCTTTTAGTTTTATTTGTTTAGTTAATTTTTTTTTCTTTTTCTTTAGGCATCGTTGGTGTTTTTCTTTTTTAAAAAAAAATAAAGAGTAGAAAACAAAAGTAAAAATAAAATGATAAAAGTAAAAAAAAAAAAAAATAAAAATAAAAAAATTAATTGAACCTTGTATGGAGAAAATAAAACAAGGATGGTTGAGCTGTGACAACTTACTAATCTTGCCTTTTAGGATCATCTAAATTGTGACAGTTTGATGATTCATTTCTCTAAAAAATTTTAAGTGAAATGTTGAAACAAAATTCTTTTCAAATTGAATTTTTACAATTTTATCCAAAAGGTTCTTGTCTATTTTATATAGATGGTGAAACGAAATTTCCTTTGATTCAATGGGTTGGGTTTGTGCTGTTCTTGATACTTTTTTTTTAACTCTTTCGGTTGTGCATATTGGCTCAGACGTTTTTACACGTTTACATTTTAATTTTAATTTCTTTGTTATCTTTTATCTCTTCACTAAAATGAATAAATAAATAATTAACTCTAAAATATATATATATATATATATATATATAAAACAATAGAATAAAAATAATTGAACTTTGTGAAAAGAAAAATAAAATTAATTTAATGACAGACAGTTTGTTAATTTTGTTATTTTAATCATCTAAATTGTGACAGTTTGATGATTTATTTTCTAAAAAAAAAATTTCGAGTAAAATTTTGAAATGAAATTAAATTCTCATAATTTATTTATGAAAGGTGTGAAAATTTCTATAAAAATAATAATAATAATAGAATAAAAATAATTGAACTTTGTGAAAAGAAAATAAAATTAATTGAGCTGCGACAACTTGTTAATTTTGCCTTTTTAGAATCATTTAAATTATGACAGTTTGATGGTTCATTTCTCAAAAAGATTTTGAGTGAAATTTTGGAACAAGATCCTTTCAAAATTAAATTTTCATAATTTATTTCTTTGTTTAATTTATCTTTTAATAAATGGGTAAAATAAATATTTTTAAAAGTTATAAAAATTTGCACAATGATTTAAGGTAACATGTCTTAGGATGAATGTATCGGTCTTTGTGGGGTTAAGTCCCCACCTTCCTGTCGCATAATCGACTTCCGAACCTCGAGTTTTGAACGTAGACCATTCTTTTTAGGTTTTTCAATTTTTTTCCTAATAAAAATAAAATTGGTGGCGACTCCCTTAACCTTAAATTTTAGTAATTTCAAGTCGTTATCCCGCCGCGATTCCGGTCGCGACACATGCCAAATCAAGTCATTCAATATTGGTGTGTTATTCCAAATAACAGAAGGATGAAAGTGAAGAAAAAATAAGATTTACATCTCGATAATTCCTTTAATATGACAAAAGTTTTAAAAACAAAATTATATAGCTTTACTGGACACATAGTAATCCAACAAAAAGAAAAAGGAAAAAATATGTAAATGTGAAAGAAATGGAGGACTATACTACAATCTCAGGACAGTCACTAAAAGATCAGAGATTGTTTGATATACCTTGATAATGAGCTCTGTGTATTATCAGTGGTGGGATCAACTTCCTTTGTTTATGACATGAATTTTTTTATGAGTGGATGGTTTAGCATAAAAAAAATGCAGGCTGAAATGAGTATATATATATATATGAGAGAGCGGCAGTGAATCCTAATTTATATATAATGCCCTTCTAGCACGGGCTCTAAGGCAAGGTTCCCAAATTTCATATATATATATATATATATATATATATATAATGAGTATACATCCTAATTGCATTCAGAATTGCATTGTCCTTCAGAGTCTTGTTCCACCAGCTGATAAATAAGAGTGGAAGTTGGAAAAACAATGTCCAATTATTAAAACGAAGTAAATGTAAACAACACACTTATTTAACAGTTATTCCATTCAAAATCCAAAGAAAGCAAAAATTCAAAGACCAAGAAATCACAAGGTGCAGCAAAAAGGGAAAAAAATAACATAGCAATGTGAGACTCAAATAAAAAATTCCATGAACCATTGATAAAACAAATTGAAAAGTTGGATCCTCTTACCTCCAGCCTATCTTCTTTTTTTACAATATCTATGCGCAATATCCAATCCCCTTCCGTCTTTTTCAGATTACAAACATTCTCTGCTATCTCAATGATCTGATACTCCGAGATCTAACACCCAAAAATACACAAAATCATTCCAGTGCAAACCAAAAATAGCCTACCAACCCAGCTCTGAAACAGGCACACCATGAAGCAATTGAGAAGAAACCCAGATGAACAAAAAAAAAAACCTTGGGAGCCCATGAAGCAATTTACTTAAATTATTTTAAATGTCAGAGAAGCACTCGGTAGAATTGCAGTCAGAATTGCATTGTCCTTGCAATTCTGGCAGAAAAAGTGGCATACCTCCTGACAGACTCGCTCAGTTGTCTTGCATTCAGAATTGCATTATCCTTCAGAGTCTTGTTCCACCAGCTGATAAATAAGACTGGAAGTTGGAAAAACAATGTCCAATTATTAAAACGAAGTCAACGTAAACAACACACTTATTTAACTGTTATTCCATTCAAAATCCAAAGAAAGCACCAATTCAAGGACCAAAAAATCACAAGGTGCAGCAAAGGGGAAAAAAATAGCATAGCAATGTGAAACTCAAATAAAAACCCATTCCTTTGCCACCCCTATCAGCAAAACTGCAAAAAATTGTAGTCCATCTTAAGTTTTACTCTTGATCCTATAACAAATACAAAGCGGATAAAACTCAGCTTAAGAGTTCCATCAATGAAAGCAAAGCTACACTTATACCTTCTATAAAAATGCACAAACAAAAGAAGATATTGAGGAGCAAGCCATAAATGTGGGTTTGAGATCCTCATCTTATATGGACTCTCAGCCACCTCCTGTAAAAGCCAATTATATCTATTGACCCAAGGATGAAGACATGGAAACGGCGTAAAAATTAGAGCACATAAATATTAATTAACGAACATTACTTGAAAGAAAGAAAATCAAAATACAGAGAACTTACCAGGTAGGATGGCAGGCATTAAGGTCTATGATCACAGCGACAACAATCACGTTCTTCTCCAATATTTGACATTTTAGAACCCACATTGGAATATGCCACGTCAAAGGATTGTCACTGATTATAATATCTAGTTCATACTCCATTAGCCCCACCACCACCGCCCTGAAAATGAGACGGTGCAATACCATTAAAAAAACACCACTTAATTTTTATTTGATGAATAAGAAAACACCACTTAATTTTAGAAAACACCATTTAATTTTAGAAATAGAAGCCTTATCGAGTTAGAACATACATTTCCTGCAATTTAGTGAAATATATAAATACCAAACAATTAACAGAAAAATATATGAAATGAAGTGAGATCAGAATAGGATAATCGTGATAACTAAAAATACTCAAACTCGATATTTTGTTTCTTGACATAGGCAACACCTTTCACAATTCCCATGACATGCTTAAATTATTAACAATAACAGCATAGCATATCTAAGCATGGGAATGTGCTTCCAGATTATCTAAAAAAGAATGAAATGAACAGAATGCATTCAGAAATCATAGTGGAATGCAGTTACGTGCATGGCTATTGTGAATCATATTGTGTTTGGTTTACCAAGAAATTCCTAAACAACTTGTTTGGGGGATAATCGTCCCCTTAAAAAAAATCAATAATATGATGTACATCTGGGCAGAAGACCTAATCTAACATATAGATAATCATCCCCTAATTAATAATATGATGTTCATAGCCATTGGTGGTGGTGAATTGGTTTGGAAGAACAAACCTGACATGGGCGTTGGCTATAACATCGAGACACCACGCATTGAAGTCCTGTGACCTAGGCATGATCATTCTCTCTGAACTCGGTTCTTCGAGTTATTATCAACTCGCTCTTAGGTCTCCATAGCTGCTGAGGCGCTCTGGGCCGAGAAGTAAAGGAGAGGAAGAGAAAAAGAAAACGAAAGAAGGAAGAATTTGAAACATAAAATGGGAAAGATGGATAGCCTCACAGAGAGAGGAAGAAAATGAGAGAGAAATGAAAACCAAAATAAAGATAACCTGTAGTAGGAAAAGTGATGGAGTAAGCTTATCCCGTGTAGGTGGCATTCTTCAGTCCACTGAATCAGACTACTCTGACTTTGGGGTAAACGTGAGGATTAACAATGCTTCTTTCACACGCATTATCCTTCTTCTCTTCATTCAAATCCTTCACACGAGCCAAGCGTGTGAGAAATATAAATGTTGCACATGGAAATAAACAGTAAAAGAACAGTAGGATTTAACTTTCTGCAATTGTATCGTTTATAGATAGATTCAAGATTTATATATCAGAGGAGGCTGAGGAGTAGCTAAGAATCTGTCAGCTGAACAGTGTAAAAAATCAGATCAGGTCTCAAACTATTGTAAATCCAAAGCAATAATTAGAGCTCTACCAGGATCGTTTCAACACTTTCAAAGACTTTAGAATATTTGTCTGAGTACTGGAACAATTCACCACACCCCTTGTGTTACTTTGTGGTTGGCCTCATAATTTTTTCAAGAAATTAAATATTTTTTGAGGTTTCAGGATCAAGATATCCATGATAAAAGACGCGTGACCCTCTCCTTCCTGAAAACGCCGGCTCTCTCTCTTATCAAAGCAGATCAACCCAAAAAAAATCACCTGTCCTTCTTTTTCAGTTCATTCTTTTCCTACTTTTAGTTTTACCCCAAAGTCAATTAACACATATATATGACTTAAAAACAACGATGATAGAAACAGTGGGCATCTCATCAAAGCTGCTGGCTGCTCGTAGATGCTGGTCTTTGAAGATGGAGTGGAGTAGGATAGGCAACGCACGTCTTTTCAAACACGATTTTAATTCTAAAGTGTAGAAATGATAATTTTTAAAATATGAGTTAAAGAATTGAGAATGAACTGGATTAATTATTTTTTAATTTTATAAAATTGTAATATAAAATTATGATTTTAATTTTAAAATAAAATATAAAAAATTAAAATTAGTAAACTCAATTATAATTCTAAATACTAATTTTATATTTAATTCCAGACGTCAAATAGCGTGTAAGAGTAATACCGAATGTTCGAAGTGGATTGAATGTCGAAAGTAGACACGTATATGGTGGTTCCTCCTTGGCAATGCACCGCACCAGGAGCACGAAGTCAGGTAAAGTGACTGCGAATGATGATATCGCTTCAAGTCGAGCAACAGATCTGTGGAAGGTTTAAGCTAATGGAATAGCAGAAGGTCCGATCCTCTCGGAGTAACTTAGCTCAGTATATATTGAGAGCGTGATTTGAATCCTCATGCATTCCATGTAGGACAGAGGTACGTTAGGATCATGTCATGGCAGGGATTTCAGCCCATGATCGTTGAGGTCCGTCTCTGACATTGTCGGGACTGTTCCACGATCGTTGAGATCCGTCTCTGACTCTGTCGAGACTGTCCTATGATCGTGGAGGCTCATCTCTGATCTGTTGGGACTGTCTTACCTTTAATGGTCAATCCTTGTTCGCAGGCAGTCGTGGTCCCCATTACTGAGAATGGGGAAATGACTGCTACGGTCCGATGACGGGATCCAAGGTCGCAAGGCCGAAGTGGGGGCGTTGTTGGCAGAGTTTGGTGGTTCATGTGCCGGGTCGATCCTTCAAGACGGGATCCCGGACCACGGTCCAGAACAGTTGCCCCCAGCTTGGCGCTTGGACGAGGCCCAAGTGTCAAGGTACCATCGTGCTCGAAGTGGGCGGTATCCGGCTTTGAGGCCGGAGCCGTGGTCTTTCACGTTGGCCGGGGCCCGTGATCGAACATGAGACGACTCGGCGATTGGGATGTGGTTCGGAGGCCGAGGTGGGTCCTTACCTACGTCGCCACCCCTTAGTCTCGTGGTTTTCCTTCAGTTGCCCCTTGGACGTAGTTCTCGGGGTCTTTTGACTTGCCGCAACGTTCTTTATTGATCTTGAATTGTTAGATCCCTTGGGAAACGCCGCTTTGACCTCCTTGAGAATAAGCGAGTCTTTAATGGGGAGCGTCAGCTTCATGCAGTTTACAACCGTCCGCTGCCCTTGCGACCAATGGGAAATGAGGGGCATTGAATGCGGATTTATGGTTTGACAAGTTCTTCAGTGCAAGGAACTAATCAAGGCATTCCGTTTTCTCTATAAATAGAGGGTTTTTGCGTTCGATCATGGCATTCCTCTTTACATCTTTGTTTTGAGATGGCTTATCTCAGAGAAATGGTTCTTTCTTCTCCTATGCGTTACTGGAGAGTGTTGCCTCTTTCCAGAGTTTTCTTCTTGATCTTTCCCAAATTTCTGAAACTTGGTCATTTTCGAGTGGAAGGCTTCTTGAGTAGATGTCTCACTTTCTCAGCGTATTAGCGGCAGATGTCTCATTTTCCCAGCGTACTGTGATTGCTTGTTCGATATTTCTCGTCGCTGGGAAAGCTTGAGGTATTTGTCATTTTAGATGGAGGCAACCGAAGGTTAGGGCCCAAATTCGCTCTCCTTTTCCAGCAGCTTCTAGGGGCAGTTGGATATGCAGGAGGGACTATTGGGGCTGCTCCTCGGCTTTACAGCTGCTTGAGGTGATCAAGGTTTCCGGCGGAAAGATCTTCTCATGAGAAAGTTGTGCCTCATCTATCAAGGAGGGTGCGCCCCGGCCTCTTCCTGCCTGGCGAGGAAGGAAGTGAAGAAAAGCGGTGGGTACCGAGGTTCGGAAGTGGTGTTCCGCTCCGGGTTTCGAAACCTATCCACTTTTTCAAGATACTGCTTCGGGAGGAAAAGGCCGATGCTAGCTCTTGGAGGAAATGTGGATGCGACATGACCCGGGATGCCAATGATGTTAATGGCGGCTCGTGCCTCCGGGGTTTCGTTCATTATATGTTCCATGTCTCTCTACTCTCTTTTCCCTATTTTTGTTGTATGATGATGTATGGAATGAGAAATTTAATAAAATTGCTCCTTTTCATTTGAATTATGTGCCTTCTGCTTTTATTTGAGCTGTGGTATTTATACTATACCGGGGTGAGTCCAACGCTCATCCTGACCGCGCGGTATGTTAAGTTGCCCCCAGCTTGGTACTTAGTCGAGGCCGGCGAAGTGCCAAGTTTAGATACTTGATTCCGGGGTCTCTGTATCTTGGGCTATTACCGGGGCAACATAGTCCCGGGGTGCGAGCGAGTTTCCCGAGCTCTTTGACCCTGCGGTTACGTGTTTTTTAACTTGCTGGATAACCGTAACGTGAGCTGCCATTACGGCAACGTGGGCCACGTGGCGCGCTCGGGTTGAAAAGACATGCGTCGCGCTCCGCGCGCTATAATGGGTGCCTTTTCAAATGTGAGGTATCTGGACAGAATTACCTTCTAACCGTAACCCCTATAAATAGGGTGTCAGCTTTTTGGCTTTGTTTCGTTCGACTTTTATCAGAAACTTTGAGACTTGTAGGTGGTTTCTGACAGTCGTTGCGGCGGTGCGAGACGATCTTGCTGGACTTCACAGGACTGACCTCTTACTTTCTTTACGGTACTCACAAAACTGATTTTTTCTTTTGCTTCTTGCTCATTTGGTTTTTCTTGCTGTTTTGAGAAAAAGGTGGGGGGGTTAGGGGAAGTGTGTTTTCCCCTTCCGTTAATGGCATTTGCCCCTCTTGGAGCACCTCTTCCGTCGCACCGTGTATAGCGGAGGTGTCCTTCTGAGGCTTTTTGCCTTGGCGGGTGCGGAGGCCGGAACATTTGGATCTCTGAACTTAGACTGGTTCTGACCCTGAGCCTCTGTGTGTCTTCCAGGAATTCGAATGGCTAGGAGAAGGGTGTTGAGAATTGAGGAGCCCAACCCGGGTCCCGAAGCTCGCGAACCGGGGGGTCAAGAAGCCGTTGATGAGTTAATGCGTGTTCGCCGGGGGCCGGGATTACCTTACGCCTGGGTTGCGGACGATGCTTTTGACAGGGTCTCACGCTACGAGATCGGGTCCGAATTAGACAAATTGAAAGATTACTTGGAGCTTACCGCGGGAGGGCTCCGGGATGGTGAGTTCCTGATCCTGTCCCCGAGAAGAGAGCGCGTGTGTTCGACCCGTGAGGCGGGGGAGCACTTCATGTTCCTCTACGAGGACTTCTTCACACGGTTTGGGCTTCGGCTCCCTTTCAGTGATTTCCATGTTGCCGTACTCCGGACCCTTCACGCTGCACCCAGTCAGATTCACCCCAATGGCTGGGCGAACATCCTGGCTTTTGAAAAGATATGCCGGTTGCTGGGGTTGCGATGCTCCGATAGGGCATTTTTCTATTTCCACACCAGGTATTCCGTCCACGGTGTTCGTGCTCGTCAACAGTCTTGGTTGTCCGTGCGTTCCCGGCAAGGTAGGACGGTGTTTCTACCCTACCTAGAGAGCGATAAGGATTTCAAGAAGAAGTTCTTCAAGTTAATGGCGGCCGGCGGCACTCGGCCCTTCTGGTTGGGGAGTGGCGGGGGGCCAACATTCAGCCTATACTGGAATCCGGCGGCATAGAGCATCCCCACTCAGTCGTTTGAGAGGGAGGTTTGTCACCTGGATGACGAGGAGCTCAAATGTGTCAATTTCTTCGAGACGTGGGTTGCCGAGGTCGACAAGATCCGGCCCAAAGATATACTGGATGTCGTAGATGATGCGGAACTTTGGGTCGTGCTACGTAGCAGAGGCCTTTGTTCATGCTTTACTTTCTTTGCTATATTTTCTTTTCTTCTTCCTCTTTATGTGGACCTGATTGTTTGTGTTTGCTTTCCAGAGAGCTTGGCCGAGATGTCCGAGGAGGGGAATGCTCTGGCGATTCTAGAAGCTCTGAGGGCCAGGAATGAATCGGGGCCTTCGGATCCTGCCGCGGAGGCGGTTTCAGTTCCATTGCCCCGTCAAGTCGAGGTGCCTGCCACGGAGGAGGAGTCGATCCATGTGGAGGATTCCCCCCCTCCTACGGGGCGAAAGAGGAAGGCGGCTGGCGAGGAAGCACCGAGTGACCGGAGTAAGAGGTCTTGGGTTGAAGAAGGCGCCGACCCGAGTGGTGGGGGGGCAATCAACCTGTACTTCGAGAATCCGGATCCCCGCCAGTTTGTTGATGATTTCCTTCTAGATGAGGAAGTAGAGGCGAAGCTGAACCAGCGTAGTGCTCCAAATACTCTCTGTAGTTTCCAAGTTCTTGGGCTTCGCCTTGCCATGGAGGCTCGGCATTTGGAGTATACAGTTGAGGACTACGAGTGAAGAGTTGCTGCTGCGAAGCGAGGTAAAGCCCAGGCTCTTTTGGAGAAGGAGGAGGCTGTACGGGCCAAGGAAGAGACCGCAAAGTCCAAGGAGGATGTTGAGGCCCTGAACCGGGAGCTGGGGAACGAAGTAGCCACCCTAAGGAATGCAGTGAAGGAGAGGGAGGCCGGCCTGGCGGACGCCGAAGGGACATGGCCGAGCAAGAGCTGAGAATGAGGGCCTTCGTGCCGAGAACGAGCGTCTCGGAGGGCGGTGTTACCGCACCGAAAGGCGATGTCGGGACTCTCCTACTTGTTTGTACCGACATCAAAGAGTAGCAATTCCGGAATGCCATCAAGCAAGTTCAGCTCTTCAATCCCCGTGTTGACTGGTTCTTGATTCTCCGGACTCGGGAAGGTAGTCCGTAACGGCCAACTCGTCGTTCCCCGCCTTGCTACCGTGGATCCGAGTACGGGGATTCTTCTGCCAAGGTTGGTGGTTCCGGGCCTTCTGCAGAGTGATTCGCATGTTTTTTTTTTTTTAGTTTTTGTCCCCTGCGCGGGGTTCTTTAATATGGTTGGGCAAACATTGTTCCGTCTTTCCAAAATATTGTAATGACTTTGTTATTTTTTCGATCTTATTTTTGGGGTCCAATGCCCTTCTAGTGTATTGCGGAAATTTGACGAGGCCTGTGGTCTGGGTCCAACGCCCATTTTTGCCGAGCATTTTAGGATTTTGCGTGATGAGAATGCTCAGAATCCTTGACATAGGATCCGATATCCGAAGTTGATTGACCTTTAGGAATTCGTGCCCAAGGTAAGGAACCTTGACCTTGGCTTGGAATTCGAAGGCAATAGCTATCTGGGATTTGGAGTCCGTGCCTAAGGAAAGAAACCTTGTCCGCGATCCATTACCGGTTGTTTTAGGTATTTTAGGAGGCCGCGTGACTTGTGGTTTCGGACTGGTCCTTGCCGGGGTCTTTTGTGCGGGTGGATTGGTGTGAGAGTTTTTTCCCTGTTAGGATTTCTCTACTGCACTCCCTACCTAGCACAAGACACTACGGTTGGTACCATGGTAACTGAGTTCTTGATAATTGAGATGCTTGCTTAAATTTAAAGATTGAAAAAGTGTACAATAATTGGGGCAGATCAAACATGAAGTAGACTAGGAGACTAGGCCTTGAAAGGCGCTTAGCTGTAGTACTTTCTAAGTTTGTCCGCATTCCAAAAATTCTTCACGAGCTTACCTGTTAACGTTTCCAGAGTATAAGCCCCCTTCCTGGTACTGACTACGACGCGGTAGGGTCCTTCCCAGTTAGGGGCTAATTTTCCTTGGGAGGCATTCCTTCCGCCGATGTCGGCCCTGCGAAGTATCAGATCGCCGGCTGGAACCTTCTAGGGATGACCTTCGGGTTGTACCGGGCTGCCGTTCTTTGCTTGGTTGCGACATCGCGTATGTGGCGCGATGCACCTCCTTTCTTCCAACAGGTCCAAGTCTTCTCTTATTAGCCCGGGGTTGGTGTACGGTGAGAAATGTTGGAGACGCCGGCTCGGTTCTCCTATCTCTAGGAATCATTGCTTCGCACCCGTAGGTTAGTTTGAACGGGGTCTCACCGGTTGTAGAATGAGGGGTGGTTCGGTAGGCCCAAAGGACGTGGTCTAACTGCTCGGTCCAGTTCCCTTTGGCCTCGTCCAGCCTTTTCTTTAATCCCCTAACTATAACCCGGTTGGCCGCTTCAGCTTGCCCATTTGTTCGAGGGTTTTCCACGGCGTTGCAGTGATGTTTAATTTTCAGTCCGCGAAGTAGTTCTTCAAAACCCATGTCTTTAAATTGCGTCCCGTTGTCTGTAACGATGGATTTTGGGACTCCAAATCTGGTAATGAGGTTGCGCCAAGTGAATTTCTGAATTCGAGCCGAGGTGATGGTGGCCAGGGGCTCTGCTTCTATCCACTTGGTGAAATAATCTACAGCGACAACCAAAAACTTCAATTGCCCGGACGCTTGAGAAAAAGGTCCCAAGATATCCATGTCCCACTGGTAGAAAGGTCAAGGGATGGATGTCGTGGACAATTCCTCTGGCGGGGCGTGGTAGTGGTCAGAGTGTCGTTGGCACTTATCGCACATTTGAACATGTGCAAGGGAGTCTGCTTCTATTGTGGGCCAGTAGTAGCTTGCTCGGAGTGCCTTCAATGCCAGGGACTTGCCTCCTAAATGGTGCCCACAACTTCCTTTGTGGACTTCAGCCAGGACATACCCGGCTTCTTCAGGCGTTAGGCACTTCAGGAGGGGTGAAGAGAATCCACGCCGGTACAACTGCCCACCGAAGATGGTGTATCTGACCGCGGCTTTCTTCAATTTGGCCGCCTTCTTAGGGTCCTCGGGGAGGCTACCGGACTGCAAGTATTCCATCAGTGGAGTGATCCAGGTACGTTCTTGTTCATTAACCTGGAGGACAGTTACGTCGGAAACTGCGGGGTGGGAGAGGGTTGCTTGGATCACTGATCGGTTGTTACCTGGACTTTTGGTGCTTGCCAACCTGGATAAGAGATCGGCCCAGGAGTTTTGTTCCCGGGGGATGTGTTCCACTTTGACTAGCTGGAAGTTTGGGAAGAGCTCTTGCACTTTTGCCAGGTACTTCTGTAGGAGGAGCTCTTTAGCCTAGTATTCGCCTTGGATCTGGGAGGTCACGAGTTGGGAGTCGCTACAAAGTTTAATCTTTGTGGCCCCCAAGTCTCTGGCCATTGCCAGTCCTGCGATGCATGCCTCATACTCTACTTGATTGTTCGAGGTGGGAAACTCAAACCTTAGTGAGTTCTCGATAGTCACCCCTTCAGAGTTTTCCAAGATTACCCCGGCGCCGCATCCTTTTGGGTTAGAAGACCTATCCACGAATATGGTCCAGGGTATTTCCTCTGTATAACCGGGGTCTGAGGTGAGTTCGGCCAAGAAGTCTGAGAGAGCTTGTGCCTTGATTGCTATTCTGGGCTCATAGGTTATCCCGAATTCAGAAAGTTCGACGGACCAGGCGATCATCCTTCCTGCTAAGACTGGTTTGTGCAGTATTTGTCGGATTGGTTGATCCGTCCTTACCACAATGGGGTGGCATTGGAAATACTGCCTTAATCTTCTGGCCGTGATGATAAGTGCAAAGGCGACCTTCTCAATCTTTTGGTATCTGAGTTCGGGGCCTTGCAGTGCTTTGCTCACGAAATAAACTAGCTTTTGGCCTTCGAATGTTTCCCTGGTCAGTGCTAAACTGACTGCTTCTTCGTTGACGGAGAGGTACACGTAAAGGGTCTCGCCTGGTTCGGGCCTTGTGAGGACTGGAGGGAATGCCAGGAGGTTCTTTAGGGACGTAAAAGCGTCTTTGCATTCCTGCGTCCACTCGAATCCGGTCCCCTTTTTCAATAACTTGAAGAGGGAGAGGGACTTGTGAGCGACTTTGGCTAGGAATCTTGTGAGAGCTGTAATCCGGCCATTCAGCTGTTGTACCTCTTTGATGTTTCGGGGGCTATGCATATCGAGCACCACCTTGCATTTATCGGGGTTTGCCTCTATGTCGCGGTGGGTCAACATGAACCCCAAGAATTTCCCTGCTTGGACCCCGAACGCACACTTTCCTGGATTGAGTCTCATGTCGTGCCTTCTCAGCTGCGCGAACACTTCTTCCAGGTCCGAGGTGTGTGAGTCGGTCGACGGGGTTTTAACTATCATATCATCGATATAGACCTCTAGCATTTTCCCCATCTGTTTTTCGAAGACTCTATTCATCATCCTCTGGTATGTGGCCCCAGCGTTCTTTAGCCTAAACGGCATTACCTTGTAGCAGTAGCTCGCCCTTTCGGTGATGAAGGTCGTTTTGTCCTGGTCTCTGGGGTACATTGGAATTTGATTGTACCCCGAGTAAGCGTCCATAAAGGATAGTGTCCGGAAGCCGGAGGAGCTGTCGACCAACTTGTCAACGTTTGGGAGGGGGTATGGATCTTTGGGACACGCCTTTTTCAGGTCGGTATAGTCCACGCACATCCTCTATTTCTCGTTTGCCTTTTTAACCAGGACTACGTTCGAGAGCCAAGTGGTGTACGAGACTTCTCTTATGAATCCGGCGTTTAATAACTCCCTGACTTGCTCCTCGATGGCCTGTTGTCTCTCGGGGCCAACTTTCCTCTTCTTCTGGGCGACCGACTTTGCATCTCGTTTAATAGATAAACGATGGCAGATGAAAGCGGGGTCGATTCCAGGCATGTCGGCGAAAGTCCAAGCGAAAAGATCCTTGTTTTTCTGTAGGAGCTGTGTCAACTGGGTCTTTTCCTGTTCTTCGAGGTTTGCTCCTATCATGGTGACTTGGTCGGGCTTGTCGCCCGGTGGAGTGGGATCGTTCTCCTTCGGGCTGGGGTCTTGTACCTCGGATCTCTTCGCGGACGTCCAACTCCGTCATCAAGATGTTGACTTGGTCATGGGTGGTGCTGGATGTTCGTGTCTTTGTTTTTCTGGAGGTCTTGCCGATCTTTAGGCTCTCGTTGTAGCATTTGCGGGCTGCAATCTGGTCGCCTTTGACCGTGACCACTTCATTGTTCCTGTTGAGGAACTTCATGGCCTGGTGGGCGGTAGAAACCACAGTGGCAATGCCGTTTAGCGTTGTGCGGCCTAGGATGATGTTGTAGGCTGAGGGACAATCTACGACTAGAAACCTCACCTTCACCGTTTTATAGATGTCGTCGTCGCCCAAGGTAAGGAAGGTCTCAAAATAACCCACTGGGGTTACCTTTTCTCTGGAGAATCCGGTTAACTCGCCCTCATATGGAGTAAGCGCGGACAGGGGAAATTCCAACCTTTCGAAGGCATCCATGAACATGATGTCTGCCGAGCTCCCCTGATCTACAAAGATACGACGAACTTCGGCATTGGAGATTATCCTGGAAATGACGAGGGGGTCGTCATGATCTCGGATAATATCGCCGTAGTCCTCTGCGGAGAAGGAGATGGGCGACGCGTCTTTGTTCTCTGCATGGGGCTTTCGGGAGGAGGAACCGGACACGCTCAGAACCGCGGTCCGGAGTGCTTTCCTCCTCGAGTTATTTGACAGACCGCCCCCTGCGAATCCCCTTGAGATTGTGCTTACTAGCCGGTTCTTCTTGTGGCCCCTGTCTTGAGTATCCCGTTCCCGGTCTTGCCTATTCTCATCGTTGTGGCGCGGAGGGGTTCGAGATCTCTTGGCAGGGCTTTTGCTTCTCCTTGGGCGCTGGTTCGGACTTCGCCGGGGGCTGCGGCTTTGTCTCTGGTTTCTGCGCCTTCCACAGTTTCCGTTTTTCCGAAACCCGTTGATGTATTTTTGCAAACGCCCTTCTTTGATCAGGGACTCAATAACGTCCCGGAGTTAATTGCAATCCTCTGTTTCGTGGTCGTAGCTGTTGTGCCACCTGCAGTGTTTTGACTGATCCCTCTGGAACTGCTTCTTTATGGGCGGTGGTCTCTTGATATTCTGGAACTCGGTTTGAAGGACCTCTTTCAAGATTGTCTCTCGAGGGGTGTTTAAATGAGTATACTCAGAATATTTGGGCCGGTATCGCTCGCTCTTTGAGGGGTCACGGGGTTGATTGGAGCTTTGGTTATTCTTTTGGTGTGCTTCACCTTTCTCCAGGCTCTCCTTAGCCCTGGTGACTTCCTCAAGCTCAACGTATTTGTCCGCCCGTCGGTGAAACTCTTCTAGGCTTTCTGGTTTCTTTTTTGCTAGAGACGCGAAGAAGCTTGAGTTGGTCTAGAACCCGTTCTTGGCGTAGTGGAGAGCTATCCTGTCATCTAGGTTTTCTATGCCTACATAGGTTGGTTAAACCTTCTGACATATTCGCGCAAGGATTCTGAACTTCCCTGGCGAATCCCGGAGAGGGAATCAATTGACTTCGGGCTCTCCTTTGCCGTGGTGTATTGTTGCAAGAACCTTTGCGTCAGGTCTTCCCATCCTGTGATCCTTGTTCGCAAGGTGATGAACCATCAGAGGGCGTCCTTCTTCAGGAATAGGGGGAAGGCCCGGCATAAAAGTTCCGGGGTGTATCCGTAGAGCTGCATGGACTGCATGTAGGCGTCCAAGTGCTCCTGGGGATCCGTTGTTCCGTCATAAGCTTCCAGGTTGCTCGGAGGTTTGAAACTCCTCGTGACCCTGTATGACATTAGGGCGTCCGAGAATTGTTGTAGGCGGCCGGGAGCCGGATTACTGTTTCCAATAATCCCGGCGCCAGCGCCTTGGTCTGCATGCCCGTTGCGAGCCTCATCGTGTCCTCCGTTGTCATTTTCCGCCCGTGCTGATCTCTCAAGGTTCTCTAGACGGCGTCTCTGTTCCTCTAGCTGGCGCCGTTGATCCTCGATGAGAGCCGTTTGTTGACGCAACAACTCCCGGAGGCCATTTCTCGTAATCTCGGATTGGACATTGTCTTCGTAATGAGACGTGTGGTCCCCATTGTCGTGGGAGGCTCCCAAACAAGCGTGGATAGGGATCCTAGCTCCATTGTTCCCTCCGCGGTTTACTCTGTAGTTTATGTTGTTGGTCTCACCGTGGGGGAAGATGAGTCTGTTCCTGATTAAGACCCTTCGAGATGGGTCAGGGCTTTCAGCGGAAACTGAAGTCTCGTGCCCATCGTTAAGGGTTTCCACCATGACAGCCCGCCGGCGGCGAGAGGTTTACGGTGGTGTGGTGAAGGAGGTTGCTTATTTGTCCGCTTGGGTCCATGTATCTGGCCTTGGACGGCGTGCGCAGCGCTCCCTTTTTTCTGGTTGTGTCTCGTGCTCACCATGGTTGTTGCGGGAATAGAAATTTATCGGGCTTCCCACAGACGGCGCCAATGTTCTGAAGTGGATTCAGAAGGTACCTGGAGTAGGCACGTATATGGTGGTTCCCTCCTTGCGCAGCTGCAGCTAGGAGCACGAAGTCCAGTGGTGAGTACCTGCAATGGGACTCCAATGCTCAAGTCAGGCAGTGCACCAGAAGGTTTAAGCTAATGGAATAGCAGTAAGGTTCCGATCCCCTCTCAGGGTAACTTAGCCTGGTATATATTGAGAGCGTGATTTGAATCCTCATGCACTCCATGTAGGACAGAGGTACGTTAGGATCGTGTCATGGCAGGGATTTCAGCCCATGATCGTTGAGGTCCGTCTCTGACATTGTCGGACTGTTCCACGATCGTTGAGGTCCGTCTCTGACTCTGTCGAGACTGTCCTATGATCGTGGAGGCTCATCTCTGATCTGTTGGGGCTGTCTTTCCTTTAATGGTCAATCCTTGTTCGCAGGCAGTCGTGGTCCCCATTACTGAGAATGGGAAAATGACTGCTACGGTTCGACGACGGGATCCAAGGTTATAAGGCCGAAGTGGGAGCGTTGTTGGTAAAGTTTGGTGGTTCATGTGCCGGGTCGATCCTTCAAAACGGGATCCCAGACCACGGTCCAGAACACCGAATGATGCAAAACCACCAAATTAGTTAGGAAAGATACGTGGATGAACTCTCGTAAATAAGAGTAAGAGTAATGCCGAATGATGCAAAATCATTTTTCACCAAACTAGTTACGAAAGATAAGTGGATGAATTAAATGCACTGCTTGTTCATGAATTATATGCACAGCAGGAGTTAGTCACTCGTACCATTTTATTCCGTTGCAAAATTTTTTGTATTATATTTTTATTATATTCAAACATATTTAACTTAATTTTATTTGTGAAAATATATTTTTTTTGACAATATTTGTGAAAACATGTTTAGTGTAGTACATATTTAAGTATATTTATATAATTCAAGATTTATTTATTGTGCTTCTTTAATGTGTATGTGTCATGAATTACTTTTTTATAAGATATATTTTAATATAGAGGGGGATTCGTTTACATCAAGTATAAATCTTTTTTCTCTTACACTTATTTTTAATCTGTTAATTTCACTTTCATCTAATGGTTGAAAGTATTTCATTAAAGGTAACTATTAGATGAAAGTAGATCTAATAGTTAAAAATAAGTGTAAAAAAAATTAACATACACTGGTGTAAATTGATCCTCCCTCTTTTAATATTTCTTTTTTTATAATTTTACTTATATATACTTAATATATATGTTATTTTTTTAATATATTCTTATATATTTATTAAATATTTAAATATTTATAAAACTTCAATTTAACCTCAGTTCAACTTCGCTGGGACTTCAAATCTTTAAACCTTTCTCTATACCAGTTGAAGAATCAGTTTGGCTCTAAAAATATTGTTTGTATATCATTTATGAATTTTAATATTTACATTATGGGTGAAACCTTTACATGAAAATATCATAAAACTAATTTAATATAATATATTATCAGGAAACTAAGTTAATTAATTATATTTTAAAATAAAAACCTATTTATGTTGTAAAATATATTTATTTACTTTTGATAGTTTTTTTATAGCAACATTTATTCTTATATACAATTTACACCATGTACAAATTCATAAAATGACATGTGAATTTTTTAACTAAATGTTTAACTGTTTTTTCTTGAAATTTTTCTCACACTCTTATTTGTAAAACTAATATTTGGTTAGGATATTGAGGGTGTCCATCCCCACAAGCACTTTCCTACATACTCGAACTTTTGAGATTGTGTATTCTTCTCAATGATTGTGTAACACTTATTTTTTTAATGCTGAAAAAGTATTAACTCAGTTTTCAAATTATTTTTTTGGTGATCAATATATGTCTTTTTATACTTTGTAGCATATCTCATACCAATTTTTAAGCATTTATGTTTATCTTTGTCACTTTAAAAAACATTTGTATTATTCATGTGCTATACATGAAAAACATATTTTAGCACTTTTATGTTGTATATATCCTATGTAGGATCCAAAATGATACTAAAAAATATATATTTAAGTAGGCAAATAGCCAAAATATTATCGGTTTGAATTTTTGAATTTATTTATATAAAGGTATAATCATCTTTCTTCATACATATCAATTTATTTAAATTGTATGGAAATTAGTTATTGTATTATAAAAATTATTCTTATATTTTGAAATGAACTCATTGTACATCGTATATGAGTATAATTTATATATATATATATATATATATATATATATATATATATATATATATGGAAGAAAAAAAATTATTTTTTTCATTAAAAATAATTATATCATTCACATCAATTTAAATTTTATTCCATATTATATTTTATATACCAAAGATTTTTTTGTTGTTGAATCATTTCTCAGTAGTAGCATAGGGAAGAGTGGATTGGATGGTTATTTTCTTTTTCTTACTATCTTGGTCCTTCTTCGGTGCTGGATCTTTTCTTTGGTGGAGCTTGCTTGTACCCCAGGCTTTTGCTAATGTTCTCCGGCTTGCTGCTCATTGCGGCAGAGCAAGGTGGCGGTTCACGGCGGAGGAGAAGTGGGAAGCGCCGTCATAAGAGGTTGGTGGTGGTGAAAAGGTGCTACTGGAAAGTACGTGTAGGGAAAGAGAGCACACAAATACGATGGAATGAAATGAGTACTTCTGGTGCTGTCAGCAAGTGGGCCATTTCTGTCAGCAAGTGGGCCACTTTGTGAATGAAACAAGTGGAGATCAATGATGGAATGGGCCTTCAAAAGTACAAGCTTGGTTTTAAAGGGTATTGTTATTGGAATTTTTTTTTGTCTAAATTATATTTTTTTAATTTTTTAATTATATGATAAAAATATTTATAAAAATATTAAATAATATGATATACTTAATTGAATAATTTAAAATTATATCATAATTAAGGGTGTATCAATTATAGTTTCTATTAGGGGTGTAAGTGAGTGGTTTGACTCGAGTTTTGAGAAAAAATAAATTCGAACTAATCAAAATCAATTGGTTTGGTTTGATTCGATTTTCGTATTTTTAATAGTCAAATCTGAATCAAACCGAATCGAACATTTACTGGATTGATTTGGTTCGGGTGATCGGGTTGACCTTTTTTACATAAAAATTAGTTAAATAATTAATTTCTATAGCAAAAAAAAATACATAATAAACTTATAAATTTTTTTAAAAAATAGAATCAAACTTATTTATCTTAATAAGATATCTATAAAGACAACAAATAGATAAAATTTAAACAAATAAACATAATTAAATGTACGTAATAATAAATACCAAGATAAAGACAAGACACAACAATACTCAAACTTGGTTCAAATATAATTAAAATAAAATACAAGTATACAACATAATAATGGGTAACACTCAAAGTCAATTCAAACTTAATTCAAATTCAATCTAAACTCAATCGAAACATAAAAAAAAACATGATTCATCAAACGTCATTCATCAAATCCAATTAATCTTTGAACTTCATCTACATCCTGCAATAAGCACAAATGAAAACGTTATGGTCATTCATCTTTATTTCAATAATCAATGTCCAAGGACTTAACAATGGAAACGTTATGATCCTCCAAGATCACTCTCAATGCCACATTAACTTATCTACCCTATGAATAATCACTCACCTATCTTGTCGTGTCATATTGTTTTACCCTACCAAATGTCAATGGATAATATAACTTACACTATCCTATTATGCATCCACTGTAAGCCTAAAAAGCCACAACACCAAGACCCCAAGCTTCTCGATTTTGTCAACAACAAAAGAAACCTCATTGTGAGTTAGAATATATACCAAAAAATTACTCAACGAACTCTGAAAGAACACATTCACCATAATAAAAAAAAGGGAAATTGGTTAATTGCATCGAAAATTGTGGATTGGGGTCTGCTGATTAGAAATAAATAAGATTAGATAGAGAATTGTTGAGAGAGAACAAAGAAAAAAGTTATAAACCAAATTAATTATATGACTCACTATCAAGGATTAAACATTAATATATTACTTTCAGTAATTGTGACTTCTGTAGATGAAAAGTCTTGAAGTAAGAAATTCAATACTACATCTAGTACATATGGATCAAGTTCACGTTTCACATTAAATGATATGAAGTTACTGAAGTCAATAGGTGTAGTATTAGAAAGATCAAGAATCAAACATATATATATATATGATTTGGTTTGATTCGATTTTTGTATTTGAAATTTTAAATCCGAGAATCAAACCAATTAAACTTTATTTGATTTAGATTTTATCCGAACTAATCAATATATTCGAACTAAATCGAACTAATTTAATTAATTCAATTCGAATTGATTGAATTAATTAAGTTATTTAAATCAATTTACATCTATAATTTCTACAGCTACAAACTCAAAAGAAGTTACCAACCCCATCTACTAGCGTGAAGGTTATGGAGGTAGATGTTGCCCCTAAAACTCAGTTACAAGTGAAATTTGTGGGCCTGGTAAGTCTACTTAAATCTCCTGAAATTGGACACATTCAACCTAATGGAGACTTTGAACTCTTAACTCTGTCCAGCTCCAAAAAAAAGTATTCTTATTTTATTTTATTTATTTACTTTAATTTAATAAAAATATCAACAAAAAAAAAAAAATGGAGTTGAAGCTCAAATCCTTTTCCGTTATTACCCTACGCGGAGCAGCTGTACATGTGACGTGATGTGCGTCGTGGCTGTGAATAAAATATCTGATTTTGCAGATAGGCGTGGGGCCCAAACGAGCTGATTCATATTTTTCTAAAGCAGTGAAGGTTCAAATGCCTGTTTGAGGTTACCCAGCTGGGAGCATGATGGTATGGCAAATGAAAGCTATATTTCATTCTGGCATGTGAACTACTGGTACTTTGGGAGTTCATATAGCTCAATTAATGAAAAAAGAGCTCTATTTTCATACGAGGAATGCTTTATCTTTTATTTTTTAATTTTTTTAATTTTTTTAATTATTAAATAAAAAAATATTAAATGTTTTTATATTCTTAAAATATTAAATATATTTATTTTTTAATTTAATATTAAAAAATTTATTAAAAAATTTATAAAAAATATAACATTACTCTTTTCATATAACATATTTTGCAATAAAAGAGAAACAAATTTGTAGCTGATGCGCGAGAGAATGATTTAAATTTTTTATTAAGAAAAAATTGTAAATCATTTTTCTGGCTACCAACACGAGGCTTTTTTATTTTAATAGTGATATTTTTTCTTTTATTTTTCATAATAATTTACTTTTTTTAATCAAAATGTGCTATTTTTAGAATATATTTAAAAGCCGTCATTGATAAGAGCAGCTTCTTAATTGTTTTATTTAAATTTGTTTTTAGTTGATGGTCTGGAAACTATCATTGTAGATGACAGTTTATTTACATAATATTTTTTAATAAAAAAGACAATATTTTCTTCCTCAGCCATGAACATTATCTAAGAACAATATTTTCTATATAAAAAAAAAGTTGCTCACAGCCATGATAACTTGAATGTTCCAAAAAAGATAACGCATTTTGAAACATAAAAAAAAAGTGGAGTATGATGAAAAATAAAAAAGAGAGTAGCAATATTAAAATAAAAAACCCATTAAGATGAAGGTAAAATAAATATCACCAAAATATTGAAACCTATGCCTACATATCACGAATGAATTTCGTGAAGTGGTTCACGAATAAGGACGTAACATGTAATTAGCTGCATTTTGCTTTTTTATTTTAGTTAAAATTTAAAAATTAAAAGTTTTGAAAAGACAAAAAAAGAATCATTTAAACTCATATCACTCGTTCGTACTCATTTCACATGAAATTATTTTCGTGATATTCATCATTTTCCTAAAAACATTTGTCATATTCAAAATAGAATCTCAAAATCACAATAATTTACAATCAAGATAACAAATTTCCCCATTTTGATGTTGGTAGCTGGTGCATACCCATAACAAATTGCAAGAAATAGAGTAAATTAGAGCATCTACTAAGGAATGCATCCACTTGTTTCGTTCACAAAGTCGCCCACTGGTTTCATTTACAATCACAACGCAGCACACCGAATGAGGAGATCAAACAGAGTGTCCAAAAGCAAAACAAACACACACTTAAAAGCACGGAAGTACTCGTTTCATTCCATCGTATTTGTGAGCTTTCTTTCCCTACACGTACTTTCCAGTAGCACCCTTTCACCACCAACAACCTCTTATGACGCGCTTCCCACTTCTCCTCCGCCGTGAACAGCCACCTCTGCCTCCGCCGCAATGAGCAGCAAGCCGGAGAACATTAGCAAAAGCCTGGGCTACAAACAAGAGCCACCAAAGAAAGATCCACCACCACCCAAGAAGGACGAAGATAATAAGAAAAAGAAAATAACCATCTTTTCTCCCATTATCACCTCCACCCTGCGCCACCTCCCTCCGCCCGCCACTCCCATTCTCGCTCCTCTCTTTTTCTCTCTCAACCATACCCATCTCCTTCACTCTCACTCCTCCTCTGCTCCTTTCTCTTCCCTCTCTTACCTTCCTTTCCCCGCCAATCTCTCTATCCCTCAGGCCCCCTCCTTCTTCAATTGTTCCATTCATTCCTCGGCGGACCACCGCCCCGCCTCCGAATCTTCCGCCCTTTGCTTCCTCCACTACCTCAGCCCCACCTCCCGCGTGGGTCGGATGGCAGGGTTGCTCGTCAACCGCCACAAACTGATACCGATGATGGGCCAATATCGCTCCTCCGATGACCATGTTTCCGACGGGAACAGGGTGGGTCCTCGACCCGTGGCCACTGCAACAGCGATGCAGTGCGGTGGCCGGAAACCAGACGACGCCGTTTTAGAGGAAGCAACGGTGGCGCTAATGAGCCAGGATAACCGTGGTTGCACCATGGCCCTGGGGATGACCGTTTTTTACCCCATGCTCTCTTCGCCGCCCAAGTCGCCACCTTGGCCTTCTGGCGCGGCGAATTTTCACATACCTCTGTTCACTCACCCCTCTCGAGAAAGAAAAGTACTTTGTCTATTATCTTTTTCTTTCACTTTCAGTTCTTTTTGTATGTGCTGGATGAACTGAGATCGACTTGTTGAGCTGGGAATTTTTTTTTGCAGATTTATGATGGTGGGCTTTGCTGTGGTAGTTTTGGAGCTGTAGAATCAATCAAAAACCAACATCTTGAGAATGTAAGTTTAGTTTTTTTTCGTATTAGCTCCTTTTCCTTATCCATATGTAGTTATTTTCTCTGCTTTTTTTGTTTGTTCTAAGTGCAGTAACGGTTGATAGACAAAATGGATCCTTTTTGTCTTTTGAGCATTGTTTAGGGCTTTGTCATTTTATGCTTTTTTTTTTTCTGTTTTTGGGATACACCATTTTATGCTTTTTTTATTTGGCCATGAAATATAATCATGGCTTGTTGCAGCAACAGCCAGATCCCTTCAACTGATTTAATTTCAGAAGGAAGTCGAAACTTTCTACTTGATCATGCTGCTGGATTCCAGCAGAAGAAAGATACATAATTTTAAAAGCAATAGAAAAGGTTGTGAAAGAAAAAGAAAGGATAAAGATAGTCATATATTTCGGGTGGTTAGGGTTTAAAATTTGTTTCTTTATTTTCGTTGTCAGTTTTTATTTTTTAGAAATATCAAAACTGAACTGAATGAATCAATCTGTTTATGAGCTCTGCTGAATCTGATTTATATACAATTACTAATGATGGATTAAGAAAAACTAATCATATAATTAGTTATTTTGATAATAAATATTTTAAAAGGTTCAAAAAGAAATATGTTTGATTTGTAAAGTTGAAAACAAATTTTTTAAAAATGAAAACAATAAAAATATATTTGGTCAAATCTTCAAATTTTATAATCATTTTTGATAAATAAAATGTATGTAGTTGAGTTTACTAATTAAAAAACTCATTACGCATATGTACAAAAAAAAAAACTCATTACGGTGAGGTGGCAAATGGATGAATGAATTTGTTTAATTTTAAATTAAATTATAATGGATGGATTTAAATTTATTAAAAAATTATTTAATATTATTTAATTCATTCATAATCTAATTTAATATAAAAATATTTAATTTATTTATTAATTTATTTTAATATATTAGATGTATGTATATCCAACACATTTATCTAAAAAAAAAAAATATATCTTTAAAAATTAATTTTTTTTCTAAAAAATATTTTCTTTTTAAAAACTTTTTTTTCTCTTTATCAAATATTTTTCTCTCTAAAAACTTTCTTTATCTCTCTAAAAAATTTCATTCTCTCTAAAAAATTTTTTTTTTAAATTTTCATTTTTTTCTAAAAAATATTTCTCTTTTTAAATATTTTTTATCTCTCTAAAAAATTTCTCTATTTTCTTTAGTTAATAACCTTTACATTCAGTTATTTAAACTCAAAAAATGTAAAATACATTGAATGATTGAATTAATTTTTAATTGAATATCTATTAGATTAATTTTTAATTAGATATTTGTGTATGTTTTGGTTAGATTATTAATTATTTATAACTAAATTTAATCTATTAAATTTAATATAATAAAATATATTATTTTAATTAAATAAATTAAACTAATTTAATATAAATAAATTAAAAATTAATTAATTTTATTACCAATCCTATGTACCAAAAAAAAACTCATTACGCATAGGCATATACATATATGATACATGATATTAAATTAAATTACATGTACATATAAAAGTCAAATACAATGAATAGACAGCTAACAGTTAGTACGTGGCATGTCTTTGAGGACACATTTTTGATTTGTCAAAAATAAAAATTTCTGTTTTTATACAGATTTATCAATATTTTTATTAACAAGGAAAAATATCCTAAATAGGAAACGGGCTTTTCTGCTTTGTTAATATTTAAAGTTAATCTAAATATTTTCTGAATTTAAATTTTAAAGTTAATTATCTTAATAATTTTAAATTTAAATTTAAAAGTTAATCTTAAATTTTTCTAAATAAAATTTTGAAGATAATATATATTTTTTCTAAATTTTGAATTAATTAAAATATACCAAATTAATAAAAAATAAAAACAAAAAATTTAATAATAATCCTCCAACAAAGAAAGAAGTTAATGCAAAAGCTACATTATGGTGAGAAAATGAGAACTTCTTTTAAAAGTGGCACCATTTAGAAACTAATTTTAAAAAGTGGCACGTTTGGATACAAATGCCTGAAAAAACATGTCTTAAAAACCAATAATTACCTTTGAATGTAAAATCTATCCCCTCCCCGGCTGGTATATTTTTTCTATCTGATGACTTCTCTTCCTCGAATGATATCATTGTTCCAATTTTTACATGCTTTGCATAGCAGTGCAGGAACTTAGTATATTTTCATTTAAAAGGAAAATTGTCTGCAGTCATAGGTGTGTATAAATTCCTGCTGAAATTGTCCTTTTTTCCTCGTTAAATTTGCGCTTGCCCTTTTGTTTCTGTTTTCCTCATCCTTTTTATTGGTTCTTCACTTTTTTATTGATAAGTCATTTTCAAAGGCGGCTCTTAACCAAGAATTTTGAGGTGGCAATATGATATTTTTATAATGTATATGAGAAAGAATGTGTTATTTTTTCGATTATTTCAAAATGTATTTTGCGTTTCTAGGCACTGCAAGAATTAGAGTTATGGTCAAGGTATCGATTTATCTGTTGTTGCAAACGGTGTAGTGATTTGCCCTTCATATACGTGGATCAAGCTTTGCAAGTAGGGCTCTATTTTTTATTTTTATTTTTTGCGTACAATGAAACTTGACATTCTAATCTAGTTAGATCAGCCCTTTCCTAGGATTTTGTGCCTTTGTGGAAGTGTCTAATTAAGGTTTTCTTTGCTTTTAATCCTTGTGTTTATAATCCATAATTTTCCTAATAGATGTTCTGGACCATCTCCTCCTAATCCTTTTATTTCCCTTTCACAAAGATTAAAAAAAAAGAGCCCGACAAAATTAAGAGATTATCTGGACAAAGTTAAGAGTTCAAAGTGTCGAATTTCAGGAGGCTTAGGTTGAAATCTCGCCCACTTGCTGACTTATGAATCAGCACAGCAGCACTTGTTTCATTCCATCGTATAAATAAATAAAATAAAATAAGAATAATTTTTTTTGGAACCGGACAAAATTAAGAGTTCAAAGTCACCAATAGGTTGAATGTGCCGAATTTCAAGAGGCTTCTGAATCAGCACAGCAGTACTTGTTTCATTCCATCGTATTTGTCTGCTTTCTTTCACTACACGTTCTTTCCAGTAGCCCCCCTTTTATTTCCCTTTCACCGCCAACAACCTCTTCTCACTGCGCTTCCCACTTCTCCTCCTTCGTGAACCGCCACCTTGCTCCTCCTCAATGAGCAGCAAGCCGGAGAACATTAGCAAAAGCCTGGGGTACAAGCAAGAGCCACCAAAGAAAGATCAAGCACCGAAGAAGGACGATGATAATAAGAAAAAGAAAATAACAAGCCAAACCGCTCTTTCCTATACTACTACTGAGAAATGATTCTCTGTCTCCGCCATTATCTTCTCCACTCTCACTCCTCCTCTGCTCCTTTCTCTTCCCTCCCTTACCTTCCTTTTCCAGCTAATCTCTCTCTCCCTCATGTCCCCTCCTTCTTCAACTGTTCCATTCATTCATCGACGGACCACCGCCTCCTCCGCCCCGTCGCCGACTCTTCCGCCCTTTGCTTCCTCCACTACCGCAGCCCCACCTCCGGCTTGGGTCTGATGGCAGGGTTGCTCGTCAACCGCCACAAACAGATACCGATGATGGGCCAATATCGCTCCTCCGATGACCATGTTTCCTACGGGATCAGGGTGGGCCCTCGACCCGTAGCCACCAAGATAGCGATGCAGTGCGGTGGCCAGGAACAAGACGACGCCGTTTTAGAGGAAGCAATGGTGGCTCTAATGAGCCAGGATAACCGTGGTTGCACCATGGCCCTGGGGATGACCGTTTTTGACCCCATGCTCTCTTCGCCGCCCAAGTCTCCACCTTGGCCTTCTGGGGCGGCGAATTTTCACATACCTCTGTTCACTCACCCCTCTCGAGAAAGAAAAGTACTTTGTCCATTATCTTTTTCTTTCACTTTCAGTTCTTTTTGTATGTGCTGGATGAACTGAGATCGACTTGTTGAGCTGGGAATTTTGTTTTGCAGATTTATGATGGTGGGCTTTGCTGTGGTAGTTTTGGAGCTGTAGAATCAATCAAAAACCAACATCTTGAGAATGTAAGTTTAGTTTTTTTTCGTATTAGCTCCTTTTCCTTATCCATATGTAGTTATTTTCTCTGCTTTTTTTGTTTGTTCTAAGTGCAGTAACGGTTGATAGACAAAATGGATCCTTTTGTCTTTTGAGCATTGTTTAGGGCTTTGTCATTTTATTTTTTTTTTTTTTTTCTGTTTTTGGGTTACACCATTTTATTCTTTTTTATTTGGCCATGAAATATAATCATGGCTTGTTGCAGCAGCAGCCAGATCCCTTCAACTGATTTAATTTCAGAAGGAAGTCGAAACTTTCTACTTGATCATGCTACTGGATTCCAGCAGAAGAAAGATACATAATTTTAAAAGAAATAGAAAAGGTTGTGAAAGAAAAAAAAAGGATAAAGATAGTCATATATTTTGGGTCGTTTGGGTTTAAAATTTGTTTCTTTATTTTCGTTGTCATTTTTTATTTTTAAGAAATATCAAAACTGAACTGAATGAATCAATCTGTTTATGAGTTCTGCTGAATCTGATTGATATACAATTACTAATGATGGATTAAGACAAACTAATCCTATAATTAGTTATTTTGATAATAAATATTTTAAAAGGTTAAAAAAGAATATGTTTGATTAGTAAAGTTGGAAACAATTTTTTAAAAATGAAATCAATAAAAACATATTTGGTTAAATCTTCAAATTTTATAATCATTTTTAATAAATAAAATGTATTTAGTTGAGTTTACTAATTAAAAAAATCATTACGCATATGTAAAAAAAAAAAAAAAAAACTCATTACGCATAGGCATATACATATATGATACATGATATTAAATTAAATTAAGCGTACATATAAAAGTCAAATACAATGTATAGACAGCTAACAGTTAGTACGCGGCATGTCTTTGAGGACACACTTTTGATTTGTAGAAAAAAAAAAATTCTGTTTTTATACAGATTTGTCAATATTTTTATTAACAAGGAAAAATATCCTAAATGGGAAACGGGCTTTTCTGCTTTGTTAATATTTAAAGTTAATCTTAATATTTTCTGAATTTAAAGTTTAAAGTTAATTATCTTAATATTTTTAAATTTAAAATTTAAAGATAATCTTAAATTTTTCTAAATAAAATTTTGAAGATAATATATATTTTTGTAAATTTTGAATTAATTAAATATACCAAATTAATTAAAAAACAAAACAATTAATAATAATCCTCCAACAAAGAAAGAAGTTAATACAAAAGGTACATTATGCTGAGAAAATGAGAATTTCTTCTAAAAGTGTCACCATTTAGAAACTAATTTTAAAAACTGGCACGGTTGGATACCTGAAAAAACATGTCTTAAAAACCAATAATTACCTTTGAATGTAAAATCTATCCCCTCCCCGGGTGGCATATTTTTTCTGTCTGATGACTTCTTTTCCTCAAATGATATCATTGTTCTAATTTTTACATGCTTTGCATAGCAGTGCAGGAACTTAGTATATTTTCATTTAAAAGGAAAATTGTCTGTAATAAGTCACAAGTGTGTATAAATTCATGTTGAAATTGTCCTTTTTTTCTCATTAAATTTGCGCTTGCCCTTTTGTTTCTGTTTTCCTCATCCTTTTTCTCGGTTCTTAACTTTTTTATTGATAGTTATTTTCAATGGCGGATCTTAACCAAGAATTTTGAGGTGGCAATATAATATTTTTATAATGTATATGAGAAAGTATGTGTAATTTTTTCGAGTAGTTACATGGAAGTTTCAAAGTTTTTGGGGTGGCAATAACTCCCTCTAATACCAAGAAGATCTGCCAGTAATTATTAAGCTTTTGGTTGTAATAATTTTAAATGAGTAATGTTATATCCTCTTACTTAATTATCTTAATAATTATTTTAATATTAAATAAAAAAATAAATGTATTTAATGTTTTAAAAATATAAAAAATATTTAATCTTTTTTTATTTAATAATTAAAAAAATTAATAAAAAATAGAATAAGAAGATAAATCATTTCTCATTTAAAATTGGTTTTTGCATTTCTCACTGATAGGTGGACTAAGAATAAGAGCTATGTTCAAGGTATCGATTTATCTGTCGTTACAAACGGTGTAGTAATTTGCCCTTCACATGCGTGGATCAAGCATTGCAAAGTAAGGCTCTATTTTTTATTTTATTTATTTTTTTACATTCTAATCTAGTTAGATCAGCCCTTTCGTCGGATTTTGTGGAAGTGTCTAAATTAAGGTTTTCTTTGTTTTTTAATCCTTGTGTTTATAATCCATAATTTTCTTAATAGATGTTCCTATTTTCCTAGTGGGAAAAATTATAGGAAGTATTTATTGGACACTCCTTAACATCGTGGGCAATTTAATAATCAAAAAATTTATGCTGTCAGTCGTGCTTCATCTGGTTCATGTTCCTATTACAAGTTCTTCATAAACATGGCTGTTAGAAGACTGAGTAAGCTTGAGAAGATGCTTATACTTGGTCTAAATGAGCAACTAGAAGGCATTGAAGGAAAATCACATTGTGCATCAATGCTGCATCCCGGCCTTTACATCATATCTCTCTGAATGCTTGCAGTGCACTAGCTTCAGCGTATAAAGTTCGTGCTAATGAGAACATGAACATGTAAAGATCCTATCAATTTCAGCTGCCTGATGTCGCTACCAAGAATTCCAGTACAATGGATGTTGCAGGGTTATCAAATTGGGGCTTTATTTTATGCGAGTCAAGCATCTACTTTTAGGACTTGTTTAAAAACTAATACTTTCTAAGTTATAAGTTTGGTGGGTTTGGACAATATAATGTAATAATTGACTTTCATGTTTGAAGTTGTTAAAAATATGTGTCATTTTGCTATTAAACTTATTAAACCGTCATTTAAATGAGAAATCTGTTTAAGCTTGCGAGTTTATATTAATCGTATGAGTTGGTATTTTTTCCTTATTTAATTTTTGGGTTGAGCCGACCCTGTCTGCATCCCTTTTTGTTTGGGCTAATTTTAACAATATGCCCTGACTGGATTACTTGTGATTTTAATTTGAGAGTTGCATACGTATTCGTGAAGGGTTAGGTTACACTAACCATGGAAGAGTTAAGAGTACTTTCAGCTCGGTGTACACTACATAGTATATGGAGGATTATTCATGCCAATAGCCGTAGAGAATAATTATCTATCAAAATAACTTTTTGTTTGAAAAAACGTTTTTTTTACTGTTTTAATCATATTTAACAATTTTTACTTTAATTTTTATATGAAATTTATATATTATAACAAACGGTTTTTTTCATAATGGTAAAATTTGAAACTTTTAATTATAAATTACAGATTATTTCAAATTTAAGACCATTTAGGGGAATGATTATTTGCATGAATAGAGTACCAATAACCCTCTCCACACAAAAAAAAAAAAACATATATCGATAGCCCCACGCCAAACATAATATAACAATGATATTCATATATATATTTTTTAATAAAATAAAAAATATACGTTCTAATATATATTTTCCCTACTTTTTTTTAAATAAAAAAATTGTAACATATAAAATAAAAAAAAGTTTTGTTATATTATCTTAAATTATTTTTTAATAATTTTTTAATATTTAAATAAAAAAAATAAATATATCAAATATTTCAATAATATAAAAAATATTAAATATTTTTTTTATTTAATAATTAAAAAAATTATTAAAAAGATTGATTAAAAAATTAGAATTATTTTAAAGAAAAGAAATTTTTTTATATATTTTTAAATTATTATTTTAATAATTCTTTTAATATTTTAAATAAATATTAAATAAAAAATAAATACACTTAATATTTTAAGAATATAAAATAATATTTAATATTTTTATTTAATAACTAAAAAAATTATTAGAATAATTGATTTAGATGATGTAGAATTATTATAAAAAAAAAAATAGTTTTTAATATTGATTCTCGCTGACAATATCGATGTCTGGAATGAACCCTACAATGCCTGGCTGTGTGTAAGTGAACCAAAAAGAAATGGAAAGGGAGATGGAGATGAAGATGAGAAGCATGGAAGACGTAGAAATAGGCACAGACATAACCCCACCACTAACCCCTCTCTCTTTCTCTCTCCACAACTCACTTCTCCACACTCACTGTTCTTCATGTTTCTCTCTCCTCCCTTCCCCTCCCATTTCCCTCTTCTACTGTCCCCTCGCTGCTCCGCCGCCCACTCCTCCCTCATCTCCTGCTCCGCCGAGCTCCACCTCCCTCCCTCCCACTCCTCCCCCGACCTCCGCGCCGCCCTCCGCCTCCTCCACTCCCACCGCCCCACCCTCCCGGGTCGGGTCGCTGGGTTGCTCTCCAACCGCCACAAGCTAATGTGTCAAAATGACAAAGTCTTCAAGCGCATCAGGGTCAGCGCCGAAGCCATGGCTGCTGCGATAGCGAAGTAGCTCGGCGACACGGAATCCAATGATGTCGTTTTGAAGGAAGCGATGGTTGCCCTGTGCGCGATGCTAATGAACGCTGTGGAGGTGCAGGATAAGGAAGGGTGCACCCTCGAGATCGCGATTTTCGACCCAACCTTCTCTTAGATCAACCACAATTGTTCCCCCATTGCCTCTTACTACTTCACCCTCTCTTCTTCTTCTTATTCGAATTATGCGAAATCAAAGCTTCTTATAGCTCCCTTCACTCATAATTCTCAAGAACTAGAAGCTGTAATTTATCTACTACGTTATGAGATTTTTCTGCTATCTTTTGCTTCTGTTCTTTGTTGAGATGAGATTTTTTTTTTTTTTTTGTGCAGATAGATAATGGGGTTTGTTGTAGCAGTAGTGAATTTGCAAAAGGTGTTCATTTATATATATATATATATATATATATATATATATATATATATATATATATAAATTTTAGCTTTACATTTGTTAATCAATTGTTGGTTAGGACTTAGGACTATGTCATAATATGCTTTGGTTTTTATTTATTTATTTTTAATTTTTGTACATGTAAAAGAAGGGGAGCAGGGCTATGGTCCAAGATTGATTGTGAGGAGTATCAAGAGAATAAAGAAGGGTGAGGAGGTTACTGTCGCATATACTGACCTCTTGCAGCATAAGGTATGCTTCAATGTTTTTGTTTTTTTCATGCATAATTGTTGGCCAATGTGTTGTTGAGTTCAAGGCTATGTCTTTCCAATTATTAAGTTCAGGAGTGTAATGTATTTAACTGTCAATTTGATGGATGGTAACAACTTATATGAACACTTCAAATTTAGAAGAGGAGCCATTTTTGTGTTAAGACTTGGACACTCACATTCCTGTCACACGCGATGGGACACTTCAAATCTTAATGAGTTAATGGGACACTTAATTTTGTTGTGCCAGTGTAAATGTGCACGTTGTGTCCTGTCCTGTGTATTTATCAATGTCCATGCTTCTTAGGTTGCAGCAATGATTGTGAAAAATGATGCTGTGGTTTTACTGCTTTGTTCTACATCATTTTTGTTAGCTTTGCCTCCATAGCTTAACACAAGTATGGCTTGAATCATGCGTTTAGGGTATGGAAAGAATTAATGATGCTACTATTTAGCAATGATAATTTTATGTTATATTTCAGAAGTTAACGAGGGGTTTTGCTAGTTATTAATCTATTGGTTCTGCCATCTCTGCTCTTATGGATGAGTTATAATTTCTTTGGTCATGTGCTTGCTATAGCTTGTCTCAATTGTTGACATTAATAAAATTTTATGATATCTTCATGCCAAGTACCGATAAACCACTGCATATCTTTTTGTTACTGAATACTTTCTTGTATTTATCTTTCTCTATTGTATAATATCATCTTGGAAGAATATTTCTTTAAAAGCAATATTTACCATTGAATGTAAAATCTATCCCTTCCCTGGGTGGCATATATTATCTATTTGATGACTTCTCTCCTTCATATGCTTTCATTGTTATATTTATTACATGCTACAATATAGGAACTTAGGAAATTGTCATTTAAAAGAAAATTTATCTGGTAAATCATAAAATGTAAAATATATTCCTCATAAATTAGTTGAAATTTTACTTTACTTTTTTCTCATGAAATTTACTCTTGCTCTTTCGGTTTTTGTCTTCCTCCTCCTTTTTTCGGCTCTTCATCGATGTCCTTCACTTCTTTATTGATCAGTTATTAAGCTTTTGCATTTTGTATTTCTAGGCAATGCGACAATTGGAGCTATGGTCTAAGTATCGGTTTATTTGTTGTTGCAAACGATGTAGTGCTCTGCCCTTCACATACGTGGATCGCGCATTGCAAGTAAGACTTTGAAATTGATATTCTATTATAGTTAGATCAGCCTTCCCAAAGTTTTTGTGGAAGTCACCGAACCAAGGGTTTTCTTTTCCTTGGATGTGCTCATCATAATCCACAATTTTCTAATAAATATTCCTATTGTGAAACACTGGGAAGTGGAACAACTTACTGATATTATTATTGGACTAGCCCTAACATCATGGGCAATTTATTATTCAGGAAATTTCTGCTTTCAGTCATTATTCGTCTGCTTCCTATTCCAATTACAAGTTCGTCAAAGACATGGCAGATAGAAGACTGACTGAGTACATTGACGATGTTATATCAGAGTACCTTTCTGTTGGTGATCCTGAGTCTTGTTGTGAGAAGCTTGAGAAGATACTTGAGCAAGGTTTAAACGAGCAGTTAGAAGGCATTGAAGGAAAATCACATTCTAAATTCATGCTGCATCCCCTACATTACCTCTCTCTAAATGCCTATACAACACTGGCTTCAGCATATAAAGTTCGTGCTAGTGATTTCTTGTCTGTACATTCTGAAATAGATCTAAACCAGTTAGAAGCTTTTGACATGAGCAGGACCAGTGCTGCATATTCTTTGTTACTTGCTGGTGCAGCTCATCATCTCTTCAATTCTGAATCCTCGCTGATTGCATGTGTTGCAAATTTTTGGACGGGTGCTGGTGAGTCTTTGTTATCTCTTACCAGAAGTTCAAGATGGAGTAAGTTTGTTAAATTGGGTATGGTTGTTTCAAACCTTTCTTCTGTCACAAAGTTCAAATGCTCAAAGTGTTCTTTAATGGATAGATTTAGAGCCTGTATATCAAATGGTCAAATTAAAAGTGCAGATTTTGAGAATGTATCAAACGAGTTTCTTCATTGTGTCTCACATATTACACAGAAGGTTTGGAGTTTCCTTGTCTATGGTTGCCATTTTTTGAGATCATGTAAAGATCCTATCGATTTCAGCTGGCTAATGTCTGCCAAGAATTCCAGTACACTGGATGTTGGGGCTCATGTTAACGAAACTGACATGTGTTACTGTCATGAATCTGAGAATAGCAGCATCCGTATTAGTGAAGAACAAGCTTACACTGATCATGCAAGAGCACACATTTTTCAGCTTGGTGTACACTGCTTAGCATATGGAGGATTATTGGCTAGCATATGTTGTGGTCACCATTCCCATTTGGCTTGTCATGTTCAAAATATTCTAGATCATGAAGAGAATTTCGTATGGTATTTTCATGAAGAATTTTGAGAGATCATGTATAAAACCTTGTGAAAGATGAAGTTGATACCATCTTTTTAGGTTGATACCTGATGGTGGTTAAAATATCAAGATGAAGTTGATGTGGATTTTTATCAGTAGGGGTTTGTTTGGGTTTGGGAAAATAATCGGAGAAGTGTTAGACGTACGCCTCATTTACAGCGTCATAGTGAGCACAAATGGAGGGCTTAGCCATATAGTTTTTAAAACCATTGAAAGCAGTGACCAAAAGAACTTTGTGATAAAGGAGACTTCTGGAGAATACTTTTCTTCTACTCTTCATTTCTTCAAGGAATTCAACCTTGCAATTCCAAACTGCCTCAGATGGAAACACCCAAAAGAATGATATTGGCATAAAGAAAAGGAACTAAATCAAGGATGTGGGTAAAGCGAAAAAATAGGTTGTTGCAGAGGCTTTTGATTTCTGAAGTAGTGGTTCAACACACCAAGGCTATTAGAAAATAGGAAGATTGATTAAAAGAGAAATGGAAGCTTGATAGGATAATATTAATATGCAGGGGAGGTTGCTTGTACTCCAACCAGGGAGACGACGTGTTATTTTTAGGCGCAATGGCTTACGATTTGTGCTTGAATGAATATTCTTTGAGATTTTTGTTTAATTGTTTTTGGTTTACTACCCATCGGTTTTTTTATTTCTTTTTCGTTTTTCTTTTTGGGTTTCCTAGGCTAGGGTGTGAGAATACTCTTTGGGCACGGTTTAGACCTTTTCCACAAGTGACGTATCGTTCAAAATTTTGTACTCCCCTTGCTAAGATCACAGATCATTTAGGCATTCTGGAAAGCCACTGAACAGGGCATGTAAATTATAATATGGGTCTGTTTCTGGAAAGCCAAGGAATCTGAACCACTCGGGCCGGGGGTGAGAGAATTGAGAAGAGTAAAAAGACCAGGGTTTGGACCTGAGGGGGGATGAGGAGGCTTGGGTTTGAAGGTGGTGTTCGGACCTGAGGGAGAGAGGAGGAGGAGCTTGTGGTGGTGGTGGTACTGAAGAAGAGGGAAGGGAGTGGTGAGGAGGAAGAGGAACCTTGGGGTAGGGTGGCAATAAATATCCTATCAGGGAGGTGGGGAGAGGATAGAGTAATCAGGTTAGAATAGGATAAAAAGATTTGACCATTGATATCTTATATTTCAAACAATTGACAAGATCGATAAGAGTGTCATTCTTATCTTGTTCACCAAATGTAGCCTTACTAGTTACTACCCATTGTATTTGAGTGTACTTTGAAGTTCTCTAGGCTTAAATATTTTGGAGAGGAAAGTGCAATGTTGATAATTGATTAAATAAAATAAAATTAACGGTTTAAATGTTTATAAATACAAGCACAAGTATAAAAAATTATGAATTTGATAGAATTTACTCAATTTTTTCATTAATGATCATCACTTGCGTATTTTTTCCCCTTCCAAATCCACTTTTTACATGCTTCGTTTGCTAATAAATTTCACTTATCTTTCTCGAAAATAAATTATAGGTGAATGTAGCCCCTTACAATAACATGCATAAGGGATGAGGCCATGTCATTTGCAACCTCGCCCAACACAAGTTGATACCTATCATTATCCTTAATCTCCTAAATTCCTAATCCTCTTTCAAGAAAATGATCAAACATTTTTGGTAGGGAGCATGTGGATGTGGGCTTCTTCTTCATAGGTAGAGAGCATGTTGGATAACCTATTAGGAGTGGGCTAAGAGTTTAATTGATGTATTCAAGGCCGATAAATTTGGCACTGGCAACGTTTATTAGATGATAATACTGATACTAAGCATGATTAATGTAACCCTATTTATGATAATTAGTTACTGACAATAGGTAGGTTAGTTACAGTTGTTAGTATAGGTTGTTAATTCTGTTTTGATGCAAGCTGTACATGTCTCTGTATATATACCTTACATAAATGCAATACAAAGCAAAAAATGCATTTCCCAAATTCCTTTATGGTATCAGAGAGCTCTGTTGTGCATTCATCTCTTTCCTCTTCCTTGGTATTCATCTCTTTCTTCTTCCTTGGTTCTTCAATGGCTGATTCATCGTCAAACAACCAAAGAGAATCATCTGTTTCAGAATCGATGGCCTCTAATCCCACTCATAATCCCTACTATATTCATCCTGGAGAAAGTCCTGGTGCAATTCTTATAGCTCATCCATTGGATGGCACAAATTACCATTAATGGAGTAGAGCAATGAAAAGAGCGCTAATGTTGAAGAACAAATTGGATTTCATTGATGGAACCATTCCAGTTCCACGTGAAGGTGATTCAAATTTCAAGACTTGGCAACGATGTAATGTGATGATCGTTTCATGGATTACAAGAACCTTATCTTCGCAGATAGCTCAGAGCACAATCTATATGGATAATGCGGTAAATCTCTAGAATGTCTTGAAAGATCGCTTCACCAAAGGTAATCATTTCAGAACTTCTGATTTGCTTCAAGAAATTCATTCGATTAGGCAGGGAGAAAGGCCTGTTTCTAGCTATTACACTGATTTGAAAATCTTGTAGGAAGAATTGGAGTCCCTTCGATCCACTCCATCTTGTACATGTACTATTTAGTGTTCTTGTGACTTGGTTAAGAGCATTAAGAAATACAAAGACTATGAGTATGCGATCTGCTTTCTTAAAGGCCTCAATGAACAATTTTCTACTGTAAAGACACAGATTTTGTTAATGGATCCTCTCCCCCTTGTGAGCAAGGTTTTCAATCGAGTTCTGCAGTAAGAAAGGCAGCAAGCTAGTAGCATTTTGGGGGAACCAAAGATTCTGTTTAATGCCACTGATAATTCATCTTCCAATGCTTGGAAGCCTTTTTCACAAGGACGAGGAACCTTTTTCAACAACACTGGCAATGGAAAAGGTCATGGCAAGTCCAATGGGAGAGGTTCCAACTCAATGAAGATGTGCACTTTTTGTGGGAGGAGCAGACATATTGTGGATACTTGTTATTACAAACACGGTTTCCCCCGTGGCTTCAAGTTCAGAAGCAATGGTTCTAAGATACGATTTGGTTCCATTGCAAATAATATCAGGACTGAGGAATCTGTACAGTAAGAAGATGCTGAAGATACACCATTAGTTGTTAAGGATAATGGTGGTGTCACCTTCACTCAACAACAATATCAGCAACTCATGGGTTTGCTCCAAAATTCGAAAGCTGTGATGCAAGAGCAAGGGTCTCATTCTGTCAACAGTTTAGTTAGTGAGTATTCAATTCACCAACTTTCTGTGTTTACAAACTCTTCATGTATCTCTCAATTCTCCTCACAAAACTGGATTTTAGACACTGGTGCTACGAACCACGTGTGCAATTCACTATCTTATTTTGTTAGCTATCATAGCATAAATCCTGTCCATGTTAAACTACCAAATGGTGCTAGTACTGTGGCCAAATTTGCAGGGACCATATCACTTTCTGGTGCACTGCATCTTTATAATGTTCTTTGCATTCCAGAATTTCATTGCAATTTGATTTTTGTTCATAAACTTTCTGAGTCCCTTGATTGCAATTTGATTTTTTCCAAATCTTCTTGCTCTATCCAGGACCCCCATAGTTCGAGGATGATTGGGTGTGTTGAAGTTCACAATGGTCTTTATATGATGACCAAGCTTGCTGGTCCTATTATTCCTTTTCCTGTTATTGCAAATTTTGTCTTTACAAATACATCCATTGTACCTTTCTTTGATTTATGGCATTTTCGCCTAGGCCATCCTTCTCATAATGTGTTGAAAAATGTTGTTGTACATTTTCTATATATAAAACTTGATCATAATAAAGCTTATGACTATTGTCATATGGCCAAACAGTCTAAACTACCTTTTCTCTCAAGCATTACTAAATTTTCTCAAATTTTTTATTTGATACACATAGATATATGGGGGGGCCTTTCCATTCCCTCCATTCATGGACACCATTATTTTCTCACTGTTGTGGATGATTACAAGCAAACATACTTGGCTTTTTTCTTATGAGAACCAAAGCTAAAGCCAGACCATTAGTCCAAAAGTTTGTGCATATGGCTGCTACCCAATTTAATTGCAAAGTTAAAATAATTAGATCTAATAATGGGCTAGAATTCCACATTCCTTCATTCTATGATGACTATGGTATATTACACCAAACCTCCTGTGTAGAAATACCCCAACAAAACTCAGTTGTGAAAAGAAAACAATATATCCTTAATGTCACCTGATCCCTCCTCTTTCAATCCCACATGCCCAGACATTTGTGGTGTTATGCAGTCAGTCATGTTGTGTATCTCATGAACCATTTACCTTCTCCAATTCTTTAATTCAAATCTCCTTTTGAGTTGCTGTATCAACAACCCACAATTTTACTTGAATTAAAAGTTTTTGGCAGCCTATGTTATGCATCCACTTTATCTCATAATCGATCCAAATTGGACGCTAGAGCCCGCTAATGTGCCTTCCTTGGATATAAACATGGTACCAAGGGATATATTCTCATTGACCTCACCTCCAGAGAAATTCTTATTTCCAGGAATGTTGTCTTTTATGAACAATGCTTTCCTTTTCACTGTTCTTCTGAACCTGCCATACCCCATAATGTCCCTGATCAAGATATGTTTGATTACAATTTTCTATTGCCTACTTTGAATCCTCAACCTGTTTCTACTGTCTCTTTTCCTTCATTTCTCTCCTCAACTTTTTCACCATCTTCTCAAACATCCAATATTTCTCCTGCTGCTTCCCCAATACTTCGCAGGTCATAAAGACAACCTAAACCACCTTCTTATCTTGTTGATTTTCACTGTAATACCATGACTTCAGCACTGTCCAGCTCATCCGCAGGTATCCCCTATCCCTTTTCTTTTGTTATTTCTTATCACACACTTTTTCCTTGTTATCAGCATTTTGTTATGTCCATTTCATCCCATGTTGAGCCAAGCACCTATGCTCAAGCGTCACAGTCCGAATGTTGGCTCAATGCTATGAAGGCTGAATTGGATGCCTTGGCAGCCAATCGCACTTGGATTCTTACTGATCTTCTACCCAGTAAAGTTCCCATTGGGTGTAAATGGGTGTACAAAATCAAGTTTCGTGTTGATGGCACCATTCAACGTTATAAGGCTAGATTTGTAGCCAAAGGATATACCCAAGTGAAAGGTGTTGATTACCTTGATACTTTCAGTCCGGTTGCCAAGATGACTACCGTGTGCCTTGTTCTTGCCATTGTTGCCTCTCAGAATTGGCATTTGCATCAGTTGAATGTTAATAACGCATTTCTTCACGGTGATTTGGACGAAGAGGTTTACATGCAAGTGCCCCCTGGTGTTATTGTTGCGTATCCGAATCAGGTATGCAGACTCACTAAGTCTCTATATGGCCTCAATCAGGCTAGTAGGGAGTGGTTTGCAAAGCTGTCCACATCCCTCGTTTCTCAAGGATACTCTCGGTCGCAGGCTGATCACTCTCTCTTTACTAAGTCTCGCAATAATTCTTTCACTGTGCTCTTAATCTATGTTGATGATTTAATCCTTACTGGAATTGATATTGCTGAGATCACTGCCATTAAAAGGCATTTGGATAGCTCTTTTCACATTAAGGACCTTGGCTGCCTTAAATACTTCTTGGGATTAGAAGTGGCACGTTCTAAACTTGGCATCACCATCAGCCAACGCAAATACGCCCTTGATATTCTCTCTGATGCTGGTCTCCTTGCTACCAAGCCTTCCCGTACCCCCATAGTCAAGACCAACAAACTCCAAGCTCATGACAGTGATTCCTTCCTTGATCTTGCTGCTTATCGACGTTTAATTAGGCGTTTGTTATATCTTACCACCACCAGACCAGATTTATCCTATGATGTGCAATAACTTAGTCAGTATATGTCTGCTCCCTGTATGTCTCATCACAATGCTACCATCAGGATCCTTCGCTATGTCAAAGGTTCTCCAGGTCAGGGTCTGTTTTTCCCTGCGAACTCCTCCTTGCAGCTTAAGGCTTTCAGTGACTCTGACTGGGCCAGTTGCCTTAACACCCGTAGATCAGTGACCGGGTTTTGTGTATTCCTTAGAGAAGCATTGATATCTTGGTGTTCGAAGAAGCAGCAAAAGGTCTCTTGATCCTCCTCAGAAGCTGAGTATCGGGCCCTTGTTGCCATTGTTTGTGAACTGTAGTGGCTTACATACTTGCTGCACGATCTCAAAGTTCTATTTCAGACTCCTGCTCTCCTATACTATGATAGCAAGTCTGCTTACCACATTGCTGCACACTCCAACTTCCACGAACGCACTAAACATATTAAAATCTGTTAAGAGAGAAAACAGAAACATAAGGATTGAAAAACTGTGTGTCTCAACTACATGACAGAGAGTTGTTTATATAGATATATGATAATAAATACAAAGATTAGGGTTATGATTTCATTAGCCTTTACAAGAAAATTACTTAAATACAAAAGATATTTACACGTTTTCAACACTCCCCCTCAAGTTAGAGCATATAAGTCATATGTACCAAACTTATTATAAATATAGTTTATTCAAGGATCTCTCAAAGACTTAATGAAAATATCTGCCAGTTGATCATTTGAATTGACGAAGCTAGTGGTGATGTCTCCAGATAAGATCTTTTCTCTAATAAAGTGACAGTCTATCTCAATGTGTTTGATCCTCTCATGAAATACTGGATTGAAAGCGATATGCAAAGCAACTTGATTATCACAAATAAGAGTCATTTGCATAACGTTTCCAAACTTAAGCTCTTTAAGAAGCTGTTTTAACCAAATGAGCTCGCAAGTAGCTGAGACCATGACTTGATATTCTGCTTCGGCATTTGACTTTGCAACCACATTTTGTTTCTTACTTTTCCAGGAAATTAGATTACCCCCAATAGATACACAATAACTAGAAGTGGATCTCCTATCAGTAGGAGAACTTGCCCAATCAGCATCTGAATACCCTACAATCTGAGTGTGTCCTTTGTCTTCATAGACAAGACCTTTTCTTGGAGCTCCCTTAATATATCTGAGAATACGAATCACTGCATCTCAATGCCCTTCACAAGGTGAGTTTAGAAATTGGCTTACTACACTCACCGCAAAGGAGATATCTGGACGGATAACAGTAAGATAGTTAAGTTTTCCAACTAATCGTCTATATCTTCCTTGGTCTGAAAGTGGCTCTCCCTGATTCGGTAAAAGTCTAATATTAGGATCCATAAGGGTGTCAACCGACTTTGCATTTAATAGTCCTGTTTCCTCAAGAATGTCCATAACATACTTCTTTTGTGAGATTACTATGCCATCCTTGGATTGTGTCACTTCAATTCCCAAGAAATAACGAAGTTTGCTAAGATCTTTGGTCTGAAAGTGATGACAGATGTGCTATTTTATCTGAGTTATACCTTGGTGATCACTGCCGGTGATAACAATGTCGTCCACATACACAATCAAATAGATACAGCCTCGGACTATATGGCGATAGAAGACAGAATGGTCAGCCTCACTGCGAGTCATACTAAACTGCTGCACAACAGTACTAAATTGACCAAACCAAGCCCAGGGAGATTGTTTGAGACCATAACAAGACTTGTGTAGATGACAAACGAGGCCAGAAGACTCCCCTTGAGCAACAAACCCTGGAGATTGCTCTATGTAGACTTCTTCTTCTAGATCACCATGAAGAAAAGCATTCTTGATATCCAGCTAATGAAGGGACCAATGGCGAATAACGGCCATAGACAGAAAAATTCGAATAGAAGCCATTATCGCCACTGGTGAGAAAGTATCGCCATAATCCAAACCAAATATCTGGGTATACCCCTTTGCCACCAAACGAACCTTTAGGCGATCAAGAATGCCATCAGGGCCAACCTTGACCGTATAAATCTACCGACAACCGACAATAAACTTCCCAAGAGGAAGAGGAACAAGTTCCCAAGTACCACTGCTTTGAAGTGCACACATTTCATCAATCATTGTTTATCGTCACCCAGGATGGGATAAAACTTCACCTAGAGATTTAGGAATAGACACAGAAAACAAGGTGAAAAGGCAAGCATAATGCAATAAAGAGAGACGATGGTAACTGAGAGTAACATAATGAGGAGAAGGGTTATGAGTGGATCAAATACCTTTTCGAAGAGCAATGGGAAGGTCTGACGCAGGAAGCAGTGCCGGAGCTTGTAAAGGAGGTGGTGCTGGATGAGAGTCCAAATGGGCCTCAGTAATCTCTACAACCTCTAATGGTGGTGGTGGCAGCGGTGGCGGCAGCGGTGGTGGCTGTAGCCGACGATGATAAACCTGAAGAGGGCCAGTAGTAGGGACCGGGGCACCAACAGGGGAAGGTGGTAATGAAGTAGGGTCAACAGGGACAAGAGGAAGAAAAATAGGGAGGACCTCAGTGATGGGTGGAAGAGGCAGGTCAAGAGACTCAAAGAAAGGAACAGACTCAAAGAATGTGACATCGGCAGAGACTAAATAATGCTTAAGAGTGGGTGAAAAACACCGATAACCCTTTTGAGACCGATGGTAACCAAGAAAAACACATTTGATGGAGCGAACAGACAGTTTGTCAAGACCGGGAGTGACATTATGGATAAAAAATGTCGACCCGAAGACAAGAGACGGAAGAGAATGGAGGGGTTAGTGAGGGAACAAAACAGAATGGGGTACCCAGTTATCAAGAACAGAAGAGGGCATACGATTAATCAAATAGCAAGCAGTGAAAACCACATCGCCCCAAAAACGAAAGGGAACACGACCATGATACAAAAAGGTCCGAGTTGTTTCAATAAGATGTCTATTTTTGTGCTCAGTAACCCTATTTTGTTGAGGGATATAGGCACAAGATGTTTGGTGTAGAACGCCATGAGATGCCATAAAAGTTTAAAAATTATGAGACAAAAATTCACGGGCATTGTCACTATGCAAAATACGAATCGGAACACCAAATTGAGTTTTGATTTCATTATAAAAGGTCTTAAAAATTGAAAACAACTCTGATTTATTTTTTATTAAAAAATAACCAAGTACATCGAGAATAATCATCAATGAAAATAACAAAGTATTTTGACCTAAAAGTAGACTCAACACGACTAGGATCCCAAATATCAGAATGCACTAAAACAAAAGGAGACGCAGCTCGATGACACACTCTATCGGGAAACGGACTACGGGTATGTTTTCCAAGTTGACACGACTCACAAGATAAAGTAGATAACTTAGAAAAGGTTGGCACCATTTGTTGTAGCTTGGCAAGACTAGGATGACCCAACTGAGCATGGATGGTGAGAGGAAAATCCGTAATAGAGCACACACGAGAGGTGGCAGAGAGCTGATAAAGGCCATTAGACTCACATCAGGTGCCAATCATCCGTCCCGAACTCCGGTCCTGCAAAATGACAGAGTCTTTAGTGAAACTAATGCGACAATCTAAAGAACGTATCAAACGACTAATAGATAGTAAATTAAAAGGACAACCAAGGACATAAAGAACAGAATCAACTAACAGAGTAGGGAGGGGATGGACAGTGTCAATCCCTTCGGGCTGTGTTTGGGAACCATTTGCTAAAGTAATTAGAGGTAAATAGCCAGAGTTAGAGAATTTGGAGAAAATACGTTTATTACCAGAGTCAGATGCACTAGAGTCAAGTACCCAAGGACTTAAGGGTGGCGATTGAGATAGACAAGCAAATGCATTATCAGTGTGCTCAACAAATGCAGTAGAGTTAGAAGCCTATTGTTGCTCAAACCATTTCAGAAAATCTGCATAAGCTGCCGGAGATGGGGTCGATGGAGCAGAAGGCTCAGGTAAATCAGGTACAGCGGCCTGGGCAATATTGATAGCCCGTGGAGGACGGCCATGTTTGGTTCAACAGTGATCCTCAGTATGACCCAACTTGTTACAAAATGTACACTTCGGACGGGGCCTACCCGAGGTGCCATAACGAGAACGACCACGATTGACACTTTGGGAGACGAGGGCAGAAGTATCAACTGGAGTCGAGGCTAGGACAAAACCAGAGGGTTGCTTCGCTGGGACCCGAAGCAAAGTAGACCAAGCTGAAGATAGAGTGGGGATAGTAAGCGAACCCAAAATCTGATCACGATTGGCAGAATATTATGGAGGTAAACCATACAAGGCCATGAGCATGAAGAAGGTGCTGCGTTGCTCGAGTTCTTGTGCTGGGGTAGCAGCAGGGGGTAGCAACTCATTGAAATTATGGAGAACACCATGAACCTTACCCAAGTAAGTAGACATAGGTCCATCAAACTGACGAAGAGCAATAATACTCATGAGGTTGAGACAAACTCCATATAGCCGCTGAGTGTCATTAGTATAAAAAACCTTGGCTTGCTGCCAAATAGAAGCACACGTGGTCTGAGCACAGAAGATCTGCTTGAGAGAGGAGTGAATGGTGGACTTGATGACAACGCACAACTGTTTATCAATCTTCTTTCACCTGGGTTGTTCCTCGGTAGGCACAGAGGAAAGGTCTGTGGTGAGGTGGTCTTCATAGCCTTGACTTTCAAGCCACAACTTGATGTCTGAATCCCAAGTATCATAGTTGTTGTCATCTAACTTATCAGCAGAGAGAGGGGTATGGAGGTAACTTGTGAAAAAGGAGGCTCGACCTTGTGATGATTTTTAGAGCCATCTGAGGAGGTAGAATTCGCCATAGGTCAGAATATAAAGGGCAAAAATGAAAAATACAAGATACCTGAAAAATCAAACGCAAGAGAACAAGGATCTGAGGGCAGATCGGCGTAGAGGAGGTCGAGACGAGTCAGGCGAGAGAACCGGCAGTTGGAGGGGCGGCTAGACGCTCCGAAAAACGAGCCGCGAGATGGCTATTTGGCTGCAGCGAAAGGGGGCGCGTGGGGGCGCGTCCCGGCGGCGTTGGGGTTAGGCTTCTGGGGTCTGACCGGTCGGCGGGAGACGGTTCTGATGGTGGGGTCAACGGCCGGAAAGGAGGCGACAGACGGTGGTGACAACAACGGAGAAGGGAGGAAATAGGCCAGAAAGACATCACGGCAAGGAGAAAAGTTTGACAAACCGAGGAATGAAAACACGGTTGGCGGAAAAAAAAAAAAAATTCACGAGGACGGTGGACCCACCGGGTATGCGCGGTTCTAGGATTGCCTCTGTTTAGACTATAGATACCATGTTAAGAGAGAAAATAGAAGCATAGGGATTGAGAAACCGCATGTCTCAACTACACGACGGAGAACTGTTTATATAGATCTATGATAATAAATACAAAGATTAGGGTTATAATTTGATTAGCTTATACAAAAAAACTACATAAATACAAAAGATATTTACACGTTTTCAACAAAATTGATTGCCATTTAGTGCGCCAAAAGCTCCAAGCTCGGCTGTTTCATTTGCTCCCTGTGCCTACCACTGATCAACTAGTGGACATTCTGACCAAACATTTAGATCCTTTACCATTTCATCGCTTTCTCTCCAAGCTGGGCGTGATTAACATTCACCCTCCAGCTTGCGAGAGGTATTAGATGATAATACTGATACTAAGCATGATTAATATAATCCTATTTATGATAGTTAGTTACTCATAGTTAGTAAGTTAGTTACGATTGTTGGTATAAATTATTAATTCTATTTTGATGCAAGTTGTACATGTCTCTGTATATATACCTTACATCAATTCAATACAAAGCAGAAAATGCATTTCCCAAATTCCTTTAACGTTGGAGTCGAACCCACAAGATCTGGATAACTGAATTCCAGATATACGAATTATCCATTGGTTCTTGGAGTGTTTCTACTTCTGTTAATTTTGATAATTAATTAAAAGATCCATCAATTTAGTCAGATTTTGTAACGTTTGATTGACATTTTTACGGAAAAAAAGTTGACTTATGATATGTTTCATGTATTTAATAATTATTCCATTCCATGCTTTATTTCAAGTAATTAACATTTTCATGTTTGTTAGAAAAAAAAAATGAAACGTGTTTGTTAGAAAGGAAAAGTAGAAAACATAAAATAGTGATTCCATTACATACCTCGTTCTATTGGATGAGGAGTCGTCATTTCTTTATAAAGAAATGGGATTGGTGATTCCTCCATGGCCATTTCTTTCTTAACAAAAGTATTAAACATTATACTTGATTGCTACTACATAGTTAGGTGATTAATAGCTACATTAGTTCAGCGGATATGGTTGCACTTGCATCGTAGGAACTTGAAACTTGAGAAATTCTGAGGATGCGCTTGAGCTCTAACCTCGCAATATGATTTCATTTTTATTTTTTTAAAGCTTGTTGATATTTATTATATATGTTGGATTTAATAATTACTTTAAGACTTGTATATGCGTGTAAGCTTACATCAAATGTGTTCGACAGCTCAATCTGTCGATGCATCGTGTGTGTAATGCTAAACTCTTTATGTCCGTCCATAGCACGTTATAGACGCGAGACTATGAATTGTCACAAAAAAAAAAATAAAGTTATGTCATGACTAATATTTATAATTTTTGACTTACTGGTAACTAGTAAGCAAATTGATCCTATAAGTAGTATCAAATTAATAGATTTATAGAAGTTCAACAATCACCCTAAGACTTGTATGTGCGTTTGAGCATACATCAAATGTGTTTGATAGAGTGCGTATGGACATATATAAAAAATACTTGACAACCTAATCTATCGATGTGTCTTGACTAATAATTATAACTTTTATCATAATAATAAGCGCTTGATCAAATAACATATATAAAAGAAAGTGGATATCAAAGGTTCAAAAACATGCGGTTGAGTGTTTAACAACAACAAAATCCTTATTGTTATTTATAATCTTAAAGTTAATTTAGGGGATAAACATTTGATATTGCCTTCAAATTCTCATGTATAATTTTTTTAAAAAAATTCTCATATAATTTTAATTTAATAATTATACGTTTTTACAATATATATATATATATATATATATATATATATATATATATATATATATATATATATATATATATATATATATATATAATGATAAATGATATTGAATCTAGACAAGGTATATTTCTACATACTATACTTATTAATTTTCTTAAAAAGTAAGATTTTTTTTCTCTTAAAAAGGTGAAAAAAGGACTAAACTCTTGCAATAGAATATCCTTTGATGCTATGTAAAGACTAACCCAGAGTTCTATTCAACTTATAGTTGTCAAAATGGTTCAAGTCAAGCCACTTCGGATTGAACTAATTTTGGGTTAGGTTATTTTGGGGTAAGTATGTTTTCGGTTATTATTTTATTAGCTTAGTCCAATTTATTGTCGGTTGGGCAAGTCAATCTATTAGCTCGCCAACTATTTTTTAAAAAAAATACAATAAATTTAATTTTTTAAAAAATTGAATCAATGAAAAAAAGAAATTTGGGCAATTTAATTTTGGGCCAATGACAAATAAATTAGGGATATAACCCAATTGTCAATTGAGTTTTAATTTCTCAAACAAAAGATGGTGGTATGCTCCTAGATGAGATAAGACTCCTCTAAAGTGAGTTTGCTTTTAAAATGAGTAAATAAGAGTATATACATCCTTGATTTGATAAAGTACATAAAGATCTGAACCCAATAAATAATTTAAAGGTGAATATACTCTTACTTGTTCACTTTAGAGTTAATCTCATTTTAGAGAAACCTTTTCCCTGATAGGTTATTAAAATAAATAAATAAAATTAAATTTTAAGTTAACAAGCCAACTCAACCTAATTTTGGGATGGATCAAATCGAACTAAATTAATTTACATTTTGCTAGTCCAATCTACACATTTTGTTATGTTATTCAAACCAACCCATCAAATCCATCAATTGTCATTAAAATTCAAATGGATTACCATCACAGTCAATTTTATTATCTCTTTTGCCCCCACACATCAATAATATGAGTAATGTTATATTTTTTAAAATAAATTATCTTACATTATTCTTAATTATTTTAAATAGTAAGAATTAAATAAAAAGTGTAAAGTATTTAATTTCTAAAAATTCAAAAGATATTTAATACTTTAAAAAAATTAAGAAAACTCAGGATATAAAATCATTCATCTTTTTAATTTTTTTGTTCTTGACACAATCATCAATCTCATCCTGATAATTGAATCTTTTACCAGTATATAAAAATAAAGGAAAAATTAATCTCAAGAATCCTTAACAATACATATTTAATCTTTTTTTTTTTAACCTGAATACATATTTAACCTTAAAGATATAAAAATTTTAAATTATTATGAATTAATGATCACAAAACATTTATTTAGAGAAGGAATATATACAATAAATTTAATTTTAATGTACTATTAAGATAAAAATAATTTTACAATTACATCCAGTAACGTATTATTATATTATTTAATGAATTTGACATCACATATATTTGTTAACATAGTCAAATTCATTAAATAATGTATCAACACAAGATTGAATGATAATGTAAAAATATCTTATACTAATAATTCATCAAAATTATACTCATATTAGATTTAACTCAATGAACAATTAACCATTTTGTAAGAGTAATTAGTCATTAAATAACAAGCAATAACCATTCGAATTATTATTATAATTAAGAAGTGTAACAGAAATTTGTAAATGACATGTTACTGTGTGACTAAATAAAATATTAAATGTAATTATGTAAAGATAAAAAAAAGGTTAATTTAGAAGGAGTAGCATAAGATAATTTTGTTGATTTTGACATTTGACGAAATGATAATATTGTTAGCGTCATTGAGATAATTATTCTTGAGTAGCGACTGAAGTAGCAACAAAAAAATATTCTGCCGACATCTGTGGGTATGTTAGATTTTTTTTTGAAAATTCTTGAAAAAAAAAATTATTTGCGACAAAAATGGTTGCAAATTCCATCACAATTGAGATGTAAAAAATTATGTCACAAATTTCGGTCACAATTTTATTTTTCCTCCTTGCATTGGACTCATCCCTGATCTCCAATGGGAAAGCGAACCACATGCTCACATGTACCCACAGATAATTAAATTAAAACTTATAGCCCATTTGAATATTTATAAGAACACAAATCTCACTGTTTGATAAATAATTTAATCAACTTTAAATGAAAATATTTACATTGCATGCAATCTGTCTAAAGGGGAAATGGCTATAAAGCTTCTTCTCCAGCATATATTTAAAGGAAAAATAAGTTAGAGGATTAGTAGTTTATATATATATAAATTCCTAATCTCTACATCTTTATGTATTTTTCTATACAATTATTTAATAATTGTATTAAAATATTAAAAACTACACTTTTTAATGAACATTTTATAGACTCATTTTTTAATTATATATTACTTTAAAATTAATAATTAAAATTTTGGATTTCATGAAAGTTATAATTTTTTTATTCTCCTCATTATTAATGTTGGGTTTATTATTCTCAAATTGTTACATTCTTTAAAGATACATGGAACATTAAGTTAGTTCTTTAAAAATTTTGGACATCAATTTACTTTCTCAATATTTAAAATGAACATCAATTTAGTTCTTTAATATATTTTTAAACATTAATTTAACTCATAAATTGATGTTTAATTCAGATTATGAAAAATTAAATTAATATTCAACATCTTTAGAATACTAAGCTTGATATTACGAAGATCAATTAAAATATTAAAAAAGACTCTTTTAAAATAAATTTATTTTTAATTGAGCAAGTAAGGTAGTATTTACCTTTAGATCATTCAATAAATTAAGTGTTTTGTACTTTATTAAATAAATGATAAATATATATTTTTAAAAAAATATTACATAAACTTTAAATACCCAAATTAAATGTACTAAACTAATTACAATATTAATTGATAAAGTTAATTAAAATTATCAATTAATTAATCATAATAAAATTATCAATCAATCAATATTATGATTAGTATAATATATCTAACTTTAATATACTGAAGTTATTCAAAAATTTCTCAACCCTTAATTATCAACTTTAAAAGCCAACTCACTTTAAATAACCTTATCCTTAAATAATTACTCTTATGATAACTTTGGCACATGGATACCGACACAAATCATGATCCTGCTCCCACCCCACTTGTTAAACAGGGACAAAAAGTCAAAACGTCTCCCGTATACCGGCCCACCCTATGGAGAATATTTTTGCCATCTGTACAGTATCCTTGAGATATTGGGTGATTGAATTAAATAATAGATCAGTAAATTTTGATTTGTGTAAATAATTGGTCCAGAGTTAAAAGAAATCAAATAAATATGAAAAATCATAAAGGATATAGGGTATCCAGATTTTTCAATCTTTCACAAAATCATTTATGGTGGCCTACCAAGAAAGGTGCAACGAAACCAACCAATAACACATGGTTTACATGATCATCAAATTATAAATAGGTGACCAGTCCTTCCCACTCTTCCATACCAACATAAACCCATTTCCACATACAAGTTCTTCTTTGATTCTTTTCTGAGTTATCTATATCCCTCAAGTAATCCCTTGCAACCACCATGGCTGAGGAGAAGCACCACCACCTATTCCACCACCACAAGGATGAGGAGGATAAGCCTGTAGAGACTGGCTATGCTGATGAGGTTGACTACAAGAAGGAGGAGAAGCACCACAAGCATCTTGAGCACCTTGGCGAGCTTGGTACTGCAGCTGCTGGTGCTTATGCCTTGGTAATCATATTTGCTGAATAGTATTATGCACTATTACTATGGTATATCCTAATTTTATATACATTATTTCTGTGAGATAATTTTTGCTTTTTTTAATTTTTTTGATATACTTGAAGTGCAAACACAAACACCTAGGTAAGAGAAGGGAATATTGGTGGCTTCATAGAGGATTCAATCTGACATCATCACTAACTAGGCCTAGTGCCAATTTCCTAATTTTCAATATCTTTATATATTAATTTTTGTATTTTTTTAATTATTTTAATTTTAATTTTAATTCTAATTCATTACGTAAAAAATCTTATCAAGTGTGTTTTGCATAAGATCTAATCCTGAATGCTGTGCACCAATAATTTCAATTTGTCTCCTCCTAAGTGGCCCACATATTCTCAATCACTTGAATATGTGGTTATGATACTTTAATTGTCAATAATTGATACAGAAGTCGTGTTAGATAGTATTATTGCACCCTACTTTTTTTCTATCTTAAAGATAGAGAAAATTCATTATTAAGAATGAAGAAAAAAAGTCAAATTTTCAAGATATATTAAGTAATAGGCGTTTGTCCAATATCTCTTCCTATAAATTAGAAAAAAATAAAAAATAAATTTTATAAAAAAAAACACCATAACCTCCATTAAATCTTAACAAAAAAATTAAGAAAGAATAAAAAGATGAAATAAAATATTAGATCCATGCTTCCTTATTTAATTTGAGATCTCTTAATCTTGTTCAAAAAAGTTTATTTCTTCCGTCAAAATCTTATTTTGTTCTGACGCATTTTCATGATTTCTAATTTTACTCATTAGATATATATGAAAATTTTATTATTCTGTATGTTAAAGTATACTACTGAGAAACTAAGATTAAAAATTCTAGATCTATTATAATAAAAGATATTTCTAAAAAATTTATTTATAAAAAATAAAATAAAAAACAAGAAAGAGAAATGAAGACAACTGCCGTAGAAAAATACTGACGATAGGCCTCACGAGAAAACCCCAAGGAGCTAAAGAGAGGGAAGGCACCATAGGGGAGAGAAAGCTAAAAAAAAAAAAAAATTGATGTCCTTTGCTGCAATTGTTTTATGACAGCATGAGAAGCACAAGGCCAAGAAAGACCCAGAACATGCTCACAAGCACAAGATAGAAGAGGAGATTGCGGCGGCAGCCGCTGTCGGAGCCGGTGGTTTTGCCTTCCATGAACACCATGAGAAAAAGGAAACAAAGAAGGAAGATGAGGAAGCTCATGGAAAGAAGCACCACCATCTGTTCGGCTGAACATGCTATATATAATTAATCAAGCTCAGAAGCATCACCACCCGTTTTATTTTTAGTCTCTTATAATGCTTTCGGCTTATTTATCTCTATCTTTTTCTCCTGGTTTACTATATATGTGCAATCAGCAGGGTGACTTTGAATAACCTTCGAGTGAGTTTGGAGTGTGTTTAATTCTCTGGTGTTGCTTCATATATTATGTAATTTGTGCTATGTTGAATATATCAATAATAATATTGTAAAGTAATTTGAGATTACTTTATCTTATTAATCAGTTTCTGCTAGGCAGCATTTGTGTTAAAGACTTAGTCAATTATGTTATCCCTTTCATCATTTAAGCTAAGTGATATATATAATTAAAAAAAATGCAAATATTGTAATTAACATTAACATTCTAATTACAATAGGAAGTTAGGGACAGAAAAATAGATCCTCGATCGCTAAAACATTTTTCATATTTTGTTTTCAAGCAAAGATATACTACTACATTATAATTTACTTTCATTATAGTCACTTTTGATCTTTTCGATAAGAGAAATTTTAATAATACACTATTTTTAATATTTTTTAATATTTATTTTATTATTAATTTACCTCAAATATTTGAAATGATTATTAAAAAAAATATTAATAACATTTACTTTTAAATTAAAAATAAAATAAGATTAATAATAAGGTGGGTACCTAATTGAGCTCTTGCTAGCACGTAGTGAAAGACCAAGTCACGTCCAAATCTAATTTAAAGTTAAATACGCTTTCTGATATGCAGAACTACCAAAAACAAAAGTTAAAACAATAAAGTGAATAAACTAAAATGCTTGTCTCGAAAATAAAAATAAAAAAATTATGATTAGGTAAGATGATTGCTTTAGTATGAATTAAAAAAATATTCATGAATTTTTTTTTCGCTCCCTAATATGATTTTTTTTTGTAAGATATGATTTCTTTAAAGGATATCATATTTTATAGCTCTTGATAAAAGTTCAGATTGTTGTGAAAGTACTAACTTACATTACGAAATGTAAGATTTTGAAATCTTGTGATTTGTGGACCAGATAGATCTATGTTGAGTAGAAGCTGATAGCTAATTTACGTGGGCACCTAATTGACCTCTTGCTAGCATGTAGTGAAAGACCAAGTCATGCCCAAATCTAATTTAAAGTGAAATACGATTTCTGATATGCATTGTAAGGAACTACCGAAAGCAAAAGTTAAAACAATAAAGTGAATAAACTAAAATGCTTGTCTCGAAAAAAAAAATTATGATCAAGTAAGATGACTGCTTTAGTATGAATTAAAAGTTTTTTCATGAATTTTTTTTCTCGCTCCCTAATTTTATTTTATTTTTGTAAAATATAATTTCCTTAAAGGATATCATATTTTACATCTCTTGATAAAAGTTCAGATTGTTGTTAAAGTACAACTTACATTACGAAATTTAAGATTTTGAAATCTTGTGATTTGTGGACCAGATAGATCTATGTTGAGTAGAAGCTGATAGCTAATTTAGTTGGTAAATTCTTTTGTAAAATTGTAAGAAGTAAGAACTTGACATCAAATCTTACCTATACACCTCATACTCATGCAACTAATAATAAAATATAAAAAAGAAAGTGAAATAGGCAAAACTCCTATTTTAGTCTTTAAAAATACAAGTGTCATCATTCTCAAAAGATTATTTTGTCATTAATTTAGTATTTTAATAATGCAAAATGTCACCACTTAAATTTTTCAATTTTTTTTTACATTAATTTAATATTTTAATAATGTAAAGTATCATCAATTTAATTCTTTAATCATATAAAATTAATGTCATCAAATTAAATTAGTTCCTATTTTAGGACTCCTCCGTTACACTCCTTAATTTGAGTTTGACAAAAGAAAAACTCATTGGATGACATTTTACATAATTAAGAGACTAAATTAATAAAAATGATTTTCAAACACCTATACCAGTTTACTTCCAATTTTATTAATCGAAATACTCAAATAAAAATCATTAATTATTTTCAAAAGATTACTGATAGATACAAATATATGATATGTAGTTAGATTTTAAGGTTAGACCGCAAAGAGATTTCTTACATTATTTGGCTAAAATATAAAATAAAATAAAATAAATTACTAATTAATGCTGTAGAATTAAGATCACTCTCAACTGCAAGTCTTTCTTGGTCTGCATATTTAACCTAGCAGTTAAAGGACAGTTAGGCTATATATATGGAAAGTTAGGTGTGAAACTTGATGTGGCGTTTCAAAACTTGACCAGAGGATGAGTTTACTCGAGTGCTCTTGCCTTTTCTTTTTCCAAAGCCAATCTCAAGTTAATTTTACTCGAGTTCTCTTTCTTTTTCATATTTATCATTCTAATTTTTATTTCATATGCATGTATTATGATAAGCAAAATAAGAATCTTTTAACAATGTCTTGGCCGTGCAAAATTATATTATTTTGTCATTAGTTTTGTAATTATGTGGCTGATGAAGTGTAAGCATTAAAAATTATTATGGATGAAGTGCTTCAAGTAAGATACAAGATCATTGCCTTCTTTTTTGCTTTTTATTTTTCAAAATAACACTCATGAGTTAGAGCCAAAGGAGCATCACCACTCCTCACCGTAGAGTTAATACAATCTTATTATTTATACATTTAAAATTTAGTATTTAATTTATATTTATCTCACATTAATATATAATATATTTTTTAAATATAATATATCTCAATATTTATTTATACTGAAGTTAACATATAATATCTATACAAAATATTAAATTTTATGATAAAAAAATATTTTAAAGAGGTAAAAGCAAGAAGCAGAGTTTCAAATACACAGAAGCCTGGATATGACGCATTGGCTACATATATGATTTGTACACAATAAATTAAAGTTGTTATTGCCAATCACTCATACAATCATATGTAGCAGCAGGTAGCCTGGTGGTTAAAAGTGTGGTTGAACAGGAAGCACACAGTAAGGCCACATGGATATTAATGAAAGTTGAAAGCACTGTCAACCCTAACCTTGGATACACTTAAGCCTAGGAGTGCTTCGCAAAAATACTTACGTTGGTATGGTGTACTTTCTTTTAATTTCATTCAAATTATTATTTAATATATATATAAATAAATTTAAAGATATATGTATTTTTATCATAAAATTTATAATTTTATATATATTAAATAATAATTTAAGTATTTATAATAAAAAGTTAAATTTTATTAACAAATATTTAAATATTTGTTAAAGATATTAAAATAAAAATTTTAAATAAAAAAGTAAATTTTTTTATTTTTTAATATATTAAATATCTTTTTTATTTAGAATTTTTATTTTAATATCTTTAACAAATATTTTAAGTAAAATCTTAAAAAATTTATTGACATATGTTACGATTTCACAAATTGATAATTAAACCCATTTTTTAATGTTTTGTCTTCTTGAAATTATAATTTTTAATTCCTCTTCGTAATTATTTGAGTTGAACAATTTTTATGAACACAATTATTCTTTTATATATGGGTAATATTATATTTTTTATTTAATTATTTTAATAATCATCTTAATATTAAATAAAAAAAATATTAAATAAAAAAATAAATATCTAATGTCTTAAAACATAAAAAATATTTAATATTTTTTTATTTAATAATTAAAAAATTAATAAAAGATTAAGTGGGAGGATAAATCATTTTTCTTTATATATTGAGAGTTTTTCTTTATATCTTCCTATTAGTTTATTTAATAATAATTTTATCTTAAATGAAAAAATATTAAATAAAAAAATAAATACATTTAATATCTTAAAAGCGTTAAAAATATTGATATTTTTTTTATTTAATAATTAAGAGAATTAATAAAAAAAAATTATGTAGAAAGATTTAGAATTATTCGTATATTAATGAGAAATGATTTATCATTAAATCTTCTATTAATTTTCTTAATTATTAAATAAAAAAATTAAATATATTTATATTTTTAATATTTTTAAAATATTAAATATATTTATTTTTTTATTTAATATTAAAATAATTATTAAAATAATTAAATAAAAAGATATAACATTATTCTATATTAATTAATCTTTTCTCTTCTCTCTTCTCCATTTCCCTTACCATTCATTGCCTAAACAATAATTTCTCGAGTGCGTTGTTCGTGGTGGGGACTCGGGGTACTAAATTAAACAGGTCACCTACCGATGGGGACTCGCACTTCCACATTTGCATCAAGCTAGTGGTCATGCTTTTTGCAAAGCAGTGTTCCCCAACTTCCCACGCATCAAGGAAACCTTGATGGGCATTGATTTAACTATAATAAGATGATAAGATCAATCTCTAGCTTTCAATGCTATGATTGCGGAGACAGAAGTTTACACTCTTGACCATTTATTTAAAATCTTGATTTAATTAATGATAATTATATTTTTTTAAAAAATTGTTGTCTGCTTAATTCTTGTTATTCTCTCCCCTATTATCTATCCAATATTCTAATTGATATTAAGAAAATTCCTATTTTTATTTAGTAATTTTTTTAATTATATGGTAGGGTTTTCTTACTAAAAAAATCTGTCTTTCTTTTTGGTGTGACAGATAAATTTTTCATTAGTTCATAATCACAATATGCCAAACAAAGTTTTTAATTGATGTAGTTAAATTATTCAAAACGGAAGAAATTGACAATATAGTTTACCTCTCAAATTCTTGCTATTTTTGCTCATTACACGACTAATAAATATGTTAATATTTATCAAAAGGATTACATATGGGTTACTTAACCCATATAACACTATTTTCTAAATTTTATGTAGACTAGTAGCATATTTGTTAGTTAAATATTTGTAGACTTTTGAAATTTATATGTATAAAAATAATATTATTAAAAAAAATTAATTAGTTTCTGACTGATAACTTAACCATGTGTTTGAATATTTTTTTATTAATAGAATAAAAAAAAATTTGTATGCACGTAATTAATGGATATCCTTGCAGTGTCTTTCTTTTTAGCTTTCGATTTTTTAAAACATTCTAAACTTTTTCTGGCACTTTGTGATTTTAAACTATTTTTAAATTTTTAATAAGCCATGCCTTGTACTAAACCATATATTTTTAATGCATAACTGGGAGTAAAATGGCATATTAGTTATTAAAAATGTACCTTACTCACAATTTAGTTCCTGATTTTTAATAAAATGTACGATTTAGTTCTTAAATTATGCAAACTCATTTTCATGTTAGTCCGTTTGTTATCATCTTTAAATATTAACATAAAATAAATTTAAATAATTTAAGGACTAAATCGTACAATTGAATAAATCAGAAAATTTCAAAGAATCAATATAATTTATCAAAATAAAAGCAAAAGGTATATACAACAATATACTCAATATTAATTTAGCTCACATGGGGTAAATTAAGGGAATATATTATAGTATCTACCTTTTTTAAACTTTATTTTTTAGAATCTTAAGGGAAAATTAAACACTTGCTACTGCGGTAGCAGATAGTCTAAAATCAAGTACATTTACCTTTCAAAAATTGGAAAATCAACCTCTGCAGGAATAATGTTTGAATAATATTACCTTCACATTTATACACATATCACTTTATATTTATATAATTTTTACTATATGATTTCAACTTATCTCACCTTGTCTTTTTGCATATACACACTTTGATTTTGCCATCTCATATCTCATAGAGATATGAGGTGATGTGCTTCTTGATGATTTGCACCAAACGTTATTCATAATGTTTTACAATCTCAGTAGCTAATGAATGGGCAGAACTTAAAAAAGATTTCAAGGGACATGGACATACACGTAAGAAAGCCAACCAACTTATGACATAAGGCACCATATATCACGGTTTAAAAGTTGATCCTAATTATGTGCTTTCCTGGTCCTCAAGCAAATCACAATTTTTGGGCTTCAGAAACAATAAAGCACTTTGTTTATCCTCTTTTGCTTGGCCAAAATCAAGGAACTCCTGATACATGCGTCTGCTGCTAGTTCGGGGGGAAGAGATAAGTCTTCTGTTTTCAAATTGAAAAAACCACGAAAGCCTTGTCCTCCTTTGATGATAGGAGGGTCAACTTTTCTTGTATCTCTTATATTTCTTGTAATACACAACATTAGAGTGAGAAATAAGTGAATTTAAGTTCATTAAAGATGTAGTTTTCTGCTTCTACGTATGAAGAATATCATATATATCCACAGATACTAAGGCATAGTACATTTAAGTTGGCATGAAACATTAGTACAATACTCAAGGTTCATCATTATTCATTGGCCAAAGCGAAGAAGGGAAAGAAAGAAAGCAGCCCTACCAAATACACTAATCAAGGGTGGGGCACTGAATTAGCATTATTTTACAGGGAAAAAAGTTAAGAGAGTTTTTAGATGATTAATATCTCAACACAATTAAGATATCAACATTGGTATACTTGGGTCTTGAGTGTTTCAAACTTAGAGTACCTTTGTGTGTATTTTGTATAAAGACTAAGTCCCACATTGAGTAAGATAGACTCTTAAAGTATATATGGACTATATCCTTCAGTGTATACCTTATGGTATTGAGATAGATGTGTGGACTTAAGCTTACCTTAATACAAAAACGCGGGCATGCTTGGTTTTGTTTTACTTTGGACTTAGCTTTTGCCAGTCCACTTGGGACGTGTGTGCTTAGTTTAGTTTTACTTTGGACTTATCTTTTGTCAGCCCACTTGGATATTAAATATCTCTTTGGACCGTTGAGATAAATTTGTTAGGCTGCTTACTTAGTAAGTTACATTGGTCTATTTATTTTGCTCCACTATCCAAAACACTTGCTTATTATATTACACTTTTTCAACTTACTCTTCACACTCTCTTCTCTCCATTGCTACTATTTATCATCTTCTTCTCCTTCTTGCTACTGTGCGCACCAGAGACTCCCTCACTTCTCTGTTGTGTCTTCTGGTGTTAGAACATGAGGTGTTTGCTGCTCAGAGTACCAAGATCTTTGTGTGGACAAGTTCTTGAGGAGACCCACGTCTAATCTTGGAGGGTTACCCGTCGAGGTCATTCCATTGAGCATTGCTCCAGGTACGGCGGAGATAAACTCTTAAGGACAATGCCTAGCACGATTCGTAACACACTCATTCTAATCTTTCCTTTTGTTCTAGTTGATTTCTCATTTTCTCTTGTTAGTTCTTTGTTCTTCCTATTTTTGGTATTTTTTTAGTAACAAAATACTAGTACCCACAACTATATTTCCAAAAAGCATAAATTACAATATTTCAGTATATCTTGCAGACATCAATAATAGTGAAGCTTAACTCAATATTTAAATCAGAGATTGGAAGAAGCAAATTTGTTCACCAAGAGATCAATCAGCTTTTTTAGCAACACAGATTACTTATTGAATGGAAAAAGGAGGAAGACAAGCTTCTGCTCAGAGAGGACTCAGAAATATAAATTAACGCTAAACTTTAATAGGTGGTAGCCATTCCTGATTGAAAGAGTCCACAGAAAGCTTTCTGATGGACATAAGTCATCAGTAGTATACAGTTAGCAGATATCGAAGCAAAATTATGTGTTCCTTAAGATAAATTAAGAGTCCGTCCAAATCCTCTAAGCATCTCAGTCATTTCATGGTAATAAAAAATTGGTATGAGAATACATTTTCATGACAAAGAAGAAAAGAGACAGAGGAACTGTTTTCTTGGTAATCCACTTTAAATTGTCTTCAATATACAAATAACCATGTCTAACTAGCTTCTGCCTTGGGTTATTAAAATGACGAAAAAGAAATGAAGATTTATGAGACACAATATTGAGTAGATACCATCACCAGCAAAACAGGATAATGATAAAGAAAATGTATGTTGCTATTTCATAGAAAAATGGAGTTAGGTAGATGAAAGTAAATGTATCCTGTTTCTTTCCTTTTAACTTATCTAAAATTATACTAGAACTAGACCTTCTTTTCTTAACATAAAATAACTAAATTATTTTACTTTACGAAATTTCTGGTTTGTACCAGTAGAAAATCAGAAGAATAGGGGAATAAATGAATTGATTATCTTTGAAGCAGATGGAGAGAATCCACTTTGACAATCGTCATGGTTAATAAACATGGCAATAGACTATATACGTTAATACAGGTAAGTGAATCCTGACTACAGAATGTAGAGGCATATTTATTTGGTGAAATTCTATATAATCCTTAATACCTTATGTATGTTCTGAAACTGAACCCAAACCCAATTTATGAAATCTTTTAATTTACTTTTGCTTGGAATACTCTTTTATTAACCAAAGGTAAAATTCAATATTTAACATACATTTTTTTAGCATATACTTCTAAAAAAATTTCAAAATGATAATGTGACCCATGTTCGAAACTAAGTTTATGAGAGAAAAGTAATCAAATACCTAAAGCATTATTTAAGATCTTAAATGGAGGATCAACTTTAAGTAATTGACACTAGCAGCACTTTATACTGATGTTGGAATTTAGAATTTTTTTTTCCTGGTTTCTTTGTTTTACTATAAGCTTAAGCTCTATAATTTTTGATCAATTCATTGAAGAATAGCAAAAGTGGCTTCCACTCAAAGCATCATTAAGCCAGAAAAGAGAATCTAATCAAATAAGATGCTGACGTGTAAGACAATAATCATGAAACTCACCTGATATGCTTTGGCTTTATTCAACAAAAGTAAATGGCATGGCTTTAATCAGTTTAGCTTCAAAAGCATGCCATGTGAAGGCACTAGGCCTTGGATGATTATAAGTTTTTAGTATCTTATAAGGAACTGCTAGCTTCCCGCCAAGAAAGAACAAATACAAATTGTTCAAGCAGCCTCCATTTTGCAGCCGACACCCCCCCACAAGCATTGTATGTGGAAGTAAAGAATATATACTTTTCCCATTTGCTAAAAGCACACAATCTATTGAGACAATGATAGAAGCCTCATATCTACTCATCATGTGCTTGTGCTATTACTCATTTAAAAGATTTAACCTTTTACCCTTTTGCACCATTTTTTAATCCTTGTTTTGGTAAGAAAATATTAGCAGCAACAAAGATGGAGCTGGAATTGGGACTCAAAATCACTAGAACTAGAGATGACATTACTTCCATCTCTGAATATGGGGTAGCCAAGGATAGAGCAGGACCAGTCTTCCAGTCTAGAGAAACAAACACTATGTTCATCCTCACCGCCCATCTTAAAGGTCAGTCTACCCCTCTCATTCTTATATAATTGATTCCTTTGTCTTTTTTTTCCTTTTTGTTTTTCGGTCTTGTCTTTTTATCATTTATGTAATATACCATGGCAAGTATATGAAAACACAGGTTATAAGAGGAATAACATTGACATCAAGATTAGTGAAGATGGTAGTAAGATATCAATTAGTGGAGAGAAGCCAATTCAGGAAATGTTTTTGGTGGGATGGGTAATGTTAAAGAAAGAGGTTGAAATTACAGGGTTCCATAAGGTTTTCAAAATTCCTGATGTGGTGATTTTGGATCAGATCAAAGCAAAGTATGATGAAGAGGAATGGATATTGAAGATTGTCATGCCAAAATTGGTAAAAGGAATTTGTGGGGCTAGGATTGAAGAGGTCAAGGAAGAAGAATCTGATAGAGGGAGATCAGAACTAGAGCAAAGTGAAGATGATAACATTCTTAAAAGTGTTGGAGAGACAAGCCAAAAAGGATCTAAAGAGTCTGAAATTCAAGAAATGGAGGACAGTGGAAGTGTCATGGAGAAGAAGGAAGGAGGTTTATCTGAAAAGATGCTTGATGAAGCAAATGGGGACATAATTGGAGAGACATTTCCAAAAGAAATAGAAGAATCTAAGTTGGAAATTAAGGATGGAAATGGAGAAAGTGTGAGACAGATGGTTGGCAAGGAAGCATATGAAGCAATGAAGACATCAGATTTAGAGCAAAATGTAGGTGCAAGCATCCCACAAAAAACTGGAGATACGAGCCAAGGTAAAGAGTCTGAGGTTCAAAAAATGGACAGTGAAATGAAAAAGGAGATGAAGATAATGAAGAGATTTCAAAAGGAAATAGAAGAATCTAAGTGGGAAATTAAGGATGGAAATGGAGGAAGTGTGAGACAGAAGGTTGACAATGAAGGAGATGAAGTAATGAAGGAATCAGAACTAGAGCAAAATGTAGGTGCAAGCATCCCACAAAAAATTGGAGATACAAGTCAAGATAAAGAGTCTAAGATTCAAAAAATGGAGGAAAGTGTCATGGATAAGAAGGAAGGAGGGATATCTAACAAGATGCTTCATGATGCCAATAGGGAAATAATTGGAGAGGCAATACAAAAAGAAATAGAAGAATCTAAGTTGGGAAGTGAAGATGGAAATGGAGAAAGAGTGAGAGAAAAGGTTGGCAAGGAAGGTTATGAAGTCATGAAGACGTCAGAACTAGACCTAAAAGTTGGTGTATGTATCTCACAGAAAATTGGAAAAATTGGAGATACAAGCCTAGATAAAGAGTCTGAGGTTCAAAAAATGGAGGACAGTGAAATTGTTGAGAAGAAGGAAGGAGGGGTATTTGACAAGATGCTTGATGATGCCAATGGGGACATAATTGGAGACACCAGCGAGAAAGAAATAGAAGAATCTAAGTTGAGAATTAAGGATGGAAATGGAGAAAGTGTGAGAGAAAAGGTTGGCAAGGTAGAATATGAAGCAATGAAGACATCAGATTTACAGCAAAATGTAGGTACACGTATCCCACAGAACATTGGAGATACAAGCCATGACAAAGAGTCTGAGATTCAAGAAATGGAGGATAGTGAAAGTGTTGTCAAGAAGAAGGAAAGAGTTGTATCTGACAAAATACTAGATGATGCCAATGGGAACATAATTAGAGAGACGTTTCAAAAGGAAATAGAAGAATCTAAGAGGGAAATTAAGGATGGAAATGAAGAAAGTGTGAGACAGAAGGTTGGCAAGGAAGGATATGAAGTAATGAAGACATCAGAACTAGATCAAAATGTAGGTGCAAGCATCCCAAAAAAAATTGGACATCCAAGCCAAGATAAAGAGTCTGAGGTTCAAAAAATAGAGCACAGTGAAAGTGCTGTGGAGATAAAGGAAGGAGGAATATCTGACAAGATGTTTGATGATGTCAATAGGGAAATAATTGGAGTGACAATACAAAAAGAAATAGAAGAATCTAAGTTGGGAATTGAGGATGGAAATGGAGAAAGAGTGAAAGAAAAGGTTGGCAAGGAAGGATATGAAGTCATGAAGACATCAGAACTAGAGCAAAATGTTGGTGTATGTATCTCACAGAAATTTGGAGATACAAGCCAAGATAAAGAGTCTGATGTCCAAAAGATGGAGGACAGTGAAAGTGTTGAGAAGAAGGAAGGAGGGGTATCTGACAAGATGCTTGATGATGCCAATGGGGACATAATTGGAGTCACAATCCAAAAAGAAATAGAAGAATCTAAGTTGGGGATTGAGGATGGAAAGGTAGAAAGTGTGAAAGAAAAGGTTGGCAAGGCAGCATATGAAGCAGTGAAGACATCAGAAATAGAGCAAAATGTAGGTACAGGTATCCCACAAAACATTGGAGATACAGGCCAAGATAAAGAGTTTGAGGTTCAAGAAATGGAGGACAATGGAAGTGTTGTGGAGAAGGAAAAAATGGTATCTGACAAGAAGCTTGATGATGCCAATGAGAATACAACTGAAGAGATGATCCAAAAAGAAATAGAAGAATCTAAGTTGGGAAATGAGGATGGAGATGGAGAAAGTGTGAGAGAAAAGGTTGGTAAAGCAGGATATGAAGCAATGAAGACATTAGAACAAGATCAAAATGTAGCTGATCATATTCCAAGCAACATTGGTGGTATAAGCCAAGAAGAATCTAGAGAGTCTAGAATTCAACAAATGGAGAAAACTGAAAATGTTGAAGGGAAGATGGACGGAGGGGAATCTGAAAGGATGTCTGTTGAAGCCAATAAGGCTATTCAAAAAAACATATTTGGAGAGACCAACCAAAAGGACATCGAAAAGCCTAAGATTGAAACTGAGGATGGAGATCAAGAATGTATGAGAGAAAAGGCTGGTAAGGAAGGATTTGAAGCAATGATAAATGTAAGGGAAGAGTTTCCTAAGCAGTTACCAAAAGCTACACTTGAGGAAGGAGAAGGGTTGAATGTTTCAAAGATGCAAGACGTTAAAGAGGCCAAAGAAGCAATGGTCAAAAGAAAGGGCAAAGAGATTGAATGTTCTGTGGAGAAAGGGGAAGATGAAAAACCCAAAAGGATGCATATGGAAGCAAAGAAGCTTATTGAGAAGGACACAACAAAAGAGACAAGACAAGAAGAAATTGAAAAGCCTAATAATGGAACTAAGGATAGCGATCAACAAATTATACAGGAGAATATTGTTAAAGGAAGATTTGAAGTATCAAATGTTATAACTGAAGAGTTGCCCAAGCAGGTAGGGGAAAAGTTACTTGATGGAAGCAAAGGATTCAAGGTTGAAAAGATGGAAGAACCAAAAGAGGTGATAAAAGAAGCAATGGCTGAAACTGAAAGTTCAATGGAGAAGGTGGAAGGAGAAGAATCCAAGAAGAGAACTGAGGAAGCAAGCAGGGTTATTGAGAAAAGCACAATAACTGAGGAATCTAACATTGAAAGAAAGGCCAGAGATGAACCATATGTATCAGACAATATTGTCAAAGGAGTAATTGAAGTGTTGGGGACTGTACAAGAAAAGCTTCCCAAGCAAGTGGTGGAGGCAATGGCCCAAGATGAGCATGATAAAATTGAATATGGTATGGTGAAATTGAAAGGAGAGGGATCTACAAAGATGCATGTTGAAGCAAATGAGGTCTTTGAGGAAGACACAACTAGGGATAGGATTGAAAAAGAAATTAGAGAGCCAAAACTTAAGTCTAGTGATCAACTAAGTGGGCAAGAGAATGTTGATAATAAAGGATTTGATGGAAGCAAAAGACTAAAGTTTCCCGAGATGGGGGAAACTGAAGATGTCAAAGAAAAGGGTGCAAAAATTGAAGAGTCTGTGAAGAAAGTAAGTGGAGAGAAATATGAAAAGATACAAGTTGAAGCAAAAGGAGGTTTCAGGAAAGACATAGCAAGAGAGACAACTCAAAAAGAAATAGAGGATACTAAGATTCAAACTAAGGAAAAAGATCAACAATGTTTACAAGAAGAGGTGAGTAAAGGAAGACTTGAAGCAAGCAAGGCTGCAAAAGAAGAGTTTCCTATGAAAATGGTAGATTCACTAGGTAATAAAAGAAAGGGACTAAAAGATGCAAAGATAGAAAAAGCAAAAGAGGTCAAAGAAGAGTTGGTCAAGCAAAAGAGTGAGGAAAAGGTGGGGGAAACTGAAGATGTCAAAGAAGAAGGTGCAGAAATTGAACAATTTGTGAAAAAAGTAAAAGGAGAGAAACATGAAAAGATACAAGCTGAAATAAATGGAGGTTTGAGGAAAGATATAACTACGGAGACAACATGGAAAGAAACAAAGGAGCCAAAGATTCAAAGTAAGGAAAAAGATCAACAATGTTTGCAAGAAGAGATGAGTAAAGGAAGATTTGAAGCAAGTACAACAAGAAGAGAGTTTCCTATGCAAATAGTAGACTCACTAGCTAAGAAAACAGATGGACCAAAGGATAAAAAGATAGAAAAAGCAGAAGAGGTCAAAGAAGAGGTGGCCAAAAGAAAGACTGAGGAAACAAAAGTTGTTGAGTCTACAACAAAGGAAAAATTTCAAGATTCAGAGACTGAAAGAATTACCCAGACTTTGCAAGAAATGCCAGTGGAAAAACATCCAAAAGCATTAGAGATAGATACTCCTGAAAGAGAATTTCAATCTACGAAAAGCCCAACTACATGTCCAAAAGTAGTAAGTATGGGATTTAAGGAGGTTGAACAAGGCAGTGCAAAGGATAAGACACAGAAGACAGAGCTGCTGCCTGCAAAAATTCAAAGCAAGGAAACTCATGAATCAAAAAACGAAAGAGTGAACCAAGATATTCTAAAGCCAAAGAGAGCAAAAGAAGTAGGAGAAGGAGAACAAATCACTTATAACATAGAAAGCACTACAGTAGTCACAACTTTCGAAGATCAAGTGGCTAAACCATTACCAGCACCAAGGTTTCCGTCAACTCAACAATCTGAAGTTGAAGAAAAAGGTAAACTATATGAAAGTTGCAAAACAAAATATGAAGCATCCCCAGAATCACAAAAGGAAGATCCTACTAAATATTTGCAAAATGCAATTGAAATGAAGGAGATCAAAGAATCCAAACAAACAGAAACTTTGAAGCCAGAAATTCCTCTAAAAGAACACCTAAAGAAAGGAGAACAAGTCACTAGAAAAGATGAATTTCACAAAGGACAAAAAGTGGGGGAGACAATGCAAGAGGAAACTGAGGAGCCTAAGAATAAAATTGATGGTAGAGATCAACAAGATGTGCAAAGAGATGTTGGCAAAAGAGTTGGAATAGTAGAGACTATAGGAAAGGAGATGCCCAAAGAAGAATATGTAGCAGATGCAGGCCCAATAGCTGGAAGGATGGAAACCAAAAGAGACTTGGAAGCAACTCTTGAAAGAGAGAAATACATAAAAGCTCAAAATGTTAATGATGAGAAGCCCAGGATAAAGGAAGAACTTAGAAAAGCTGAAATTGAAAAAGTGGATAAAGCTAAATGCATTGCAGAGTCAATGGAAATGACACAAGAGAATGGGCATCCTAGAAAATCAAAAGCTGTTGAGAAAGATGCAGAATCTCAGGAAGCAATATCTTCACTTCCAAGGGTAACAAGTACGGGACTTAAAGAGGCGGGACCAAAGAATGAGATTGAAGAGCTACACCAGAAAGACATTAAAGCACCAAAAATTGAAGCATATCAAGGAGCCAAACCATCAAAATTGCAAAGCCCAACGTTAACTCAACAATCCATAGATGAAGAAAACAGAAAATCAGAAAATGTTGTTGAAGCACATGAAGCATCCAAAGAATCACCAAAGAAAAACACTAACATAGACTTCCAAGAGTCAAATGAGTGGATGGCACCTGTAGAAAATGAAAAATTGGAAACTCTGCAGCCTCAGATTCTTGTAAATCAATGCTTAGAAGAAAAACAAAAGGTTGATGGGCAAGAAGAAGCACTTGGTGAGTGCAGGTTTCAAGAAATAAATCAGGAGGAAATCAAGGGCCCCAAGATTTTAATTGAGGATAGGGGACAAGAATGTGTACAAGATAACAATGATAAGAAAGGATATCGAACAACAAATGCTGTAGAAGATGAGTTGTTGAAACGAGAACATAAAGCAGAAATAGTTCTTGAGAAAAGGGAAGGGCCAAAGGTTGCAAAGAGTGAAGAAACTAAAGAGGCTTCCGAACAGATACTCGAAAGAGGGAGGGTAAAAATAACTCAAACTGCAGAAGATAAGAAGCCTAAAATGAAGGAAATAACTCCAAAGTTTGAAAAGGATAATGGATTCAACCAGGTTGTAGAAAAAATGCTTGCACCTCGAGAGAGAGAAAATCAAAGAGAATCAGAAAAAGTCACTTCTAAAATGGAGATGGAACCTCCAACAATGATTGAAATAACTCCAAACAAAGGAACTGAAAAATCACAGACAGAAGAGATGTCACCTCTGCCTGTGGAAATCCAAAGAAAAGAGCCTCGTGAATTATCATGGCCAAGCATGGAACATGAAATTCCAAAGATAGAGGGAGTACAACAAGAAAAGGAGGGAGAAAGGCCCATTCATGCACTAGAAGCAACCAATTCTAAAAAAAAAGGACATGCACAAGCTACAACTACACATTCAAAAGCAAAAGGTAATGTTGAACCAAAAGTTGAGATTGATAAGGTACAAACAAATCAACTGCCATCTCCATCTAAAGAAATGTTGAGCAAAGGGCCATATGAATTAGATAAGTTTAGTATAAAAGAAGATGGTTCAAAGGTAGAGAATTTACCACAAGTGCGGGAGGGAAAAGAATCAATTCATTCCATAGAAGGCACTACAGCATCAGAAGCAGTAGCAGATAAAGTGGCTAAACCATCAAAATTTTCAAGCTCATCATCCACTCAACAATTTGAAGTTGAAAAAAAAGACAAAATGGATGCAAGTCATGAAGTTGGAAATCAAGAATCTCAAGAATCAAAGAAGAAGGACTCTAAAGTAGATGTTCAAGAGTCAACCAAAAGTAAAACTGACCAAGAAGTTGAACACATAGAAACTCCACAACCAGTGTCTCCTACAAATCAACAATGCATAAACAAAGATCAGGAAGAAAGCCATGGAATACACGAAATTGAAGAAATAAAGGCCAATGAACAAGGAGATGAAGCCCGTGAGAAAAACTCCCAAGTATTAGAGGAGCAAAAAGAAAGTAAAGACGAAGCAAGTGGAGGGAAAAAGGATGACACAAAAAGGTCAAAGAAACTATTTGTTCCTTTGGTCATAGCAGGATCAACCCTTCTTGTCTCTCTAATTGTTATCTTTGTTCGCCGTAGAAGAGCTAGAAAAAGGTAAATTTGTCTTCACAAAAATCTGGTTTTCCATATTTACTGTGAAGAAAATCTTATGCAGTGTGCTTAGACATGTTGTTTGTTTTGCTAGCAGTACAAAGTAATATTCAAAGTGAATTGAAGTTCATATTACATATCAATTTTGAACTCAAGCAAATTGCGTGGAGAAGAGCATGTGGATGTGGCAGCTTGTTTATATGTACATGATGGGGATGCTACTTAAAGCTACTACTATCTTTGTTCTTTTAGTAAGTGGTATGTATCTGTCTAGGCTTTGTCTTAAGTTCAAATTACAGGTGAAACATTTCACAAGATATAAGGCTCACCAACAATTCTATGTTGTCTTATGTAACAATACTGAGTTGAAATTATCTTTGCTCAACTCCTATTTCTGGTTTTTCTTATTTCTTTTTTCCCTTAATAGGTGCAACTCAAGGGTTATGGCTGTTGGGATGGGTTCCCTTCCTACATGGAGAAAAGGTCCAAATTTTGTGCAAGCCCATTTGTTATTCTCACTTAAGTGGATTTTGAAGGATTAAGAGAGTGTTAGTTTCAAAAGAAAAAAAAAAGAGAGGTTAGAGAGGGAAAATGCAGCACCCTTACTGTCATTTTTGCTATTGCTCAGCTTTGATCAAATTGACGATTGGAGTGTCATCCATAGTCCGATTAGGCTGAAATTTGGTCGGCAAGTTCAGGACATTCAGTTCATCAATTTGAATGGTGGGATTGTTGAAAGGACTCTCCAAATTCTGAAAGAAGTTGTTGTGCAGCTGTTGCTCGATTTTGGAAGAGTTATCATCTTTTCTCTTCCTATTTGTCAAGCTTTGTTGTGTGTTCAAGTTGTTGGGTTTTTGTAATTGTTGATGGCTGAAACTTGGTGATTGTAAAAAACTCTTAAACATAGTGTTTGCTTACCTGGTGGACAGTCAAGTCCCGTGGTTTTTACCCTTTGCATTGAAAGGGTTTTCCACGTTAAAATCTTGGTGTCTTGTGCTTGTTACTGCTTCTGTTTTATTTTGCTATCATTATATTTGTTGTTGCTGTGTTTTATCCCCAACAGTGGTGGGGAGAGGAGGGTAATCCAATCCAAGTTTGTATTAATAATTGTCAAGACCAACTCTCCTAAAGGTTAACTTGTTAGATGGAGATCTAATAATAGTTTTTATCACAAACACATGTCCATAGAAATAGGTTTTCAATCAAAGTGGAGGAGGTAAGAATGCAACTTTCAACTACTTGGTCATTTAAAAGACTTTAATAGTATATAGATAAGATTTAAGTGATGAACATTGATGCTCTTGTTTTATGCATATTATATGGACATAAGAAACTTTTTTTTTTTTTTGTTATAAGTACATAAGAAAATTGAGGTTTTTGTTGCTGTCTTGCTGGCCATCTATGTTCATCACTTAAATCTTGGGGTTGCCTAGACTTGAACAAAAGGCCCAACAAGGACCTACTGCACTTGTGCAATCCCAATACATATGCAGGCACACATCCACCTTCATAAAAATATAGGGTTATGGGCATGTAGCCCAATGGTGAACGTATCCACAACTCCATCTTTGTTCCAACCAAGGGAGTCACAACAAATATTCTGTCCCCACCACACAAAGAAATATATATATATAAAACCTGGAGGTTAGCATCTTCCACATTTTCATTTGGACAAAAAACCTATTTTACTCCTAAAAATAAGTTAAAGACATGGGTGAAATGTCATTTGGTTCTATCATATTTAATTGTATACTTGACTTTTTCTTTCACCTCAACCACATTCTCTCTTTTCCATTTCTCACTCACGCGCCAAGTGATTTTCCTCTTACTATTGGTTTCTTGCGTGCCTTCTTTCTCCCTGTTTTTTGCATGCCTTCTTTCACTCAATCCCCATAACCTGACCCTTTCCTCTCCTTTCTTACAGGGTACTAAAGATTATATGTTTACCTATAGGAGATCGGATTACCTTGAGGTAATAGACTATTTTGATTTTGATTATAGTAGTTGTCCAAATGACCACAAGTCCACATTAGGATATATTTTTATGTTGGCAGAAGGAGCTATTTCTTGAAAAAGTGTTAAACAGACGCTTACAACTACTTCCATTATGGAGGCAGAATATATAGCTTGTTATGAGGTTACGCGTCAAGCAACATGGCTGAAGAATTCGATTACTTAATTTCGTATTGTGGAGAGTATTTCTAAGCCTCTTATTATCTATTGTGATATAACTCTGTCGTAGTGTGCTTCTCTCAAATCAATAAGAGCTCTAAGCACTCGAAGCATTTTGACACAAAATCATGTTTGTTAGAAAGAAGATTCAGGAGTTTGAGTTTCTGACTCGTGTCAAGCATATCCCTACAGAACTTATGGTTGCAAATTCTCTAACCAAAGGTTTCGCTATCAAAGTTTTTGTTGATCATGTAACTCGTATGGGTATAGTGAGGCCTTTTGACGTTTTGGGTTAGTATGAGTTTATTTTGTGTTTTATTGTGACCTCATTTTGTTATTATGTCTCGAGACCTTAAATAGTTATATTACTATTATTATCGCTGCCATATAATAATAATAATAATAATAATATTTGCGCAATTTTATTTGTTTGTATTATGACATATTGTGAAGACATTTTAGGCTCAGTCTCATTTTGTTATTGTGCTTAGATGTTAGTAAATATCAGAAAGCATCTTGGGCGGATACTTGGGCCATTTTGTTGGGAAATGCACATTGACCACATATTGGCATGCAATTTTGATGTGTTTTTTCATTACCTATATATCATATTTTGTTGAGTCATTAGAATATGAGTATCTTGTATGTATGACATCAATACTCTTTCGAGTATGATTTTCTGCATTGTTGAGATGCTCGTAGTCTCATTTTGGACTAGTTATTGAGAGTGCTGACTCGATTCTGACATGATGTTGTGGTCACATATTGTTAGATTAATCTAGAGAATTGTTTTCTTACTAAAATAATGTAATATGACTTATGTCGTCTAAATGAGAGAATGTTAAATTTTTTTTATATGGATTAACATAAATCATATTATAATTTTATAAAACTCAAATTAATTAGATGTTAAAATTATTAGAGCATTTTGTTTAGTCCAAATTATGATCAGTATTGTTATTGAGCTTGTTGTTGTTAAGTATTGCGTATATGTGAGTTTTGTTTATATATGAGCTTACCATATTAGGTAAGTTTAACACATTTTAGTTATTCTATATATATAGGGAGAGACCCTTATTCATAACTATTATAGTGTGTACAGTTGTCCCATTGATACTGATGCGTGAGTGACTACTGTGGGATAGGAATAATATCTCTCTCTCATCACTTTCAAGGTTTCAATCACGGCAATCTCATCGACATCATTTCAAGGTAACTCATTACATATTTTGGGTATGTTATGGATAAGGGATTAATTGATCCGAAAGTTTTACCACTACCAAGTGAGTTCTAGATTTCTTGATTTAGTCTTATATCTCTGATTTCTTACAAGGAAAGAGGGCTTTATAAAGACAAGTGAGGTAAAGATGTTTAGATATATAGATTATTCATTACATGTACGTTATAACTTGATAAATAAATATATTTAATTTGCAGTTAGAGGTGAAGAAATAGCAAAAGGCTTTTTATCAAACTTTATGGTGTGGTTTCAATGTGTAGAGAGCAATATATCAAAGCTTTTGTGGAAAAGGATGTTGCTGACCAAGCTGTTGATAGCGATGCTATGGCCTAATATATTAAGGCTTTTTGAATTTAATTTTTGGGAAGAGACATAGAACTCTTAAATACTATTTCTTGTAGACCTCTACAAATTGTTGTTCTTAATTTTGGGCAGTATGGGCTTCCATAGCCTTACAAATTGTTTTTTTTTCCTATTTCTTATATAGTTTCACAAATTGTTGCTCGTTGGTTGCTTAGCTATATGTCGTTATGCCCAATTTGGAGTTGAGAAATGGTAGAAACATACTTTCTATCACACTTTTTTTTATTGAGTTACGTCACACACTAAAGCACACTCACAACCTCGATTAGTGTGTAATCAACTCGATTAGCGTATAATCAAGTTTGAGTTTGTGTTTTAATATGTAACGTGACTCAATAGAAGAGAATGTATTGAAAATAGTATGACAGAGAGTGTATTCCTAGCACTCCTTATTTAGAGTTTGTATTATTTGATTTTAATCCATCTTCTATATGAGTAGGTACACCTCAATAGCAACGCGTGTGAAATAGCCATAGAGGAAAATCACATGACACATGAATGAGAAATAAAAGAGAGAGAATGTGGTTGAGGTGAGAGAAAAAGTCAAGCAGCAATTAAATTGGATAGAATAAAATGACATTATTATCCACATCTTTAGGTTGTTTTAAGAGGGAGTATAATGAGTTTTTTGTTCAAATGAAAATGTGGAAGATGTTAACCTTCACATTTAGTGTGGAGGTTAGCAATCCCATATATGGGGAGGGATTACTTGAATATATGTATTCTTTCCCCCAAAATTGATCTACTTGAATATATGTATTCACATTTGAGTTTGTGCTTTAATATGTGACGTGACTCAATAAAAGAGAATGTGTTGAAAAGAGTATGACAGAGAGTGTATTCTTATCACTCCTTATTTAAAGTTTGTATTATTTGATTTTAATCCATCTCCTATATGGGTAAGTACTCCTCAATAGCTACGCGTGTGAAATATCCACAGAGGAAAATCACATGACACATGAATGAGAAATGAAAGAGAGAGAATGTGGTTGCGGTGAGAGAAAAAGTCAAGCAGCAATTAAATTGGATAGAATAAAATGACATGATTATCCACGTCTTTAGGTTGTTTTAAGAGGGAGTATAATGAATTTTTTGTCCAAATAAAAATGTGGAAGATGTTAACCTTCACATTTAGTGTGGAGGTTAGCAATCCCATATATGGGGAGGGATTACTTGAATATATGTATTCTGTCGCCCAACATTGATCTACTATATATATATATATATTCTGTCCCTCAAAATTGATCAACTCATCAAGTCTACACTAGAAATGGGGACTTTACCCTCATGCAGCTATCTTGTAGCTTAAAAATACTTGGAAGTTGTCAACAAGGATTGGTTTAGCTAGTAATGATTTAAACACTTCAGTTTAAAGGCTTATGTTCGATTTTAGCTGCCAGCAATCTCCTTTGGTAATAACTTATAAGTATCACAGCAGTGTAAACCCTCGCCTACAAAAATACTTGGATGTTGGGATAGTTACCTTTTTGTTCTGCTTGGACACTCATACTTTCCATTGAGTTCCTAATTCCCATACAAGAGTAGTGCCCAAATCATTCATATGGTGTCCTATTATTGTGATGTGAGCAAAGGTTGTGCAACCCAGTAAGTGAGGTCCTGAAGCCTATAACATCAGCAATGAGGGAGACTGATGAAGAAACCAGTTGATGTGTTTCCCATTATTGGGTAGTAAATGAAAATGGGCAAGCCAGAATGGAACAAAACGGATGCTGCAGATTCACATAGCCAAATCCTTGAATTCAGTATGATGGCAGAACATGTCAATTTGGCTTCTCAAGAGCTAGCTCAATCAATCTTCCTATTCTTTTACTTCAACAATTATAATCTACGATTTGGTGGCTACAGCCTAGAGAGGGAAAAAAATATTGGGATCTTAACTTCACTATTTTGACTCACATAAAATAATCGAAGTTATGCAAAATATACTATTAACAACCACAAGTCCACAACGGTGCAAGGTTTTACTTACCTGCATTTTAACAAAATTCATCTACATTGCATATCGTAACTCTTATTTTGGACAGAGAGGAGATATGAGCAACCTTAACTAAATGGGGAAAGAGTTCAGTAAAATATTTTTTTATGTTTTTTTATGTCCAAATGACATAACTGGTATTAGACAGGTCAAAACCCCAATACCCCACAACAATGCAGAGTTTCAATACATGATTTACCCATTAAAACTTTGAACCCAAAAGATTTCGAAGTTTCTTGTCTATCAAGCATAGAATCTTTTTTATTTTTCTTATGAGATTTTCCTATACTCTAGATGCGAGGTTAGTTCTCGTTTGGGATAATGAGATTATTCTTTTCCACAAGTACTTTCTCATGGGCTCAAATCCTTAACATTGCAGAACCAGTCAACCGCTCAGCTTAAGTTTGCTAACTACTTTAGCTACCCCTTGTGGTTGTAGAATCCAACTTTTGTGTTTAGTTTTCAAGATTCCATCTTCATGAGCAGATATTCTGGGATTTGTCTCACAAAATAATTCATCCTTATCTTTATTATCCTTAGGCCTTGACAGCTCACTTAACTCTATGTGCTCTTGTCTTCTCCAAATAAATCACAAACAAAACCAAGTTTTGCAATTAAATAAATAAATATATATATATATATATATATATATATTATATATATATATATATATATATATATATATATATATATGTTGAAATGAACGTTAGCACGTCATTTTCCCTTCCATCAATCTCATCCCTAATCCAAATAAGGTTTAAATGTGAAAACTTTTAATAAATAACAATAGGGAAGTGCATCCTCTGCAGTTCTAAAAGAAACTGCATCAAGTGTAGTTCTCAATCCAATGGTTTATATTTATTGAGTTATGTTTACAATTTTTTTTACTATAGAATAAAACATTTTTCATGGTTGAGAATGTGTATAGTTTTTTAAAAATTGTAGATGTTCTTGTAAGGTTTCACAGAATTTATACTAACAATTACAACACCATAAAAATGATAAATTATGTTAACATTGATAAATCATGTACTTCTTGAAGACATATCGACAAGAAGTTGAGTTGGTAAAATAGGTTTAATTTGTTGGGTTGACTCGTCAACTCGTTATTTTTAAACAGATTAAGTTCAATGTTTGAATCTATTTTTATTTTATAACCCGCAAATTATCCCTCTTAACTTGCAGGTTAAGCGGGACGAGTGTGGGTCACTCGTTGGGTTGTTAATTTTTTTTTTGAAACATTTCTATTTTGTTTTTTTTAACTTTTTTTTTTCTTTACTCTTTTAGTCTTTTATTTCCATTCTAGATATGTATCTACTCTTTTCATAAATGAAGACAATGACTTACTATTTTTGTATCTTCTTTTATAGTATTTTTATTTTTTTTATACATTTTTTTTTTTTTTAAGCAGGTTAAACGGGTTGACCCGCCAATCCGTCTAAATTTTTTCATTTTATTATTTATGCGGGTCAACCTGCTAACTATCCCTAAAACGGTGTGGGTTAGTTTTTGTTTTTCCAATTCATTTCTCAACACGAGCTAACCCAACCCGTCCCGCATTTTGACAGGTTGAGACGGTGCGGAGTCGAGGTGGGACGTGTTGGCCCGTTTTGCCACTTCTAGCAAGAAGAGATCTCACCAATATATTTTTGCAGAAACACGTATACAATTGTATACGTCTAAGCAATCTACCACTTTAACCTTTTGTCTTTTTACAACTGTCACTTCGATAAAGTCGTGCACAGTCAAAAAGTGTCAAAAGTAGAGTAAAGATCGTGCTCTTTATATAATATATCAAAAACTAGTCCATCTGTCACATATAGGCTACTTAGCCTATATCACAATCTAGCACACTCACAATTAAGCTCAAGCCTAATAACAATAACTATGATGACTCTTAAATCCATAATGGATCATATAATTAATATGAGTTTCTAATAAAAATATCAAATTATCCATTTAACTCATTTTTAATAAAACCAAATGCACCAATTTATTGAGCTGCATTTTTAGAAAATTAAGTTTTTTTTTTATACAAGAAATGAAAGTTATCATTTAAGGGACACGATCTAATGCAGTTTTAAAATAATTGCAGATGATCTTAATTTCTTCTATCTCTTCATGGGTACCCCCAATCTCGTTTTCTTGTTTGGTCTTTCTTTAATTATTTTTATTCAAATTTGTCCAGTTTAAATCAAATTTTCTTTTGTCAGATCAGTTTATATCAAGTGGATTTATTTACGAAGGGTTATATCATATATGGTGGCAAAAGTATATATTTGGAGGATTTTTTTTTTTATGACAGTAACTGGTGTTCAGCAGTTCAGGTTTTATTTTTAGGCTGAATTACTTTATTATTAATAATAGGTTACAGAAAACAACAGCATGGGAATATAACATATCTAATAGTTGGGAATAGAATGTTCTAGGTACAAAAATTAGTTTAATAACTATATTGTTTCATAGATCAATTGCTAGTGGAATGGAAATTGGGCATACCTTTAGCTTAATAAAGTAAGGGCTTTTTCTCTTTATTCTAGCCGATCCAGAGTTAGACCCTTTTCTTTAGTTTGGTCGTAGAGCAGAAATCAGCCATTGTTCTAAACCTACGTACAAGTTCCAGACACAGCACGTGAACACGAAGACAAAGAGATAAATATAGAAAGTGTGAGATTACTAGAAATTACCGTGGCCTCTCAAGAACGCAGGAAGAAATATTTTGATTCTCTGATAGTGATATTTTTAAAGATTTGCCTAGATTTTGTTTAAATTTTATTATATAATATTCTATATAAATTTAATTTTTTACATGTATTCAAAGTATATAAGAATTTCTTGTGTTGATAATCTATATTTTACTTTACTTTATCAGGGTTTACTATGGTGTTTCATTGCAAAAATAACACACCGTATGTCATTTTACATAATTTTAAATAAATTACAATTATTTTAAATAAAGTTACAAGAATTTCAAATAAAATTACAAATATTCTAATTTTTTAAAAAAATACAAACACTCTAAAGTTATAACGATTTTGACTTCATAATTTAAGTAACTTTCGTCAAGATTTGTGCAATTTTATTCAAAAGAATTGAAACTTAATTTAACCAGTAAATTCATATTTTTATCTTCTAAAGATATAAGCATGATATTTTAGTCCAGAAATTTTTTATCTTCAATTTAGTTTTTCAATTATATAAAATTTCATCAGATTTTTTTGGTACGAAGAGATGTCAGTGTAAAGAAACCTTAGTATAGAAGTTAATTTAATAACATTTTACATGATTAAGCGGCCAAATTAATAATACTTTATATTATTAAAAAATTAAATTAATATAAAAATCCTTAAAAAACTAAATTAAGATATTAAATTGATGATAAAAAAAATTTAATATAAAAAGCTAACACTTATATTTTAAAAGACAAAAATAAAGTTTCCTTTTCTTCAAAATTATTGTAAAATGACCGACTGTAATAAACTTCGATTTTATCACTTTAGTGCAGAAAATCAAAAATATTTTTTTACACTCACTTTTTATACCTATTTTTTATACCCATAAAATATAATAAATGCTTCTAATATAAATAATAATTTTTATGTTAGATATGATAAACTTAAATTAAATCAAATTAAGAAGAATAAAAAAAATTACCATATAAATAATAAAAATTATCACTTATGATTTCATTAATCATTATATTTTTAATTTATATTAAAAATGTCTTAATAAATAATAAATATTTTTAAAATAAATAATAATTTATATAAAATATAATAAATTTTAATTTTAATTCATTATATATAATAAAAAATAATCATTATATAAATAATTTGAAGCACTACTAATTACTTTATTTATCATCCCATCTTATATACAAATAATGGAATTTCCATAAAATTATAGAGGGCACCACAATATCTTGCAAAAGAATTGCAATATTACCCAAAAAGACAAATCCTATAAATGTTATCAAGAATATATGACTTGTGGATTGTGGTAATAAGTTATACCTTGACCAGATCTAGGAACTAGTGTCACCTTACCAAGAAATTCAATTGTGGATGGCAATAGACCAAGTCAAAAGTCAAATCACTTTAATAACTTGACTGGAAACTGAAACTCATAACAGATTCATCCATAACCCTGCGCAGTAGCGGTATTATTTTCACATCTAAAAATATAAAATAGCGAATCTTGACAAGGGAACAAATGTCCAAATAAGACAAAGAAATAAATGAAAACTTAGATTTCCAATTGTGATTTTCCACTTTCTGCAGAGTATATGAGAACGAATTAGCTAAAGGGAGTAAATTATTTGTTCAATACTTCATATCGATTATATTAAGTGCATTTGAATTTTAGGCCCAAATGCTACAGCCTACAGCAAAATCTTTGTAAGAAGATATTTTCTCACAAAAGTTGTAGGGTTAGAACAGAAGAAAATACTTGACTATGGCCAATGTTGTTCAGAATCAAGTCCATAAATGAAACTGGAGAAAAACAAAAGCTGTATAATACAGACACAACTTCCTCAGAAATTTGATTAACCTCAATATCTTCCTACAGTTAGTCCATATAGCTTAGTGAAGAACAATCCCAAAAGTACAAAGCTTGCACAAAGCTTCACAAGAGTTTACAACACCCTGCTCTTCCAAATACATTTGCAAGTATATAAGCCACAAAGGAAAATGTATCTAATACATACTCATGAACAAAATCAGCTACAATGAGGATGCAGCAAGTTACAGAGACAATTGATTATACAATAAGCGCCATCACAAGACAAAAAAAACAACGGGAGAAAAACAAACAGCATAGTGGATAGGCCACAAAGGTCCACTTCAAATATCCTAAAATTCTATACATTTTATATGGTTCATAGATACAAGAATCCTCCCCCTTACCACATTGTTGTCATGATCCTCAATTCAAATGACCAGCCTTCACCTTCTTCCTCTTCTTTCTTCTTCTTTGGTCATCCTCCTATTCATCTTTTCCTTCTTCACAAATTTTTAGTTGTCTGTGGAAGCAAAATCAGGCTATTATCTCAACTTCTAATTTTCATCGTCAACAAACAAACGATGCTTTTACTAAGCATAGTTTGCACTGCCAAGAGAGTCAAGGCCCTCCATTCGGCCTCGCACAATTCTATGGAACACCTCCCTCACTTGGCGTTCCGAAGGGTCTAGTCCATCTTTCAAGGCCTCACAAACATGTGAAAGATCCTGCACTCTCTGCCTAGCCTCCTCTCCTTTCTCCTCAGTCAATGGAAACTGCACATAATCAGCCAATTCATTCATCACCCTAGCACATTTCTCAATCTGTTGAATCTCTTTCAACAAACCACAAGAATTCTTCCTCTCCCGCTTCTTGGACTCCTCCATGATCCGCTCGTGGAGCGAAAGCATCGAAGCAGCCCAAGAAAACTGCCTTGGAATTGAAAAATGTACATGTAATCCACGGTCCTGGCATGGAATTGCAGCCACAAGAGCCCACATTACAAACAACAGAATGGAACTCATTGTATAAACAGGTAGTGCAAGGCCATTAGAGGCCACAAGATCATTGGCCTTAGGAGGGTACAAGTTGTTCCCAATTGCTTGGAGCTGCTTGGCAGCAGACCAATTTCGCGAAACACTCCAAGAAAGTGATCGAAAATGACCCAATGATCTATGTTGATGGTTATTATTATGATTATGATGATCCCTACTAGCATTGTTTCGACCGAACGATCGGTTCCTATGTGCTATGGAAGCATTGGAATCCTTATTATCAAGCATTCCAATGGCCAAATCAACAAGTGCCTTCTTGGCACGACGAAATTGACCCTCACCAAGACTCCTCTTGTGATCCAATGCAGAAAGAACAATCTCCAACAGCTTCTGCCATTGCCTAATCTGTTCAATCCCATCGCGGATCGCGTTACACACATCCAAGGCCTTCAAACTCCGTTCAAAAAAGTCAGTTACCAAGCGATCCAAGGGTGGTTTGAACACTTGTGCCCTGTGGTTGTGGAGAATGATCCTGAATTTCTCTTGGCAACAGAGGAAGGAATCAAGGAGCTTCCTGAGCCATGAGAGTGAAAGCAAATCATCATTGCCAACTGATGATAGCTCATGAAACCGGTCAGTGACCTGTTTCTGAAAGGAATCAAGCTCAAGCTCCAAGCTTGAACCTTCCATGGAGTGAACCTTATCACCACGGAGACTCAGAACAGAACCTTGATATTCTGTTGTAGCAGGCATTCTCATTGACATAGACACAAGATCACAGAACCTTCTGTCTCTCTATATCACACTATCTTGACTCTTTCCCCCACAATTTCACAGACCCAGTTGCCAAAATCCAAAATTGAATAAAAAAAATTTAGATTTTCTCTCCAATTTGAAAACCCAACAATATTTCACAGACCCATTTCCCAGAATGTGGAATTGAACTCCCCAGGAACCAAAAACTCCACTCCGAATCGGAAGATCCAGCACTTCAAATTGGCAAAACCCATAAATAAAAACCCAATTTGGTTTCAAACCCACGAAGGAATTGGGCAATGGATTGAGAATCTGGCAGAAAGTCAGAAACTTGGAGAGAAAATCAGACAAGGGAGTGAGAGAAACGGGGGTGAAGTGAAGCTTGGAACCTAATTGGAAGGGAGAGAGGGGTTATATAGGGAATAATTGGACAGCATTTTATTAAAATAAAAAATAAAAAAAAGCTAAAAAGAATAAATTAAATAAATTAAAAATCTGAAAAGCTATATCTGGAAGTAAACAAGATTTCAACTTTTAATCCTCGGTGATTACTGAAAATAAAGGTTGCGTGAATGGCAAGCTTCAAACATGCACCTCACGAAGACGCGGTGGCAAGAACCTAGATTCTGAGTAGAGTGATTCTTGGGATCAACAACCTATATTATGAAAACTTCATTATTTTTTTATGAGTAAATTACTTATATTTTCTTCTCTAAAACACACTTAAAATATATATTTTAAGGATTCAAAATCTATAGTTTCGTAAGTATATGAATGTATCATAACTCTTTCTAAATACGGTGTCTGTGAAAGTATTCTTTGCTTTTAAACATACTGTACATTCAGAGTGTGTTAAAAATATAAAAAAATAAAAAATAATTTGATTTATAAATTAAATTTAATTAAATTTATATTTAAAATATTAAAAAATAAAAAATAATTTAAATTTTAAAATTTCATATAATTTATTTTTTAATTTTAAAAATTTTATTAATTTTAATAAAATTTACTAAAATTTAATTTAATTTAAAATAAAAAATTATTTTATTTTTAATAATTATTTTTAACTATTTTTTATAAAAAATAAAATATAAAAATAATAAAATTAAATTAATTCTCATTTTAATAAATTTTAAATATAAAATTTATTTTTTAATTAATTTAAATCAAATCAAATTATTTTTTATCTTTTACTCATTCTAAACGCAATATAAGTATTTTTCAGTTTGGAGCCAAGCGGCAGAGATCTCAATAAACAGTGGGAATGAGATGTGAGCCGTTGATTTGGACAAAGACACTATGGTTGTCACCTACACGAACTGATGGGGGCAATTTAACAGTGACGGGACTGTGTGTTCAGAAGTTGGGGAACTTTCATACCCGGCTATCCACGTGGAATTGATGTGGAGTGGGTCACGTGGAGAAATGTCAGTGGCTCAGACGAAGTCTCTTGATTGGTGGGGCTATTGGTCGTACACGTGGCGAGTGTAACCGAGTCTACGGTGGCGCGCATGAGTAAGATGCAGGAAAGACTTGGTCTGTTCATAATGTTCTGTGGTTTCTAGAAAAGGAAAACGGTGACGTGTGATGTTCTTATGCCCGATTGAATGACGAAATTACCCTTTCTTATTATTATTGTAGTATTAGTTACTGATGGATGTGATGTGACACTCAAGTCTTATAGGTTCATAGAGTATTTAATAGGAATAGTACGCATAAGAAAGCAAATTATATTTTTATATATTTTTTAAAAATAATGCTATATTTTTTAATATTAAAATAAATAAAAATAAAAATAATATTTTAAATATATTTAATATATTTTTTATTTAATAATTAAAAGAGTTAATAAAAAAATTGAATAAAAGATAAAATATTTTTTAATATTATTTTGATACTGCAGTGTTAAATAAAATACTTTATTATGCCGTTATCTTACTTTGTCTTCGTTTTGACGTGAAGTGATTATAATAGGGAAATGTTGTGTTTATATATATATATATATATATATATATATATCATTTATATAGTATATTAATATAAGAGATATATTAAATTATTTTATATATAATTATAATATTTTTATAAGATATAAAATAAGTTTATAAGAGAATTAAAAAATTAAATGTATACAAATTAGATAAATAACGAGATTATTATAATATACACTGCAACGTTTCTCTTTTTATTTTAATTTTTGAATTAAAAAATATGTGTTGAACACGTGGAAATGATATTTATTGTGCGAGTTTAACTTTTTTTAAGTATGTAGTAAACTTTTTTAATTTATATTTTTTAAATTATTGCATTTGTAGTTCAATTGTTACTGGTTTAAGCCTATTAAGTTTAGATATACAATTGTATAACAAGTATTAGAGTTGATTTGGCCAGAAAGTTGGATCATTATATTAATGGTCTAATCATAGATTAATTGATTAAATAAAAAGTTTGGACAAAGAAATAAATAGTTTTAAAAAATATTATATAAAAAAAATATTTGATATAAAATATATTATATTAAAAAATATTAAACAAAAATTATTACATACAAAAATATTTTCAAACAAATAATGATAATAATTTATTACTTGTATAATAAATTAATAATAATATATTCAACAAAAGTATATAAAATTTAGTAGTTAAATATATTTTATGACAAAGATTTTAAGTAGTGTTCAAATATTTAAATTTATATTTTTTGTTTAGTTTTTGTAAAAAAAAAATCAACTCGGGTCAACCTTGTCTAGTTGATCATTGGATCACTCGAATCAATTTAAATTTGATCAAGTCGATTAGAAAAATAATTTAATAAGTTGACTGGACCGACCTGAAGTTTAAGTCGCGAGTTTCTCGGATCAACCGACTAGGTGGATCCAGTTTGTATGACTATGATTGAATGTGATCCTTTGGGTTTCATTTCACAAATTAAGCTATTTGTCGTCCTCTTATACTCAAGCATTCAAAAAAAAAATATAGGCAATAAATATGAATTATAACTTGAATCTATAAGTTTTTATGGTACGTTATTGAAAAAAAAATGTATGAATAAATCTTATAACATTTATCATGTAAGGTGCTTTTGATTATACATATTGATCTTCATTTTGTGATGGATCATGTTGCTGGAGGCCTATTTTATGTTCGATGTAACTCCTATAATAAATTAATAGTTTGATAGTAAAATTTTTAATTAAAGGTATTACTCTTAATCTTTTTAGTCATGGTCGTAATGATAAATTAATGAGATTACTTCATAAATATTCCAATGTTTTTACTAATAAAGTTAAGTAATTTTGAATACTCAAGAGAATTCATTTAAAATCTGAAATTTTTGTTTCTAGTAGAGAAAAGTTTATAATTAAAAAAAGTGTTTACAACAATTAAGATTTTCGATAGAGATCAAAATCAGCAAATTTTTTTATAGAGATTGAAAACAAAAGAAAAGATTAAAGTTAAAAAGATAGAAATCGAAGTAGAATTCAAAATCAATTATGAAAATTGGAAGACAAGATTCTAAATCGAAATATGAGAAAATTAAAGTGGAAGAGCAAAAATCAAATCGAAACACAGATATCAAAACAGAAATAGATATTGAAATCGAAATAGACAGTAAGTAAAGAAACGAGATCAGAACATAAGTTCTAAATAAAGAGAATAATAAACCTGGCAACATAGTAATTGTTTAGCTTACATATATTAGAGTTTTATTTAACCAATAAAATATACATATATTTCTAAAAACTCTAATATATAATCATTCCCCTCCTTTGAGACTAGAATATTTTCAATCTGATAGATGATAACTAAAATACATCATGTGCTAGTCTGAAAATACTATGAACAGAGTAATAATTAAAAATTCTCAATAGAAAATGATCAGTTATAAAAACGTTTGAAAATACATGATGAATTTTATATGTGTAATGTACACAAAAAACTTCATGGCAACCCAAGTATGACAAGAACAACACAATTCTAACATAACATAAAGATTGCTAAATAATACATGCAATACAACCTTATATAATAACATTAACAAGTTCCTCATATATCAGCAAACAAGTACCAACTGTCAACAAATATCAACAATTTTTTTAAACGTCAGCAAATAAGTACCAATTATCAACAAAATCATAAGCAAGTTTCTCATCACAGGGAATCCACCCTTTACTTTTCTTTTTCTTTCAATGTCTGTTTGTCTCACATTTTTCTCAAAGGTCTTCACTTCTATAAGGAATCCATCATATCTCTAGTGTTACTTTAACATCGTGATAATAAAGTCAGACATACTCACACTAACCTGATAGGTAACATAAAAGGAAATTCATCTATTTGCCTCTTAACGGTTAAGTACAAATTTTTCTATGAATCACTTGTTTGTCATCATGCATAAACATAAGCAATATAAATAACTCATATATCATAAATAAATTCATCATAAATTATGACAATTAAATATAACTCACAAAACTTAAAATCATTAAATTTAAATGTCAATTCTTCAATTGCTCATCTTTGATTTAAAATTAATTTAATAATTCTTTTAAGAGTTCACATCACAGTCTATAGTTGTCTAATCATCATAGTCCATAATTTGTTAGGTCCTTATTATGGTTTATAGTTTGTCTTGATTCTATTAGTGCATTCATTGCACAAAAATTCTTTTATTGCAAGGATCAAAATAAATGTTATAAAATTACTCACAAGCCAAAAGAAATATAAAAAAATCATTATAAATCAAGTACATATATTTATTGCCTAATATAATTAAAATATTTATTTAACTTGAGTCTTAAATGATATTTTAATTTATTATATTGATCTTAAAATAGTTAACATTCAAATTATAATAATTCTAAATTTTATCAAATATCATAAATATTTTAAAATTAACAAATTCAAATTTTCATAACATTACATGTATATAATAAATTTAACAAGAATAATTATAAAATATTAAAATAAGAAATTAAATAATAAAACATATAAACATACTAAAAACTATAATTTTATTTTTTTTAAAAAAAGAGTTTAACTCCTATCTTATTTAACGTAATTCTTTTTCTTTCTTTTTTTTTTCTTTTTTTTTTTCTTTTCTTTCTCCTTTTCTTCTCACGATTCCAGCACCTCATTATTTCTCTCTTTAGGCTATGTTTGGTACGTCGTATAAGGAAGATCTAATAATATAAGTTAATATTATCAGACTTTATCAGACGTTTGGTATGTCCACTTGATAGGATAGTCAAATCGATCAAAATTTTTTATCACACTCTAATAGTATAACACTATCCTCCTTATAATAAATGATATAATTAGATAAAATTTTCTCCCATCACGCCATCCACTTTTTTTAATATTATTATTATTAAATTATTATTATTAAATAATTATTATTATTATTATTATTATTAAATTTGTATTATTATTATTATATTAAATTTGTATTATTAAATTTGTAATTATTATTATTATTATTATTATTATTATTAATATTATAATAATAATAATTATTATTATTATTAAATTCGTAATTATTATTATTATTATTAAATTCATTATTATTATTATTATATTCATAATTATTATTATTATTTCATTAATAGTTTGACAAGCAAAAAGTAATTATAAAAAATATTAAAGATAATATAATCATAATAAATAATTATATATATTATCAATTAAATTATTTATATTAAATGCACAAAATATTTGATAGTATAAAAACTTATCATCTTATTTATACTATTAAATTTTATCTTATTATCTTATATTATCATACTTTATACTATCAAATTTACCAAATACAGCCTTAATATCACACTTTTACTATGTCACTTCCTCTCTCCTCTTTCTTTTTGTTTTCCCGTAATCACACCCTCTATTTAGTTACAAGTCCCCAACTTTCATTATTGTATGGATAAACATTGCTAATGGTGCACCATTAACGTAAGCCACTCTTCACTATTTTTTTTATTTTATTTAATATTACAAAGGTTAATATTTTCTTTAAGTAATGATTACATAAAAGATATTTATCTCTTTAATAATGATTAGTTTTACATTTTTTTATATTAAAATAATAATTAATTTATAAATATATTCTTATAAATATTTTATCTAAAAAATTAATTTGTATGAATTAAATTTTTACAAACTTTATTTAATCTCTTTTTATTAATAACAATTATTGTAAAATAAAACTAAATAAAATATTTAGGTTAAATAAATTAAAATTTTATTTTTCACAAATAAAAATAGGATGTTGCATTTAACATATTTCAATTCAATTTCAAATTGCAAATTTATCATTGATGTTATGTTTGGATGAAATGTAGAAAGGAAAAAGTGAAGAAATGATTTCAAATGAAGGCAAAAAGTGACCCCAAATCCTTGTGTGAAAATTATTTAAGTGGTGAGTGAAGGGAAGGAGGGGATGTTACTTACAACATAAGATTTATAATTTTTTGTATAACAAATTGCTTGTGTGATTTTTTGACAGAGTAATAGTTAAGTAAATTTTTTAAAAAAATAATAATTTTAATATTTAAATTCTTGATACTACAAATAAAGTTTACTTAAAGTCATAGTTAAATTCTACTACAATCAATCGCTGTTAGGTACGTAAGAGTTATATTGAATTTTAGTTTTGTAAATTATCACTTTCATCTATTTTCAAAAGAAGGGCAAAGAGTTCTGATCATTTCCTAATACCAGCTGCTTCACCCAATTTCTTCATGCACACCTCACGGTCATACAGCTGCAGCCCACGATGGTGATGACTTAGCTCATGATATTGCCCTCGGAGACATGGTTGCCACGTGCAAGATATTTATTGATCACATTATTAACTAATTTAGTGATTAGTTAGTTACATTTCTGCTGGGGCGGTTAGATTTCCTTAATCATTCAAATAAAGGAAGTCCTTCTTAGTTTGCATCCCCCATTCTCTTGCCTTCCCTTTTCCAAGAGTCTACCAAAGTATACAAAGCCAATCTCAACTTTGCCATTTAACTTCCGTGTTTTTTCTATATAATATTTTTTTTTTCTAAATTTAAAAAATAAACTGAATTTGATTTTTTTATAGAACTAAATTTGATTTTAAACTATAGGTAATTAAAACTTAAAATAATAAGTGAGTTCAAATTAATGAAAAAGCTAGAGTCAGAATTTGGTCATTAGATATATATATTTATTTTTAAATTAATACTAAAATGAGAGATTATGAAAAAAAATTACAATATAATATATAGACAATATAGAAAAACTGATCCTATAAAGCTTGCAATTTGGTTGCTTTCGCCAATCTCCATTTATTCAACAGAAATTTTAGTTTTCTCAATGTTGGAAAGGTGGATAAAGTTAGATGAGAAGGTTGCTCAACGTGGAAGGCCATCTTTTGCCATAGACCTTGCAGCCTTAATTCTTTAGCATATTTGACAAAACCGTAACAATAAGTTTTTCAAAATTTTGATTTGGCTGAAGCAAAGTAAAAAATAATTTGTAACTGTAACGAGATTATTTCTATTTGACTATAGTGCCTTTCGGATTCGTTGTATTTCTCCTCATATCAGAAGGGCAATACAATATTATATAAGCAATCTCTTTTAAATATTGTTTATGTAACATTAATCCTCAATAAGAATAATAACTGAACAATATGTCGTTATATGTATGCTTTCTTGCTGGCAATGTGAGGTTAATGAGATTTCTATGTTTTAATAAAAAAATTAATATTGAGTAATTAAATTATAATGGCATCCTTTATTTTATTTTTTTGAAAAAAATAATTATACTATAAGGATATTCTCAAACCAATTTTGAATGACTTCAAAATTCAAACTTAATATATATATATATATATATATATAATTGATGATGTGATTAAAATTTAGATATTTTTAATTTGAATATTCTAAGTTAAAAATATGCAAAGATCCTCTCTCATATATATATATATATATATATATATATATATATATATATATATATATATATATATATATATATATATATAAAATGATGATGTGATTAATTTAGTATATTTAATTTGAATATTCTAAGTTTATGCAAAGATTTCTTTAACCTGTAATATTATGTTGTGCTTAGGGTGCCAATTTGAATGCCATCGAACACTGATGGAAAATTGAACCTTAAACTTTAATAACAAGTGAACAATAACAGGTGAACAATCCTCTATCCCCTTGATCACAACTCTTTCTTCAAGATTTTTTTAAGAATACCATCATCTTTCTCCCATGTTTTTAGTTTTCTTTTTATTTTTCATCTGTATGAAAGATCATAAAGAATAAAAGTTTAAACATGAGATGTTCACTGGATCAAAATCTAAAATAACGAATTAGTATAATTTCAGAAACGAAATAAATAAAAAGTAGTTTACTTTTTTAATTATGCAAAAAAAAGAGAGAGTATATTATGAGGTTTTTTTATAAAACCAACAAACGAAAAAAAAAAAGATGAAATATTGATTAAGTTAATTAAGGACTAAATTAGTGTACCTTAAAAATAAGGAAAACAATTAAATCAATATCTTAAAAAGTTTCCCCTTGTTAGAGTATGCGTATAAGCACTCCCAGTTGGAAGTAACAGTTATGATTCTGTTAAGACGGTTAGAAATGTTAGATTTGAGTGAAGGTTTTAGAACACACCATATATAGCTTTATCAGTAAAACCATTTTAGATTATGTGTTTTCATCTCAAAACACAACTTATGTGTTAGTGTTTGTGGATGACATAATTATCACAGGAACCTCATCAATCTACATTACAAATCTCATTTCTAAGTTGAATGATCAATTTGCACTCAAAGACTTAGGTGATCTTCACTACGTCCTTGGTATAGAGGTCCATAGATTGGCTAATGGCAGTTTGCTACTCTAACAGAGAAAGTACATCAATGATTTGCTAGTCAAGGCACACATGGAGCACTATAATGGGATCGGTACTTCTATAGTTTCTGGTCTCAAATTATCTAAAGCAGGAAACAATCTCAACAAAGTTTGTCAGTTCATGCATTAGCCATTAGAGGAACACTGACGTGTAGTAAAGATGATTTTAAGGTATTTAAATGGCACCTCATCATTTGGCTTGCACATGACTTCAGCTACCAACTTCAGATTGTGTGGATTCAGTGATGCAGATCGGGATTCTGATCCTAATGTTGAGGTCAACTACAGGGTCTGTGTTTTTCTAGGACTAAACCTCATCTCATGGCTTTCCAAAAAGCTGCCAGTTGTGGCTAGGCCGAATACAGTGGTGTAGCTAATACAGTGGAAGAAATCGTCTGGTTACAGTCTCTGCTGAAAGAATTACATGTTCCAAGTCCCAAACCAATCATCTACTGTGACAAACTTGTTAGAATTTTCTAATAAATTCTAGTGGGCTGCAATCAATTGTGACATTTTATTTTGATAAAAACAAGCTAATATTATGATCCATTCTATGATACTTAAGCCCACTAATAATGTGATTAATTACTAATGGGCTTTAGACACTTAATATTGATGTGTGTGAAAAATAGTATGAGCCTAACCACTAAGTCCATAATGGGAGGTGCCTAGGGTTAATAAATAGTGTGACTAGGTCCTCTTTGTCGTCACGTCTTTAGATTGCTATCTAGGTTTGCTCCATTGAAAACTTAGAATTTGAAGTGAGTGATCAGGCAAAGAAAGACTTGGCTTTTCGTTCCAAGGATACGTGCAACACAAAAGTAATTCTCGGTTCAATAAATCATGTCTTCAACAAATAAGTTATTAAATCGGTGTTCTAATTTCATATAAAGTGTGTCTTTCTTGGTATGTTTTCCTACATTTGGTATCAGAGCGGGTTTTATATGATTTAGGACCTGATTGTTAATTATCATGTGTTTGATTTCAATTGAATGGATACAAACATGAACATAATATTTCTTTTTAATTTCAATTTGCTACTTAATGTTTTGCAATTGCTATTTTTGTTGATTATCTTTGTTGTGGCCTTGCTGTGTGAGGCTTTAATTGATAATCGCTGAGTTTGGTTGTGAATTATTTCGGATTTTCTAATGTTATGGTAAGTTTTATATCAGATGGTTCTGGTTGTGCCAGTTTAATTTGCCCCGTTGTTATATCATTAGATAAAATCCAGCGAATCCTTGGTTGTGAATTACATGTTCTTTTTTTATTTGCTCTATCAGTTTTTCCTTTCTCGACCTAATTCTTTGACATATAAAAGGAATGATAAATTAATGACGAGATACAAGAAATCTTATTGTTTTATGGGAAATCAAATACAACATGATATTTGTACATTAAACTTTTATCTAATATTTTTTTTAAAAAAAATAGGATTTTAATAATTAGTTGTGAATTTGCCCTGTTTTCGCTGACTCCCGTATGCCTGTATATGGTTTTGTGATTGAAAAATAAAATAAAATTACCAAATGTTAAACTGGCATTGCTGGGACTCAAACACAACCAAATGTTAAACAGGCATTACTGGGACTCGAACACAAGTGCACAAGGAATTATGCAAATGCACAACCACTGTACCAGATTGCACTACTATGGTTTTCTTGCGCTAAATGTATATATAAAGGCACGTTAATGTTTTGAATGTGCATTTTCAACTATTCAAGATTGCTATTATTTATTTTATTTTATTTTTTTAATATTTTTTTTTTTCTTCTTTTAAATTTTGTAAGTTTATTATTGATATATATATATATATATATATATATATATATATATATATATATATATATATATATATATATATAGGGGTATATTTAGTGAGAGAAATTTTTATTGTGAGAGGGTGAGAGGATTAAATCTTGACCATACAACCATACATGGATGATCAAGATTAAAAATTATTTAAAGGTCATGTGACCACTTAAAAAAGTCACATACATTTATGTTCTAATCTTGACCATTCATGTAAGATCTAATGGTCAATATTTACTCCTTTCACCTCTCACAATAAATACTCCTCTCACTAGAGTAAGATCCTCTATATATATATATATATATATATATATATATATATATATATATATATATATATATATAAAGTTGGATCCTGAAATTAACATGCTTTAATAATCCTTTAAGACTGTTTGAGTACAAAACATGTTGGGAATGCTGATACATGGTTCTGAGCAAGAGAAGATGATGATTCCTGTGCAAGAGTTTTTATGAATTGCTATGAGTCGTTATCACCAAAGTGGAGCCACTTGTATCAGTTCATGGAAGTCTCTTTGTAATTGAGGAATGCTTTTAACCATTGCATGCAGTTACTTGCCCAAAGGGGATTATTGTGTGTAGTGATTGAAAGTTAATTTGAGATGGAGTTATTGGGGAATATATTGAGCTAAAGGGACTTGTCTGCCCAAAGGAGACAACTTTCTAAACCCAGTGTATACTCATGGATTAACCCATCTGAGGTTTTGGCCCAGGTTATGACCTTGGTTTGTGCATTTTGCCCAAAGGAGAATGTGTCATGATATTGGCCTCATTGTGATAGCTTGTTTGTATTTTGAGCTATATCTTGCCTTGTAATATGTTTTAATGCATTTCTGTTTTGACTTAACAGTGAACTTTTCTGTGAACAATTGTTCTGCTTCTATTGAGATCTTGAATGGATCAAATTATGGGAAATGGAAGCAAGATTTGGAATTCTATTTAGGAATTGATGATCTTGATTTAGCTTTGCGCTAAGACAAGCCTGTGATCAATGAGGATAACACGCCTGAAACGAAGGATCTTTTGGATAAGTGGGAGAGGTCTGATAGGTTGAGTCTGATTGCTATCAAGAGGACTGTCTCTGAACATCTTTTGAGTGGTCTTCCAGAGAAAGGGATAGCTAACGGGTTCCTCACCGCTCTAGGAGAGAGGTACCAAGTATCTGACAACGCTGAGTCCGGATGTCTAATGAAACAGTTAACAGACATGAGATATGACAATATTTGGGGCGCAAGGGAATTCATTATGAAGATGGTTCACATCTAAACCAAACTGAAAACCCACCAAATTGACCTTAATGAAAAATTCGTCGTTGAACATGCCCTAAACTGTCTACCTGCTGATTTTACACAAATTAAAACTGCCCACAATACCATTGGTGAGAAATGGACTGTGAATGACCTCATTACCAAATGTGTTGCTGAAGAAGAGAAACTCAAGAAAGAAAAGAGTGACATAGCCTTATTATCTGTCCATGGCAAACCCACTTCTGGTAAGGGAAATTGGAAATATACAAAGAGTGCATCTAATGCTTCTCATAGATATCGAGGTTCAGGGAAACTAGGTAAGAGTCAGCATCACAATGTAGGAGGTCCTCAACCAGCTATCTTTAAGAAGAGTATTTGGTGCTTTTGGTGTAAGGAGAAGGGGCATAAAAAAACTGATTGCAGTAAGTTCAAGACTTGGTTAGAGAACAAACATAAATCAGGAGGTAATAACTTAGCTTTTGTCTGTCTTGAGTCTAATCTAGTTGATGTTTCTATGGATTCTTGGTGGCTTGATAGTAGTTCCATAACCCATATTGCTGTGTCTTTACAGGGGTTCAGAAATCTGAGGGAGCCGAGTCCGAGGGAAAGCAAGCTAAGGGTAGGAAATGATCTTGAAGTCTTTGTAGAGAAAGTGGGAGATCTCAACCTAGTTTTAGATTCTAGTTTTGAATTAATTTTGAAGGATACTTTTTATGTACCCTCTTTTAGGAGAAATTTGATTTCTGTTTTTTGTTTAGACAGACTTGGTTTCAATTTTAATTTTGGTGATAAGAAAATAAATATGATGTTGAACTCCCAAATTGTTGGTTATGGATCTTTAGTGGATGGTTTATATAAATTATCTTTGGCTTCTGATAATATTTCTTCATCTTTAGTTGTAGAGAATTCAGTTGCTAAAAGGTTTAAAGTTGAGGAAAAATCCTTTATGTTGTAGCACAAGCGCTTAGGTCACATTTCTAGAGAAAGGGTTGAGAGGTTGACAAAGGCAAATATTCTACCTTCTTTGAATTTTGATGATTTGGATACTTGTGTGGATTGCATTAGGGGAAAGTTTACTAAGACCAAAAAGGTAGGTGCAACTAGAAGATCAGATCTCTTAGAGATCATTCATACAGACATTAGTGGGCTCCTGTCTTCTATAATTTGTGGTAATAGATTTTTCATTACATTCATTGATGATTTTTCCTGATATGACTATCTTTATTTGATTAAAGAAAAATCTGAAGCTCTTGAGAAATTTAAAATTTTTAAAACTGAAGTGGAAAAGCAATTGGAAAAAATGATTAAGATTGTAAGATTTGACCATGGTGGAGAGTATTATGGCAAATATGGTGTCGCAGGGCAACATATGGGACCATTTGTTTTATGCTTACAGGATTGTGGAATAGTTCCAATACACCATGCTTGGGAGTCCTGAACAAAATGGTGTAATTGAAAAGCGTAACAGGACACTTAAAGATATGATGAGAAGCATGATGAGTAGGTGTAACTTGCCAGAATATCTGTGGGATGAAGCCTTGAAAACAGCCCTTTATATTCTTAACAGAGTTCCCAGTAAATCTGTTCCCAAAACTCCTTTTGAACTCTGGACAGGAAGAAAACCTAGCCTGAACCATCTTCGAGTTTGTGGTTGCCCAACTGAGGTCAAAATTTATAATCCCTTATAGAAAAAGACAGATCCCAAGACGAGTCGTTGCTTTTTCATTGGATATCCGGATCGCGCTAAAGGATACAAGTTCTTCTATCCTGGTAAAGGGAGTAGAATTGTAGAGTACATGAATGCTAAGTTTTTGGAGCTTGATGTAGCAGATCCTATTGTTCGACCCAATGTGACTGATGTTCTTTCACCTGAGACCGTTTCTTTGCCACTACCTGTTCTTGTTGATAGTATTTTGTCTATTGAGACTAGGGTCCCAATTGTTTCAGTGGAGACCGAGGTTCAGACTGAGGATATAGTTGGCTCTCAGAATGATGATATGCTTGATCCTCCTGCTGTGGTTGAGCTTCCACAACCCATTGAGCCAGTTGCACAGATTCCCTTGAGGAGGTCAACTAGACAGAGGTGACCAGCTATAGGTGATGAGTTTATGGTCTATCTCAGTGAGGATGCATATGACATTGGGGATATTGTTAATCCGAAGAGTTATCAGGAAGCTGTATCTTGTTCACAGTCCGAAATGTGGAAACATGTGCTGAATGAAGAAATGCAGTCTATGTCAGTTAATGATGTATGGGAGCTTGTTGAGTTACCTGAGAATTGTAAGGCAATTAGTTATAAATGAGTTTTCAAAACAAAGAAAGATTCAAAGGGTAACGTTGAGAGATTTAAGGTCAGACTAGTGGCAAAGGGTTTCACGCAGAAGGAAGGCATTGACTTTACTGAGACATTTTCACCTGTATCAATTAAGGATTCCTTTAGGATCATAATGGCTCTCGTAGCTCACTTTGATTTGGAGTTGCACCAAATCGATGTGAAGACTACTTTTCTGAATGGTGATTTGAGTGAGACAGTATACATGCAGCAACCTGAGGGTTTCCATATTGGTGGTAATAAGGACCTGGTCTGTAAACTGAAGAGATCAATTTATGGCTTGAAACAAGCTTCCAGGCAGTGGTACCTAAAATTTGATAAGGTAGTGACTTCTATGGGGTTTGAGGAGAATAAGGTTGATCAGTGTATATATCTTAAGGTCAGTGGGAGCAAATTTATCTTTCTTGTGCTATACGTGGATGATATATTGTTGGCTTCTAATGACCTTGGCATGTTGCGTGAGACAAAACAGATGTTGACTAGATCTTTTGACATGAAAGACATTGGTGAGGCTTCTTTTGTATTGGGAATTGAGATTCACAGAGATAGATCACACCATACACTCGGGTTATCTCAAAAGACCTATATCGATAGAGTCTTAGAGAGATTCAATATGCAGAACTGTAAACCTGGAGATGTTTCGGTCGTCAAAGGTGACAGATTCAACAAGGATCAATGTCTTAAGAATGAGATTGAGCAAGTAGAAATGAACGATAGACCTTTTGGTAGTGCTTTGGGCAGTCTTATGTATGCTCAGGTATGCACTAGGCCTGACATCGCTTTTATAGTTGGCGTTCTTCGTAGATACCAGTCAAACCCTGGGAATGATCATTGGATAGCTGCTAAGAAGGTAATGAAGTATTTGCAGAGGACCAAAGAGTATATGCTTGTATATAGGAGAGTTGACAACTTAGAGATCGTGGGGTACACAAATTCAGATCTTAGTGGGTGCCCTGATGATAGGAAATCGACTTCTGGATACATCTTTATGATGGATGGGGGTGCGATATCCTGGAAGAGTAAGAAACAAACTCTTGTTGCCTCTTCTACTATGCAAACAGAGTTCCTTGCTTGCTTTACTGCTGCTACTCATACCATTTGGTTGAGGAATCTTGTGACGGGACTTCGCATTATAGACTTCATTGCTAGGCCAATTAGGATTTTCTGTGACAACAGTGCTGCAGTGTTCTATACAAAGAACAATAAGAATTCTAGTGGATCTAAGCACTTGGAGCTGAAGTACCTGACTGTTAGAGATCTTGTGAAAAATGGTTCTATAGTGGTAGAGCATATTGACACAGATTCCATGTTGGCTGATCCCATAACCAAGGGACTTAGGCCTGTTGTTTTCAAAAGACATGTTGAGAACATGGGCATTGTGAGTTCTTTTCATGTGATTGGTTAGTGGGAGCTTTAAGTTTTATGTTATTTCCTCTTTTATGTTGTTGAATTCTTATTTTGAATTTTAGGAAATAATGTATTGATGATATTTTACATTTGATTTGATGAAATAAATGATGAGATGAATATATATATATTTTAATGTGTATATCAAATGTGAAATTGTTAAATATCGGTGTCATTAGGACTATTGTGCCCATAGTTGATACCGATTTGGAGCTGAGGCATGATGGTTTAGTGATAAACCATGCAATTTCTCTGGCTTCTATGTATTTGAGAGAAATTAAAGACTGATAAAGAAAATGACGGTATGACTATTTAATCACGTTAGCACGTCATTTTCTTGACACACTCTACATTCATGACTAGTTGACAGAGTCGGTGATATTTGTAGCCATGGAAGGTGTTGCATCAATAAGGGATGCAATTACCGTCGTGATTCGGTATTACATGGTTTTTGTTGGATGAAGTTTTGATTAGGTGTTGTATCTTGGGATCATATGTGTTGTGGCCACAATATGCTATTAGCCCGAGAGTCATTTTCAAAATGTTTTTTAAAATTGAAAATGCACAATTGATTTTACCCAAGTGGGAGAATGTTAGAATTTTCTTATAAATTCTAGTGGGCTGCAATCAATTGTGACATTTTGTTTTGTTAAAAATAAGCTAATATTATGATTCATTCTATGATACTTAAGCCCACTAATAACGTGATTAATTACTAATAGGCTTTGGACACTTAATATTGATGTGTGTGGGAGACAGTATGGGCCTAACCACTAGGCCCATAATGGGAGGTGCCTAGGGTTAATAAATAGCGTGACTAGGTCCCCTTTAACGTCACGTCTTTATATTGCTCTCTAGGTTTGCCCCATTGAAAACCTAGAATTTGGAGTGAGTGATCAGGCAAAGGAAGACTTGACTTTTCGTTCCAAGGATACGTGCAACACAAAAGCAATTCCCGATTTAATCAAATGATGTCTTCAACAAGTAAATTATTAAATCGGTGTTCTAATTTCATATAAAGTGTGCCTTTCTTGGTATGTTTTCCTACAAAACTCAGCATTGTGTTGTTGTCTCATAATCCTATTTTGCATTTAAGGACTAAGCACATGGAGTTAGATATCTTCTTTGTAAGAGAAAAGATTCAAAGAGATAAAGTAGTAATTGTACACATTCCATCAGTAGACCAACCAACTGATATACTGACTAAAGCTCTCTCTTGTAACAGGTTTCAAATCTCAGAGACAAACTTAGAGTCAGAGACTTAACACAGTTAAAGTCTCATGACCCTAAGTTTAAAGTAGGGGTGTAAGTGGGTGGTTTAGTTCGGGTTTTGGAAAAAAATAAATCTGAACCAATCAAAATCAATTGGTTCGGTTTGGTTCGGTTTTCTTATTTTTTGATAGCCAAATCCGAACCAAACCGAATCGAACATCTACGGATTAGTTTGGTTTGGGTGATCGGGTTGACCATTATTTTTTTTAACACAAAAATTAACTACATAATTATACATACAATATAGAAAAGTGCATATAATGTATCCAAAAGTAATGAAATCTCACTTGAGATGATAAGACATACCCACAAGGCCAAAGAGAATGCAGTAAAGTGCAACACATATTGGGAAGGGTATAGATGCAAACACAGCTCCAAACTTTCCTGCAGATAACAGAAGAGAAAGAAAGCAAAAAACCTCAGGTAACTGGAAATGTCTTCTATTTTCTCACTGCTAATTAGCATCATAAAAGCTAAAACAACTTCAACAATTAATTAAGTGATTAGGAACTGGATTGCTTTTGGTGAAGTCCAAACTAATGTCTGATTTGTCTATACCAACCTAATGTAGAGAAGAATATCATGAAACCAGTAAAAATCTGAACAACTTTGCGACTTCCAACTCGGGTTAGTCCAAGGAGTCCCACATTTTCCCTTGAATAAACATTTATGATACTCATCAAGCTACTATTAAAAGATACAAAGATCATATGCAAGAAGCAACTTGCTGTTACAACTCAAAGAAGGATGAGACTTACACAGAAACAGTGGAACTCGTTCCTGTTCCAAAAAGACCATCAAGCAAGACGCCAATCCCCTGTGCAAAATAAACAATATCAGCTCCAGTTCTCAGTCACATCAACTTGCCTATAAACATTATTAGTATTAATATGCATGCAGTATGAGAATGCAAATGCTAGTCAAGTCACAGGATTAAAGTCTTAACACTATCCAAATTAAAGCACAGGTATAACCTTAGGCAATTCCATATTAATAACTAACTCGTGCTTACTTGCCAACCAATGCCTCGACTCAACATATAAGCAGGAGGTGGAGTGGCAATGGCTAACCGTGACACTGCCTTGTATGCACCAGCTGACTGCAACAAGAAGTGCATGGTCAAGCCACTGTTGAAAATTCACCAAAATACCAAGAGAGAGACTATTATGGTGATTGTAAATACTATTTGAAACTAATACTTTGTTTCTTTAATCATTGTTGGGGGGAAAAACTGAGACCCCTTAGCTAAATTTCAAAATGTGAATACTGTAGTAACAAGCATTGGATAGAATATATAGGTGAACACAATAAAACTTTGCTGCTAATCCTGAGGCCTACCAGAATGCCATTTACCTTGCCAAAATAGTGGGAACAACTAAAAAATAAGAACAAAATCAGGAGTGAAAATAGATACCTCCACCATTGAAACAATAACTGCAGACATCACAACAAATGAATGGCCAACCGAAAATGTAGGTGGACCCAATTGGAGAGGGTATAGAAACATGAACCTATTAGAATAAAAAGAAACCTTACAACTCAACAAAACTTTTAAACATATCAGAAGAAATGAAAATAGGTATTTTGATGTATCATGGGGTAGTAGATATCAGATTTGCTCTGTCTGTATGACAACTATTTTGTGTTCTAACAGGTTTATGTCAGTAAGCTCCACTGGTGATCAAGATAACATAATATATCCAAACAATTGGGACACAAATCAACACTAGAAAATGCTCAAAGATAGGGATATCTCTAAATGGACTCACATGCTTTAGATACTGCAATTCATGCCAAATTAGTTTGTCTAAAGGAAAGAAATAATAATTTGTTGCACATCACTATGTTCAAGTTATACTAAAGCACTTACTACTGACAATCCAATTAACAATAACAGCATTGGTATACCAATATCAATATATAGTCAGATGGTGAATGAAGGTTAACAAGCTTGTCCATAAAAATTAGGAAGGCTACCATACGCTAGTCTGAAGTAAATAACAATCAGCAAGTCTCATAATAATTATTACAATAGGAAAATAGTTGCTTTTTTTTGGGGGGGAGGGGGTGTGGGCCGGTGGGGTGAGATGGGAACCGAGAAATGATCTTATCCTATTTCTCTAAACAAACCCATCCAACTACATCAAAAGCAAGCAAAAACCCACATCCAAGTTGGAAACTTTAAACGAAAAAGAAGCTAAAAAGAAAAAAGAAGAGAGACCCAGATGAGAAAAATGATCTCTCTTAGCCCGTAGTGTCCCAGATCTGCGCCTTGATGACTTTGGAATCGACGTTCAAGGTTCGGTGGCGAACTCGACGCCAATGGTGGACTTGGACTCGAGGTTGAACTTGTTCTTGGTGAACCTGCGGAGCAGATCTGGCGCAGCCCACAGTGAGGGTGAGCTGCAGTGAGGAGCCCACGGTGAGGGTGAGCTCAGAGCTGCGATGACGATGAGGAGTCTAGAGGGTGAGCTGCGGTTTTCATTTCTGGGGACTGGTTTGCTGGTTTTTGTCTTTCTGATGTAGCATAAATTATTTTAAAAAAAATTAATACACATACGTTTGGTTCGGGTCGGGTCTCGGGTTTGAAATTTCAAATCTAAGATCCGAATCAATTAAGTTTTGATTGGTTCGGATTTTATCCGAACTAATTAATATACCCAAATCAAACTAAACCAATTGAATTAGTTTGATTCGGATTCATTGAATTGATCGAATTATTCGAATCAATTTACACCCTTAGTTTAAAGACAGATGTTAGGGCTTTTTGACCAAACTGCCATTTTTGGCAAAAAATATTACCAAAATGCCATTGTTTTCAAACTAATTATCGAAATCCACCGTTTTGGCCACGGTGGCATTTTTTATTTTTTGTTGGCCACGTTGGATACGCCATTGCGCTGGCGTATCCACGTGAATCGCATCGTGCTTTGGCGTATCACGTTGATACGCCATTGAGAGCGTATTCCACGTGGATACGCCAGCGCTTGCAATGGCGATCAACGTGGATACGCTAAGCTTTCGATCCAATGACGATGGTTGCCATGTCGGATGGATTGAGGCTATAATGAATCCGTGGGACCGACCAAATGGGTTAGAGGGCCCGAAATATCTTGGCGCAGGTTAGGTTAGGTTGGTGACTCGAATATGTTGGGACTTACCCGAATGGTGGCTAAAAGCCCGGCTTGAATGGGCCAGGACCGATCCAAATGGTGAGATGGTCTTGGGTTAGAGAATAATTTGGGATTGGTAGCTAATACACCGAGACGACCAATATATCCTTTTTGGCATATTTTTAAAATTTTTAAAATAATATAAATAACAAAATTAGCCTTGAGACAAAATAAAAATAATTTTTAAAATTAATTATTAGTATTTTATTATTTTAAATTTTTATATTTGTTATACAATTTTTTTATAACCATGTTATATTTTATTACACTTTAATTGTATTATACTTTAAATCTCCTTATCATATCGTGTTGAGTTCTAACCCAAATTCTCCTCTCGGGATAGAATTTGAGATTGTATTATACAAATTTGTTATACTAAAAATTATTTTTATTTTGTCTCAAGGCTAATTTTGTTATTTATATTATTTTAAAAATTTTAAAAATATGCCAAAAAGGATATATGGTCGTTTCAACAGATTGTATTGGTCACCGTCCGATGATTCGAACATTCGGCAAGATATTCGCCCATTGGATATCTGATCATTGCCCCCATGCCTGGATCTTATCGTAAGTCCCAACATATTCGAAGTCATTAACCTAACCTGGCCAAGATATAGGCCGTCTAACCCATTTGGTCACCATCTCAATCGGATTCATTATTCAATCCATCCGACATGGCAGTTCACGTCATCGGATGATCGCTGGCGTATTATCGTTGGATCGCCATTGCATTTTCGTGGACACGCCAGCTCAATGGCGTATCCAACGTGAACGCCAGCCGCGATAGCATGTATTAGCGTGGACGCAGCGAATTGATATCCAACGTGCCCAACAAAAATAAAAAATGCGCCACCGCGTACAAATGCATTCGATAATTAGTTTGAAAGCGATGGCATTTTGGTAATATTTTTCTGCCTAAAAATGGCGATTTGGTCAAAAAAGTTAAGATGTTGAGTACTGCCACCTGGACTGCCAGCTAGCAGTGGCAGTTATGATTCTGTTAAGATGATTAAGAATGTTAGATCTAAGTGATGGCTCTAGAATACACTATAAGTAGCTTTGTATTATTGAAACCATTTCAAATTAGCAATATCATAATTTTTTAGATCAAACACTTGTTCTTTCTCTCACTTTTCTCTCTCTCATTCTTCTCATCTTATCTCAAACTGGTTAGAATCTGTTCACCCCTCCAATATTCTTCTATATGAAAAATATATAGCTATAAGTTGCTGTTAAATACGTCTCTAGAAGTGAAGTCCATCAAAATGGATGATATTGGTACAGAGAAGCCAAGATATAACTAATGTTTGGCACTACTACACGTGTAGGTTTAAGTAGCAAAATAAATAAAAGGCTTTTGTCCTATTAAATGAATGGGTATTTTCCTGAGCATATATGGCGTTAGCTGGCACCTGGCAGCTAACTCTTTCAGCTTTGATGGACATGTCACACATTTGATTTCTGTTACTGATTTGGCCTAAGAAAGGGTTTATGTTACGTATTCAAATTCTACTAAATAAACCCTTTTTGGGAAGCTCATCTACTAATGAGTATTCCAAGCTGAAACACGGTGTGTAGTTAAATCCCCTTTTTTTCATATGTAAGAGGGAAAATTGATCAACAATATATATGCCTCAATAAAATGGAAACTAGTCCACAGAAATTTCATTTTCTGTGAGGTTCTTTCAATTTAATTATATGAAAGGGACATTTTATGCTCTGATCATGTACAGCTTCCAGCAAGCTATTAGTTGATGCAGATTGGGACCTTATCTCCATAATTATTTATGGCTGTAGGAAGGAAAAAGAAAATAAAAAGAAGACTATAGAAAATGATATAAAATGAAGTATGAACAACCCCACAATTATTAGATGGAGAAACAAAGTAGCGCGTAGGCTTCGAGGAGAGAATCTGATCCAAAATTATTCAGAATGAAACTTATTTGCTTTATTTTTCTTTGCTGAATAAGAGAATCTTCAATCTCACGTGTACTGCGTTGCTCCTCCCTAAGTTATGGAATTGACAAACAGGAATGGATTTTTTGTTATCTGTGCCTTTTTCTTAAGAATAAAAATTATCTTATATTTTTTAAAAAATATAAATATTATCTTATATTTTTTAAAAAATATAAAATTATTTATATTTTTTAAAAAACATAAATAAATAATAAAAAAATAATAAATATATATATAATAAATAATATTAAATAAAATATAAAAAAATATATATATTATTTAATATAAAAATATAAAAATTATTTTTTAAAAATTACGATAAATTATGAACCAATTGCACTCATGGACAATGTGATTTTCATTATGAATTCTATAATATACTTGTATACTTTTTTTTTTTTATAAAAAAAATTAGGGTCAATGGGTATACTTTTTAATATATAATAAATTAATATAAAAATTACATAAAAATATAAATTTTCCTGTTTCACTAATTATAAGTAAAAAAAAGAGATATAATATTTTACAAAATAAAATAATTAATTTAAATGTTACTAATTTTCAAATATTGATTACGTATACCATTCTCTATTCTCAAGGATATATGACGCATTGGATTCACTGGCTTACTGCTGGCAAGCCAACCAAATTTCATAACAAGGTCATCCCATCTTTCTAGACCCGCAAAATCTAAAGGCTCCAAAGTTAATATCTTTACATTGAGAAAAGCATAAGAGGTTGGCATCTCAAGTATTTTAGTTTTATAGAATAAGATCCACTTGTCCTTTTCTATCTTTTATGACTTTAGAATAAACATATTGAGTTTGGTACCCCCAATATTTGTTCAATTCAATATCTACTTGGAAGCCAAAGTTGCCAATGCATGCTTGATTATACACAACAATATGTCATTCTAAAATGCAAAATAGATACTCACGATGATCCACCATCAAACATTATCCCTTAAATTAGTCACAAGCGCATATATGATGCATACAGAAAGAATTATGCTTTTTTCTTTTCCCTACAAAATATTTCTACATTCTTCTATTATCTATTACTTTTATTACTCTCTATTAAAAGGAACCCCTACTATACACGAGTCATTACATGACGAATTTTTTTTTCCGCCCAATCACTTTTCCTCTTTTATTTAATTAGCAACACTACAGTCAAAGGATGGGGTGGGATAGTGCTTCTTCCGATCTTATCGTAGATATTTATTTATAATTTTTATTAGAAAGTATGTATTACAGATATATATATATATATATATATATATATATGGATATATTAATTAATATAAATATATTATTTAATTCAATATAAAAAAATTATAAAAAATATAACAATGAAATAAATTTTAATATCACTGAAATTGTTGAAACTAAATTCTAGCTATTAAAGATATTGTTTTTGGCTAAAAATTTAATGAATAAAAAAATCTTTTCTTATTTTTATTTTTTTATCTATATTATTTACATGTCTCCAAATAATAAGATAAGAGTGCGATGAGTAGTATTTCCTTCATCCTTATCGAGAATTCCTATTTATGATCTTTATAAAGAGACAGGTACTTATGGATATTTATGGATATTTAATAATTTAATATAAAATTTAGATTTCACTAAAAAATTAATATTGAAATAAATTTTAACACCAATTAAAAATTTAATAAATAAATTTTTTTTTATTAATTACATTACTAATTATGTTCTTATTTTTATTTTATTATCTATATTATTTACGTATTCCCAAATAATGAGGTGTGCGGGACTGGTAGTATTTCCCTATTGCAGGTACTCATTTATAATTCCACAAGAGAGGCAAGAACTTACAAATATTTACACGTGTTTAATAATTCAATATAAAAGTTTAAAATTCACCAAAACAAAACATAACAATAAAATAAATTTTAACATCAGTCAAATTTGCTTTCAGCAAATTCTATCCAATGAAAATAGTTTATTTTACTAAAAACTTGATGATTAAAAAAACTTATTGCTATATTACTCATCTTATTCTTCTTTTTAATTTTAAATAAATACATTTTTTACATGTTCCTAAATGAGAATATCAATGTAGTATGGGCAAGTAGTGTTTGCATCGTCTACATCACAAATACTCATATATGATTCCAGCGTGAAAGATGGGTATCTATGAATATTTATAAATATTTAATAATTTAATATAAAAACTAAAAAATCATCAAAATTAAATTGAAATATTTGTTGTACATTTAAAATATTTTATTATTTGAGTTTATTTTTTGGTACATAGTTAATGTAGAATTTTTTATACCATAAATTAATTATACAAAATTACATATGTGATTTTTGGAGTAATTAATAAAATTAATTAGCGTGTTGAATTAGTATTTATTTTTAAAGTGTTTTAAACAAAGAGTAGTCCGTGCAATCACACATGTACTATTTTAGTTGGGTATAAAATCAATCCCCCTTTTCTAACATGTGATGACGTGGCCTTGACTACATATGTGATGTAGCATACCATACTCTAATACATAGTTGTAGGAATCGGATCGGTCCAGCTAGACCGACTAGAAAATCTGCGACTTGACCTCTGGATCAAATCAGTTGATAGTCACAATGGGTTTTCTCACAAACTTAGTCAAGCCTTGTTCTCGCAAACCCGATCAAACCTTATTTTAACACAAACCCAGTCAACCTGGGTTGGTTCGAATTTCAACCTTTTTTTTAAAAAAAAAATGTTTTAAAAATACAACTTTTAAGATTTAAATTTTATACTTTAAAAACTTTTTTAATGAAATACATTTTATCATTAGATTATGTATTCATGTTAAATAATGTTTTTAATTTTTTAATTTATATTATTATTTAACAAATTTAATTTTAAAAAAATGAAGCTAGATTATTATTTTTGTTAAATTGATTACATCATTAAATTTTTTTAATGCAATGTATTTTTTGTATAATATTTTTTATATAATATTTTTTAAATATTTCTTATTTATCAGAATTTTTCAATTTAACTATTTAACCCACAGTTAAGTTATGATTCGTTGACTTAATTTTAATTAATATTATACAACTATATTCTATTATACTAATAGGTGTTAAACCTGCCTAAAAGGATATTTTTATGATATCTTAATGAATTTAGTATTTAAAATAAATTATTAAATATTTATTAAATATTAAATTCATAATAAATATTTAAAAATATTTAATAATTAATAAAATATTAACAACTTGTCAAAATACCAAATTCTAAAAAAAATAGATGCCGTAAATCCTGCCCCTAAAATAATAACTCATGAACACTTCACGAGACTGTGAATTGACATAGTTGACGTTCTCCACCACATGTTGCTTTTCTGTACTCTCTTTTTCTCTTTTATGCTATCTATAAACACAAAATCTCTCTTTTATAGTATAGTCGTAAAAATATTTCACCAAAAAAAAAGTCGTAAAAATATTTAAATTTATTTGAGCTTACTTAAAATTTCAACTAGTTTTAACAAACGATTTTGTACACAGAATTTTTATGCATATTTTTTAACAACAAATTCACGCACGCATGCTCAAAAAGGATAATATTGTTTATGTGCTTCAATCAGATTTGACAACAATGCCTCTATGACTATGCGTCGGTTTCAAGAACTGAAGACTGAAGAGTCGCTTCTCCGACCTTAGTATTTAATTATTAGATTTAAGAGTATTTGTTAAAAAAATTAAAATAAAAAAATTTAGATAAAAATAAGACATTTAATATATTAAAAAAATCATTTTTATTGAAAATTTTTTATTTTAAAATATTTAACAAATACCCTTAATACTTATTAACAAAACCTTAATTATTATAGATTTCGAATAAATTCATATTCTCTTTATTTTTCCTTTAAGAATATGGGAGAGAATTATATAACTCTTATTATGGAGGAATCCATCATTATCTGCACCTACGCATATGACTCCATCATATTTTTAAAGAAAGAAAGAAAGAAAACTTATATTCATGTTATACCAAATATCCCTTCTCAATAGAGATGGACAATTTAGGTTTGAACTTTTCAATATATTGGGCGATAATTGCATTGGAATTGGACGTGTTCCACGGTGCTTTAGTAGAGTTCAAACTATTCTATCACTGTTGAGTTCTGTCCAATTTCAATTTCATCACACAAACAAAGCTGTCTTATGAAAAGACAATGATGTCCTCATCACATTAATGGTCAATGTTTTGATTAGGGTTATAAATGAACCAAACCGTTCGCAAACTGTTGGACTCAGTTTATATTAAAGTTCGGAAATAGAGTTTTAAAATATTAAATTAGTTTAATTATACAAATCAAGCTTGACAGTGTGGAAGTCGATTCATCTAGCTCAAGTTTGCATACATTAGTATTTGACTATTTGGCTGGGATATATAAAAAAAGAAAAGCAATGGCTGGGAGCCTGTGACAGTGTAATTGTCAAATGGCAGTTCCATCCCTCTTTTCATGACTGATGTACAAGCAAGCACCTAAATAAAGAAGGGAAATAAGAGAATTGAACCTCCCACATCGTCATCACACTTAAATCTTAACTTACAGCCGGTATTAATACTTAAATCTTAACTTAAAGCCGGTATTAATTGAGTGCTTGTTTGGTTTGCCACCAAATGCACGTGGCGGTGTATAGAATCAATTCTAAGAGTAATTAATGTGTTTGACTACTTATAGAAAATTAATTCTCACAAATTTCTGGGTTATAGAATTAAGTTTGAGATAAGAAGAAATTTGTTGCTTCTATAGTGAAAATAATTGACTCTAGATGCGAGAATCACAATTTTCAAAGCTATACCTATAAGATTCAAAATTTAATTTTTTTTTATATCCATTACATTTATTTTATCAATCAAATTAAATATATATACATTAATTTTTTTTCTTTTATGTATTAATATTCTCTCTTTTGCTTTCTCTTTTTATAAAAATATATATATTATAATTTAATTGATAAATAAATATAATAGATATAAAAAAATAGACCTAAATTTTATCTTTTACTTTATCATCTAAAGAAAATCAGTTTTTCTAAATTCACTTGAAATATTTCCCAGACACAAATCATTTTTTTAACATCAATTCTTTTAATATCAATTCTTTTAGAATTATTTTTACTAAAATCTAAACCAAATAGACCTAAGTTGTTAGCTCCATTGTTTAATGCCCTTTCTTTGGCCGTGAGATAAAAGTGGGGGAGGTTCCTGTATAAGGCGGTGTTTGATTAATCTGACAGTTTTCAATGGGTAGTTGGTTAGTTGCTTTTCAAATAGAGGGTCCCAATAATGGGACCCTTCTCTTGCCCTTGTCTCCTACACAGAACCACTACCTAGTCATCCCTATGGTCCCCCAACAAAAGAGAGCATGATTCAATTTTACCATCCCTATGGCAGTAAACTCCATTGACCTTGACCTTGACCTTGAACTCTGAAGGATTCCAGGGGTTGAAGCACTCAACAGGTCAGGGGACCAAACAAGCATTAATCAGAGATTTTCAATTTGCACTGCTCGGTCTTAAATTATGATCATCAGGAGAAAAATAACAAAGAACAGTAAAAAGAAGAGACTGAAATAAGGAATCTCACCGACCATAGCAAACTCCAAAATAGTTTAAGCTTCCTTTTCCAAAGGAATCAAAGCATAGGGAGACAAGGAACCTATATTCTAAGAGAGAGAGAGAAGAGAGAAAAGAAAGAAAGAACCTCCATGATATGCGGTTACAATATCTATATCATGATAAAGACATGGTGCTGAAAGTTTAACAAGGTACAAACATAAAAGAGAAAGGCAAGAAAAGCTTAGATTCTTGGGCAGCAAAAGTACCTCCGCTCATTGAATGATCATATGATCATGTTCAATGCTATATCACAATAATGGCCTTCTTCGTAAACTATATAATTAGCCTTGATATTTCAATAATTAATATGTCAAATAATGGGAACTTAATGAACATGACATAATTGAAACAGTGCAAAAAAATAATGCATTCAGTAATCTGAAGCTAGGAATGCATCATCGCGTGTTTTGCATATGAAAATTATTCACACAATAAATTCACTACTTTTCTTTTTCCCTCCAAACATGATACTCAACTATGGTTACTACATACATTGAAGCTACAAAAAACATCTACATAGCTGAGAAGATTACTGGACAGACACCATTTTATCAATTTCACTCACAACATCAGCTATGAATATGCTACCTGAATCACACCATCCACCCAAAACATCTTTGTTGGAGCTCTGCAATGTAACATACAATAATATTAGAAAGAAGCAATTTCTCACACAAGTACAAGCCAAAAAATATTTAAAAATAAAATAGAGAGAAAGCTCAGGAAGAAGACAATAGAATCTACTATCTAGACTTAGCCCACATCATTTATGTGCTTGGCAGAGCCAGAGGTGAAAACTAGCAAAGATGGAATATATACCTAGTCATCATGCATGTTAGATACAATGCTAATTTTCACTCCTCTCTTTCAATTTATCCTCATTTTTGCTCCAAAACACCTCAAGTACTTTACTACGTATAACAATTCTACTAAGGTTTACACGTCATTGGACAGTGAAGAATGCGTGTGCTAAAGATTCAGGGCCAAGTCCCCCAACCTCAGATCCACCCTTTCTCTTTTTTTTTTTTTTTTACACTTCATAAAATTTTAAAAGTCAAGAAAGAACCACAATCCTTGAGGGATCTCAATTTTGGAATAACTCAACAGAAGAGTAGCTTGATAAAAAACCCTCATGGCAGGTATGGTATTTGTGGAGCATTGATGTGGAAATGTTACCAACTACATACACATATTTTAAGAAGTTCCAAGGCAATATTTGTGGTAGACATAATCTTGAATAGCTTATGGTGATAAGATGTGGGTTTATCAGCATGTGGTGAAGTGGTAGTGCTTTGCCTAAGTTTGACTGCACTTGTGTGAGAGCATGAACATGCATTTTTTTCTCGTCTAATATTTATTAGTATTATGTGGATGGATGCAATTGATTATATCTGGTCCAAACCAACTTCATGTAGGTGGTGATGGCCACACGCAACTAATTTAGGTGATGCTGGAAATTCATAAAATGTAAGCTACATTAAGCTGTGGAAGATATAGTCTTATCAAGGGATATACACAAGATATATCAGAAAAAGTGCAGAACATATTATTAAGTAATTTTACAACTAAGAAAAAGTGCAAGTGCAAATTTCATCATTCCAATGGTAAAGATAGTTCAAAAAAATCATGGCAAATATTATGTGAAAGCAGATCCTAGACCAACATTTAGACTTCAGTTAGATAGCACAGTGAAGTAGCAAGCAATAAACAGGCTACATATAGACCTGAAATAATGCAACTGTAACAAATATAAAGAGGATTATAAAAAACAAGAGAAAAATATCATATGGACTTGCCTTTTCATAAATAAAAATAAAAAACTCATTATTATGAAGAATATTATTACACCAAGAGGAAAATGAAATTCTGGTAACTGGTCAGAAATCCAAATGCATGCATATTTGCAATCCACGTCTGCATATGAGCTTTTAAATACAGTACCTTACCAAAGCCAAGCCAGTTAGAGTCTCCTCTAAATGAAAATAATTTGTTGCTTTCTTTCCATTGTCCACAAAAGACCTGCATTGGTTTTATCCACAACTTGTAGAGCATTGCCATTATGGCCATCTACTTGAATATGCAGCTAAACATCTAATTCAAAATATGCTCAGTATGGTGAATTATAGAAAATCAGTTTAAGTTGAGATGTTACATTATTTCTGCACCAGTTGCTCTAATACATTTAATACACTAAATATTAAACACTTTCATCGTTGCATGGAAGAGCAATGTCTAAAGCCTCTACTAACAGTGAACATATTCTTGTGATAAAATCCATACAAAACCAGTTGTTGCACAGAAAAATAAAGTTTGCCATGCCAAATCCATTTGCTTTCTTACAATCACTAATCATATAGAAACCCTATACAGAATTCCATAAAATAAAAGATAGTCTGGTAAAATCTACTACTTTCACTGTCTACGCCACTTTGATATGGAAAAGCCTTTCCCAGACACAGCCCATTCTTATAGAATGCTTGAGCAAGGTCATTTTAATGGTTTCTCTGAAAGTTTTCATAGGTCTTTCTCTATCCCTTTTTAATTGGACTATTTTTCATTTGATCTACTTTTCTCACTAAAGCCTCTATCGGTCTTCTTCTCACATGACCAAACCAACTTATGCCAGTTTCCGTAATCTTCTCAATTGCGGCTACTCCAACTTTCTACCGCATAATTTGTTCCTAACCTTATCTTTTGTTAAATGTCCACTCATTCACCTCAGCATTGTCAATTCCGCTACACTTAGTTTTTGCTCTTATTGGCACTTCATTGGCCATAGAGCATTATTGGTTTTAGAGCTATTTGTTTGAATTTTCGTTTGACTTTGATAGGCACTTTGCAATCACGAATTAAGATTGAAGCATTTCTCTATTTCATCTAGTCGGCTAGAATCCTATGTGTGACATCCCCATCAATCTCCACAACACTTTGTAAGGTGGATCCAATATCCTTAAACCGTGCAACTTGTGGCATGATGTGATCCCTAATTTTCATCTCCAAAACATTGCTAACTTGTATCTTACTAAACTTGAATTCCATATACTCTGCCTTACTCCTACTTTACATAAAACCTTTTGATCCCAAAGCTTCACTCCTCAACTTAATTTTAGAATTTACTCCTAACACATCAAATAGGACTATGAGCAAGCATTAAGGCATTGACTCTAGGATGTGCCCATTAAGTATGCCCAATTCCAAGATAAAAATGTAAGGACTCCAAGTTGGCCCTTGGTGCATATCTATTGTTATAGGAAAATCTTCTGTTATATCCCATGAGTTCACACGAAAGTCATTGCCCTATCATAAATATCCTTACTTCTCATGGCACCCTATCATAGGCTTTTTCTAGATTAATGAAGACCATGTCCAGGTCTTTTTGTTTCCTTTTTTATCTTACCATCAAGCCCCACAATACATATATACTATGTAGCCTTCATAGTTGACCTCCCTGTCAAAAAGCAAATTGAGGCTCATGATATACAGGTCTCTTGTCTTAATCTACTCTCAATTATTATTTCCCACAATTTTATAATGAGGCTCATGAGATGGATCCCTATGTAATTTGCACAATTTTGTATATCTCATTTATTCTTGTAAATGGGTATCAAAGTGGCCCTCCACTCATCCTTCATTTTCTTGTGCCTCATTATCTCATTGAACTTAGTAAGCATTATCCATTGGTTAAAAAATATTTGAGAAAAAATTACCTCATAATCAACCCCTTGAATATAGATATAGTCAGGGTCAACTGTTGAGAAAGCCAGCCCTGTTATCTGCAGTAATAATTAAAGCATAGTCAATCACAGCCACTGTAGCAGACTAGCAGCAATGGTGTACCCAGTAAACATGCAAGAATACGGAATTGTTTTTCTGAATGAATAACACAGGAACTCAACTTAAGCACAGTGAACATAAAGTTAAAGCAATTGGCAAAATGCTAGATAGCTTTCATAGTTAAAAGGTCCACCAAACCAAAATCTGAAACATGTTGCAATGACAAACCCCTTCCTCATTCCTATACCAATGTTCCCATTCCCTAAATATTTCATTAATGATCTAAAAGATGAACTTTAGCCGTCTCTGCTGAAGACCTTGTGGCACATAGTCACTCTAGATGTTTGTTTATACAACAGATTATTCACTTCAACGAGCCTGAACTGAATTGACTGGAAAAATATCTTCCATACTTCCCCATTTGCAAGCCAGATAAAGAGCATTTTTAGAAGCTTAGATACAAAAAAAGAAGGAGTATTCCATTTCCTTTTCTAGCATATCGAAGAAAATCTTGAAATCAAATGATGCAAAGAATAAGGCATATTCATAAACAAGAATTGGATAACATCAAATATTTTAATTTATGTTACCATGAAATTGGCTACCCTTATGCATAGAATAATTCACATAAAGGAATGAATGAATTCAAACGTGAATCATTCCCCACATTTATCTAACTTGAACTTATAATATCTAAAGATTAGGGGTGTAATTTATCTAAAAAAAAAAAAAACTGAATACACAAAATAAAGAATCAGTTTAATTTAGTACATAAAATAGCTGCATATATATACCAGAAAAAAAAATTCAAACTGCAAAATAATGTCTATGACATTACAATTTCTTTAAGAAACATTCATCAAAAGCAGTAATTAAAATTGTTTGTGCATAAACTGACCTCAAATTTTGAACAGTTCACCCATCTAGATAATGCCTTCCATCTACATTAAGATGTAATTTATAGGCTAAGATTAATCCGGACAAGGTAAAAGTAAAATTAAAAAAAAAATTAAGAAAATAAAGGAACATTAATCAAGGGTTCTACTCAATATTTACATTGGTTAAATATGTTACTGACACAGATTTACATACTATAATGATAAGTCATGATTGCTGAACCAATTTTCTATTTGCTTTATCCAGAAATCAAGTTGGCAGCTAACCTGCGAGGATCATAAATAGTCACAGTACGATCAGCTCCGCCCACAGCAATATTACCAGTGGAAGAACAGCAAACAGAATAGAAGATATCGCCAGGGGTGCCACAAATCCGATGTAGACAACCACCATTTTCTTTCATTCTCAAGTCCCATATACTGAGCTGCAATTATATTAACAGATGAAGCACAAAAAAATATACAAAGAAAAAGCATAAGGCAGAACTCAATAACAAACATTATAGAATTAGAAACTATAAGAAATTTACCTGGCATCCTTCAGTAACAGCTAACATAGAACTTTGACTTCCATTAACTACATTTTGCATGAAGTTTAATGAAGTAGGGTACCAGAGCCTGCAAGATGATAAATTAACTAAGAGGAATGTTTAAAAAGAAATTTTAACAAATGCAAAATTTAGCAGACGTTATTTCTTTTAATATAAATGTAACAAAAAGCAATTTGACAATTAATATCTAGCATACAATTAATGGTATGGCAGCATATAATAACTGCTCTAACCGCGTTTAATAAATTCCTATCATTTTGATTGCATTGATATTTAATAAAATAAATAACACACATTGTGCAGGAACTGAACTATTACACCAACCAAAACAAGGGAAGGGAGAAATAAACAAATAAGGTTTAAAATGAATGACATACAATTCTTATCACTGAAAATAAATAGCCAAAAGAAATACTGAAAATAGTTACCAGTTATGGTACCTACAAGAATATACCTTTGAGAACTTGGTTATTGCACCATTAACACAATCTTATGAGATATAAGGCCGCAGTATACCAGGGGTGGGGGAGGGAGGGAATCAGTTTATCTATCATATATTAGTACAACAATCACATGGAAGGAATTAGAACAAGAATGAATGATGGAGAAGTAAACCGAGGCAGATACTTGATTTTCCTTTCACAAAATTCATCCTTAAAAAGAAAAATTTAAATATTATAGACAATACTTACGGCCGTAATGTGCGAATGTGGATGTCCTGGTCATAAACATCAATGGTTTTGCAAAAGCTCCGGGCAACAGCTGCCTATATAAAGGAACCACTCAACACAATTAGGGAAACCCATGTATGGGGTAGGAAACAGTCACAGATCAGAACTAAGAGCAAGCAGTTTCTTTCTGTTTTTCTTATTCTTTTAACCTAACAATTCCTTAAATCAAAAACACCAACCAAGCTAATATTTTCTTGAACAAGCTTGTCAAACTGAAATTCTGGTCACTGCCACAGCTTCTAACTCCTGTTCTATTGTTTTTCTTATGATGATAGGACCAAAAATTAAAAAATAGAATTTACACTACATGCTTGTTTAATAATATCAACAGTGAATTATCACATGAGATTTGAAATCATACTAAAGATAAAAATTAATGTTGGTGTCTATACATTTTATTAACTAAACATTCTCCCTTTTTTTAACAATTTTTTTTTTTTGGAGATGAAAACTAGTCTGTAGATGGAACCACCGTTAATTTGGTACAGAAAGAGCTCACCATAGACCACTGATTCGGGCTAAAGCAGAGTCCTGACCAACTTCCTTCCCCAATACCATTATCATGAGGCAATACTGAATATGTAAGCCTGTCAACATCTGCAGATTGGTAGAGATACATCCATCTAAACTAAGTCAGTGATAACATTTAAGAGCTGGATTTAAAATCTCAGAGAAGGAAAATGCTAGATAGCCAGAATTAATTTGAAAAAATAGGAGCCACAATGTGTTGGCACTGGTATTGACTCTTCAATGGATGAGTGGTCCCTACCGCTTTGTCTTATCCAACAACTACCCGTGAATCAGGGGTAAATTCTGGCTAAATTTTGTCAATCTCTTTTTTTTTTTTTTTGGCTATGTAGCACTAGTTCTCAAAGAATCCAGTAAAAAAAATAAATACCAATTACCAAAAGTGCAGTTCATGTTTACTACCCAATTCTATTTTTAATAGGACATTTTTGTGCTTGTCACTCATAACATGGTAGAAGGAATCAATTGAGTAAACCTAATTAGTAAACCAATGAACAAGATGTGTTATGAACTAGAACTCAATCAAAGCAATATTGGAGGCAATAGTGTTTTGAAGATCCTTTTACCAATAATTGGGTGATTTCTTATTCAAGTGTTCAGTTGCCAAACTTAGAAGTTCAAGTGATAGTTTGCCAAAGGGCTGAAGTTGAAGACAGTAAAATGAGAGTTAATCCCTATAAAAGACTAGCATCTTGCAAAGAATGTAAGACACATGATCACTTAAGGAGGCACAAATCACCAACTGCAGTCCAGCAAAAGACTAATAAAAGAGAACCATGGCTAAACTACTGCCAGACTGCCAGTCTGTCAGTGTCACCAATGCAAATTCATGTTCAAATACTAGCTATATGAAAACAGATAAGGTGAGAGAATGATAGCATTATCAAAGTTTAAACAGGTTTATAAGCTGATATAATCTAGTGCATACCCAATGACTCAAAACAAATCAAGCTATCATCAGTATTGCATGATTTACAGATAGGCAGTATGTCCTATGCATATGCAACAGACCCAATAGACCTCCTATCAAGCAAACAAAAATGTCTTTTTATCCATTTAGTTATTTTGTAAGCTTTCAGGTAGCATGAACCATAATCTACTAGTGAAAATTACCAGTTGCAACTAGCAAACAATCAAATACTATATAGCCTAAAGGAAAAACATATACTTTTCATTATTTTTTGAATAGGCAACACAAAAATCCAACTTCATCAAAAACTATAGGGAAACAGAAAATTATCCATAAATTGAGGGTGAATATATATTTTGCTAAAAAGAAAAAAAAATCTTTATAAATGAAGGCCAGTACATCTCTTCTTCAAAGCAAAGTTCAACTTCAAATCAATTCTCATCACAAGGAAAGTCAGAATGATTGAGGTAAAAACAAAAAAAGTACCTTTACCAGAAGTATCTAGTTTAGATACAATAACATGACCATACGAATCCACACTTCCCAACATTAAGTAACCATGACCTGAAAAGCATAGCAAGTTTAAATATAGAATTGATATATTGATGTAAATTATGCTGGCAGAAACATTTTATTATAAATTTATAATGTGGCTAAACAAAGTATTAAAGGAAGAATCATGATGCAAAATCACATACTCTCCGCTTCAGCAAGAACAATACTCTGAATTTCTGAACGATGAGGGCAGCGATTGACTAACGAAGAGGCAATAATCTACAAGAGGCCATAATATGCAAACTTACTAGATTAATAAATAACTGGAAAAATAAGAAACCAAACACAAAATGAGATTCCGACATATCGTATAGCAAACATGATCAGAGCATCAAGCATGTAGATTAGCTTTACGACAAATGAGACTCTATACCCCAGTGTGATCAGGTATCAAGAGGCTTTCTTTTCCTTTGATGACTGAAGATTCTTCCAGAGCAACCTAGAGATTAAATATGAATTCAAGTTAAGTAAAAAGAAATCATCATTTGTAGAACTAAAATCAGTCAAATTGAACAAGCAAGATGACATTTCACATTTCAAATCACAAAACCAATTCCACTGACAAACAACAAGAATTGTTCTAGAACAATATTCTTCTGCCCAAGTCTCTAGTATACCATCACCCATTTGGATGCATTTTAAACTTTAATTCCATTAGTGATTTCCACGCCATTTTCCTACTTGAAATTTTTATCATTTCAATCATAACTTACACATGTCACATTACATAAGGGACTTTTGACCACAAATTTCTACAAACTAAAGAATATATATATACATATCACAAGGCCAGGAAACATGCCCGCCCACCCACCCAAAAGGATTATTCTCCCTGAAATTCTAGACTTTGAACTTGAATTTTGAGAAGGGGCAATGAATGAAGCTTGAGGGTAACATAGAAAACAACAAATGAAGCATACCTGGAGCTTATAAATGTGAGGACCGGAGGCTATGTAGACAAAACAAGAACACGGGTCGTGGCTAACCTGACAGGTAAACAAAGAAAGTTAAAGTCTTTGAGAGAGAAAGAAGAGAAAAATGTGAGAAAAAAGAGAGTTATGGGTATTATAGTATATTAATATAGAGACATGGAGAGCAAGGCGAGTGGACTGAAGGCTTCCAGGAGATGGATTCTCAATGAGAGTGGAAGGAACCACTGCTTTCTTCAGATACTTGGCCTCCAACATCTCTCTTTCTCTAATTCCAAGTGTGTGTGTGTCTGTGTAAGGCAAACCTTGGTCTGGAGGTGGCGGGAAGATGTGTGTGGCACTCCAAAGAGGTTAAGAAGTAAGAACACAAGTACACAGTTAAGCCAGACCTTTGTTTGGAAATGGAGATGGCGAGAAGAAGCCTTACAAGGCAAGATATATAGAGTAAGTAAAGCAAATGGGTTGGGTCCTGTGAATTGGTGTTCACTTTGAGAGCCACTTTGGGCCTATTCTTGCTCTTGCCTGCCACCTTGCTTTTGGGCTTTTTTTCTGATTTTGTTTTTGTTTTAGATAGAAATTAACCTTCCTGACCAAAAAGGAAAAAAAAAATTAACCTTGGTTCACCACTTTGTCTATAAAAGTTGCATTAGTAACGAGGGATGGTTTGTAACTTTATCAATGTAAAAGTTATAATGAGAAATGATTTACATATTTTTCATACAAAAATTATATTGTGATGTTTTTAATAGTAAATTTGATCCCTTCTTATTCTTGACGTAAACAATTCAAAATATCAATAGCTACATCCATGGTTAACATTGGAAATAATAAATTTTGCATTGTTAGCTTGGAGTGATTCTTGTGTACTTTGGGATACTACATTACTAAAAACATAACAAGTGTCCTTACACAACTATACATGTCTTTGTTTTATTTTTGTTTTTGTTTTGTTTTGTTTTTTTAAACGTTTTTGTTAGTCAAAATTATTTTTTTCAAGTTGCAAAATAGTGCTTTTATTAAACCAATTCCATATCTTTCATTTATTTTTGAAATTTTATTTCATAAATATTAATTATTATATTAGATATTTTTTAATTATTTTAAAATGAACTCACTATACATTATATTTATATGAGTATAAATATAGTAAAATCTAAAAATAAATCTATAATTGTATAAAAATTCAAAATTACTCTCATTCTATTTCTATTTAATTTTTTTTCTCTCTTGGAGTTTTGAAAAACACAAGAAGTAGAGGAAAAAAATACTTATATATATTCAAAGAGTAATATTTTCAATATTTTATTACTTGTGCGTGTCTAATTTAATAATATTCTATTTTTAATTCAATAGTGTGTATAGTTATGTGTTGTCACATGTTACCTATTATAGTTCTTGTATTTGGTTTTTTAAAGTGAGAAATACACTTTAAAGAATAAAATGTGATATCTTAATTATCAATGAGAAAATTTAAAAAATAAATTGTCATACATATAAGATATGTTATACAAATATATATATCTTATAAAATTCTAAAATTTTGATTTTCTTATGGACAATTAGAATCTTATACTTCCCTCTCTAAATCCTACACTTTTAATAAAACAAAATATGTGTTATTAGTGGAGTGATGTAGGACTCTCATAGTACATAAGATACAGTTGCCAAGTTCTTCTGCCCAGGGACCCGGCCCACAAAATGAAAGCCCACGCGAGGATTGGAGTGGGACCGATTGGTAAATTAATTGGTTCCCACCCATATTGATATATAACTTGGATCGCACCCACGTCCATCAAACCCTAATTTCTCCTGCTCTTGCTTTCACTCTAATTTCTATCTGTCACTTTCTTTTCAATTTTTTTTTTCTTCCTTTATGTTTGTCTGTTTACTTTTTCTGTTGTTTTTTTTTCTGTAACATGATGCCCCCAATATGCACAACTCCAACAATTTGTGTTTTTCTGTAACAGTTTGCCTAGGTTTTAGTTTCCCATTTCCCAAATTTGTGGTTCTTATCTCAAATTTATTTATTTATTTATTTTTATATTTATATGTTGGTTTGTGACTAGTTTTCTGATTGTTGTGGAAGTTATAATTTGTAGTTTATGATAATACAAGCACTAGGCTCTGAGTTTTTTTTGTTATTTTGTTTTTTTACTGCTTTATTGATGGAAATGCACAGCTTAGAAAGCTAAGTCTGAACTTTGAAGCCCCCATCTTGTTTCCATATATTCCTTGAACCTCAAAAGAGTGATGTCAAACTTGGTTCTGTTGCTTTTACATTTGCCTTCATCATTAACATGTTAATTAGTCTTTGGTGTATTTTGCATCCTGTTTTCTTTTGACAAATTTGAGATGCTGAAATCTGAGGCCCTTTGTGTGGTGTGATACTCTGAATAACTTGCATTTTCCTCTAGTTGCCTTTACTTTGTATATATGGCCAACAAGTGGTGGTGGGCCTACTATTCTATCCATTTAGTGGTCTTTTTCTTGAGGGGTTTGAATGCATTTACCCGTGTTTTCAACTTTAAATTGATAACTCTGAATCAGAACTTAAAAAAAAAAAATTTTAACTCTCTGAAAATAAACTTAAATGGTGAAAATTTTGGAGCAAATTGTCCTTTTATCCTGCCCAATGACGGACAAATAGACTATTGAGCGGCTACACGGTTTTTGTTCATGACCTGATCTGCATCTCTGTGTGTGTGTGTGTGTGTGTGTGTGTTTGGATTAGTTTGCAAAGGTACAAGAAGGTTGTGAATGAAATCAGTGTCGTAAGCTGTACATGATTTTGTATTAAGCTGTGAGATCTGAGGCCTTTATATGCCTTTTCTCTCTCTCTCTTTTTTAATATGTTTTTTTTTTCTAACAGCTGGTTATAAGAGTTTGAATGTAAAATAAAATTTTACTTGTAGTTGCTCAAAGTGCACCGTCACAATAGAAGCTTGGTGCCATTGTTATCATTTACTTCTATTTTTCTTTACTGTGATCTTAGCCCCATGACTGGTGCTTCTTTTTGTTTACTTTGGATTTGCTTAGGATCTGATGGTGAATTATTATCTTTTACTTCTTGTCTAATTTGGTAATTGGAAAGACAGGAATCAAAGAACTCTCTTGAATTATTCTATGGACAATTAAGGATTACTGTGTTCAGAAAATATATATATATATATATATATGAGGGAGGATCAACTTACACCAGTGTAAGTTATTTTTGACTTACACTCATTTTTAGCTGTTAGATCCATTTTCATCTAATGGTTACTTATAATGAAATAATCTCAACCATTAGATGAAAGTGGATCTTACGGTTGAAAATAAGTGTAAGTCTTTAAGTGTAAGTAAAAAAGACTTACACCTGGTGTAAGTCGATCTCTCTCTCTCTCCTCTCTATATATATATATATATATATATATATATATATATATATATATATATATATATACAATGCTTGTCTGTGTAATTCTAAATATTGTCTCATATAGTAAGTTTTCTGTATTTCTGTATCTCTTATAGCAACTATGAACTATCTGTATATGATCTAGTTAATGCTATTATTATTATTTTAGGTCTTTTTGCAAGATGCAAGTTTTGCTAGTCGTGCACTAAGATAGCTAAATTTTAGGGCAAATGCTATTCATTATGCGGACTTATGCTGAGTAAGTAGCAATTTAGCTTGGATAACACGGTAGTCTCTTGCATTGCAAGTAGTTGAGTCAATAGGTGCTTGAAACTCCCTCCAAGTCACCTAAGGTAGGCCTTGGTTCCTTACAGGCTTACAGCTTTTTGTTTCTGAGTGTCAGTTTAAATCCCTCATCTATGTGTACAAGATTTCTTGAGAATGGATAAGTCAGCTGTCATTTTTAATGATGGTTGAGTTTTGGCACTTGTGCCTCATAAATTACTTGATTATTTAATGTATTTCAGGGCCTTATTTGTTTTTTCGAACTTATCCTTTCTCTTAATTTTTTCTTAAGAGTTCTTGAATTTTTATGCTGCCCATTTTACTTTTAGTAGATTTGCGTTGTCATTGAAGATAGCCAAATTGACTTCCACAGCTGCCAGGCAATTGACTACTTAGAGTTTGCACCATCATCTTCCATCTTTTATCTTTGTGCCTCTCTGTTTTCTATTGTCTTTAAATTCTGTTTTTACTGTCTTCTTCATTTTTTTTAGTAGTTTCTCTGTTTATTTTTTGTGGTTTTGTTTTATTTGTTGGTTTGGGACTGGTCTGCAGATTGTTTTAGAGTTTTAGTGAGTGATGATACATGCACTGGGCTCTGAGCAGTTTTTACTGCACTATTGATGGAAATGCGCAGCCTAGAAAGCTATGTCTGACACCCACAAGTGTGTGTTTTCATTGGCTACATGAATACTTGAACCACATAAATGCATGTAATTTAAATGGGATTGATGCATATTGGTGTGATATCATGATGGGCTTCGTATACTTAAGTATGTTTGTTTGATAAGAAGGCAATGGCTCACTGATGTTAAAGGGGTGTGATTTGCACACTACATTGATACATCATCTTTTACACTTTTCTTGTTTTGGAAATAAAAGATAGAGAAAGTGTGTGTTGGAATGTGGTTTTTTTTTCTTGTTTTATTATCCAAAAAGAAAGTAGTGTAAGAGTGGTGTAATGAAAATGTGTGCAAATATCATTATTGGATGTTAAAGTAGGTGAGAAATGTTACTCATACATCTAAACCCTTACACCTCTTCCAACACTTACCACTTTTGGAAAAGAAAAAGAGAGAGAGAAGAGGGCGGGAAGTGAAGTTGGTTTGAAATTTTTTTCCAGGAGTGGTAGGTGTATGGATTTAGGTGTATGAATAACAAAGTTGTAAAGTAGGCTTTGTTGTGTTTGCATTTATTACCCCCATGATGGAATAACGTTGTGTTTGATTGTTTCTTGGATTTTCTTAGACCCTTACCCTATCTTCATTATTCTTTGGTGATTTTTACATTTTTCTTTTTTTCTTTTCACAATGATTAATTTTGTTCAAAGACTCTGATTATCTGATGGTTAAACTGTCAAATGACCAAACAACAAACCTTTGAGGTATTGAAATCTGAGGGGTTTTTGTGTGGTATGATACTCTGTGCAACTTGACTTTTGCTATAATTATGTTATTTATACATGTCCAATAACTAAAACTAAATAAAGTAGTGTCTTGCATGCTGTTTTATCCATTTGTTGTTTTTTCTTGAGGGCTTCTATGCGTTTTAATTTTACCTTGTTTTAAAACTAGAGAAAACTTAAATTTTTGCTCTCTGAACTGAAATGTGAAAATTGGAAAAATTTCCTCCATGCTATTGCTGCCCAATGATGGACAAATAGACTATTGAGCGGCGACATGGTTTTCTTCATAGCCAGACCTGCACCACTCTCTCTCTCTCTCTCTGTGTGTGTGTGTGTGTGTGTGTGTGTGTGTGTGTACGAGTGCGTGCATATGTATATATATATATATTGGATGGTGCAAGAAGGTTGTAAATGAAACCGGTGTCAAAAGCCGCAGATGATTGTATTTAGCTATGAGATCTGAGGGCTCTGCATTTCTTCTTTCTGGCCATATAAGTTGTTTCACCACTTGGTTTAACAATTGTTTGTGAAGAATTAAATGTGGCTGTACTCCAATTTCTGCCCTCAGGTGTATAAATGACCAGTGGTTTCCTTTTGTATAGTTGTGGTTAGGCTCTAATGGTAAATTGTTGCTTTTCCACCGTGTGACTTTTGGGGATTTGCCAATCTTTTTTGTGTCCCCACTGATGAAGTCTCATTTGATATTGTGATATTATATTATTTTGAGAATTCTTTTCAGCTGCCATTATATACCAGAGTATGCAGGATTAGATGACGCTTTTGAGAAGCAGATGGTGATACTCCTATTCAGTCTTACTCAGCTGCACAAGCAAACCATCACCTTTCCTCTTTTGACTCAAGATATAATGTGAAAACCTTAATGACTTCATTGACAAAACCCTGAAGGAGATATCCAATGTCATTATGTTGTGTCCTGCCTAGAACTGCCTCTATGAGCAAATGTTGGATCTTCTAATTTTTTATTTTTTAAAAAAATTTGTATACATTAATGTTGGCAAGTGATTTGTTGTATTTTCCTGCTTTGTAGTGTTTGCATGGGACGGCATTAAGGATCTGTGGTGATCCTTGATGGTTACACATAACCTTATTGTTTCTGTCATCAAAAGTTCATATTAGACCATTCTTTTATACGTGCCAATGATGTCTATTTCGGTATTGTTAGACATGGCATCAAGATGAGGAGGTAAGGGAGGTTCTCGTGGGTCGTGCACGGAGGGGGGAGTTTCATCTCATTTCCCATGATAGAGATGTTTAAGTTGTCTTGGAGGTTAGTCGACGATTAGAGTTGGTGGTGGCGGCAGCATAGCATGATTGGGTTTTTCGGGTGGAGATGCATCCTAACTACGAGAGGTGCGCTCTTTTAATGTACAATTTAGGCTTTCATGTGTGGATTTTGGCTGCAAATAAGCCGAGGTGTTGTGTTGGCTATGTTGTGCTTGAGCCTTGAAAGCGACGACGATGGAAGGGTTCAACATCTCAATGAGATGTCTAGAAGCCCCATTCGTCTGCGTTACTTGGGTCTCAAAGAATTCCCAAGTGTTGTCCTATTAGTGTGAGCTTAGTCGTGGTTGAATTTAGGTTCAGTTTTGTACTGTTTTTGTTTCCCTAAAACCAAATAATAATTCTAAAAAATAAATAATTATAACAAAAAATTATAATTATTATATTGTAACAGTTTTTTTATTTTTTTGTAATTTTTTAAAAATATTTTTCAAATTTTTAATTTTTTAAATATAAAATGAAGCATCATCACTATATTGGTACAAAATAGAACCCATCTTGTTGGCAAAAGAATGATACAACTCAGCATTTTTTATTAACGAAGTTAGTAATAAGTGGATGGAAGGACAAGATTGAAAATTTTTTAAATTGAAAAGTCCTTAATTGAAAAAATTAATTTGATTAGGACTAAACTAAACAGAAAATTTGTAGATGACCAAAATGAGTGTTTACTTAAATCTGGGCAAGTTAAAGGTTGTGGCATCAAGTTTCAGAAAAATTAGTAAGAAAAAAGAGAACAACAAAGAAAAAGTAAACAGAGAAACGTAACGAAAGAAAATATCGAAGAGACGGTGAATAGAGAGAAATTAAAGTAAATGGAAGGGGGTGAGTAAATTAAAGATTTTGATTTATTGGAATAGCATTAAGGTTTGATGAAAGTGGGTACAATGTGAGTATATATTGATATAATAGAGTTGGAAAAACAGGTTGCGTTTAACCTGCAAACAATAGCTGGTTTGATTGTATTTTGTAACATGGTTTTTTTAGGCGAGATATTTTAACTCAGTTCGGATAACTCATGGGTTGTAGTGGGGTGGGGCGAGGCAACCTATGGGGTTACTCTTTTTTTTTTCAATTTTAGGTGATTTACTTGCTTAACTCGTCAGCCTTTTTTTTTTATTATTATTTTAAAAGAGTTGACCCGTTTACCCATCACAAAACATGGTAGGTTGTTCACACTAACTCACATAACAAAAATAAGTCAACCAATCGTCTTCTTTAATATATAACAAGTAACAAATAAATTTACCAATTGGTTCTTTCCTCTTCTCGTGTGGATGTCTGTATATTTGGCTTTCACATAACTATGAGTAAGGATAATAATTTTGATCTCATCAAAAGAGAAGTATAATAGTTTGATATTTTGTGTGATTTTAATTACTTAAAATGTTGAATTTTATATTTTTATTCAATTCTTTTTAATGGATTAATCTTTAAGTTAAAATTATAATTAAAATGGTTTAGTTAAAAGTTAATTTGAAATTTATCATATTATATTATATTTGAATGAGAAGTTCATTTATTTCTCAACCCTTTCTCTCTCTTATTATTTTATCCGAAATTTATAAAACTATATTAAGATTTGACAAACATTATTTAATATTAAACTAGTTGGAATTAGATTTTAGACAAATTATATGCATATATATTGAAATTGATTTAATTTGTTTATATTTATTCAACAATATAATTAGTTTAGATTCAAATCTTATAATTGTCACTTTAATGAGAGATTTACGCCTTTACTTAATCACCAACCCGATTCAAAATGTGTGAACAATTGCTTCTAAAAAAAACTATATAATTAGTTTTGATTCAACAACTAAATGAGTTTTCTTCTTTTCCAAACACTTTTGTAACAGTCTGAGTGTGGGATTGGTTCAACAAAAACAGATTTACAACTCGGCAAAAATAATTAGGACTTTAAATAAAAATAACTAAACAACTTAAGTCTCGGCAAGAATAACTACTCAGTCAAGTGAACTATGTTAAATTTACCATTTCTTAACTAAAAAAGAAATTATCATGTCTGGAGCTGATGTGGTGGGTGAGGTTATTGATATTTTGAACTGTTTATTTACACTCTCCTTAAACTAATTATGATTTTAGCACCAATAAACTAATTATGAATTTAGCACCAATAAACTAATTATGATTTTGATTTTCTAAAATACTTTTACTCAGAGCCAGTTTGGTGGCATTGAAATTAAGAGTGAAAAACTTAGAGCCAGTTTTATGTTGCTAAATATTTGACTTTGTGCTCCTAATACAATAGTGATAGAAAATTTATTTAACCAAGTAATTGTTCATCCAAGATTCCTCTTGAATGGCTTCAAGATCAGCTGGAGTAATTTCTTCCCCTCTCCTGAGCCCCTCATCATCAATGAAGGTGTGGAATTCCCTCTGTTGCATAGTTGTAGAGAATCCCAGTAAAACCTATAAGCCTGAAAATATTGTCAAAATGATTTCAAGGCTTGATCTTGTGAAGACTTGAATCACCATTTCTTAGGTTAATTCTGCAAAGAAAACGGTGATTCCACACAAAGCAATTGTAAGAATTATGTAAGAACATAATGATATCTCACTTGGTCAGAATTATGATATCCTCCAATGTTTATTAAATAAACCAATTGTAAGAACATAATGAAATGGGATGGAATGTCACTCCAGTCCGAATACAACCAAACAATGGAATAAGAATGATCATTCTATTCTAAACCATTGCATTCTCATTCTGCAAATATTGATTCCTTTTATCAAATGTGCTCTTGTATATTAAGAACAAGAAAAAATATAACAACAGTAGCAACTAAATCTGCCATGAGTGGTTTGTCTAATGCAATGCAACTTACAGACAAGATGAGTCTCTCACCAATTTAATAAATGAGTTATCCCTTGCAGTCAAGCTCTCTTATTATTGGGGAGATTTGTAGGAACCCTGAATATCACCATGTGACATACACAACAAAGTATTAACACAATTAAATAAGATTATAAGGATGTTTGGTTACATATTGTGGGATTTTATTCCTTCTTTAGGAATGTAAATATATCATATCAATCCGCAGTTATAATTGTAAATCTGTATTTATGACTGTAATTAGGGTAAATCCCTCAAAGGGATTCTAGCCTAGAATAGGCTGATTGACTTCCTAATTTAGTGCTTAGTATCCTATATATATATATCATACTACTGTCTCAATGAAAGTAAGAAAAATCAGTCAGAATATTCATTCTGTTTTTCCACATGGTATCACGAGCTTCTGGTTTCTGATCCAAGAGAAAAGTCTCCATATTTGGCCGCCTTCATTGCGGCTGCAATTTCCTCAAGGCTGCCTTCATTGCGCCTTGCTTTTGATTGCCTTCATTGCAGTCAGCCGCCCACCGCCCACCGCTGCTGACCGCCATTGAGCGACCATTGACCGCCGTTGACCGCCGCCGGTTTCAGAATTGCAGATTTTCTGCGTTGTTGAGAGCGGTCAGAATCATCACCAATGGCAGATAAGGAGGAAAAACAGGTTGTAGATGTTCAGGGAGATGCTCAACAAAGAAGGAGAATTGCAGAACATCCATTCTGCATACAGATTGAATGGAAAAAATTATCTCGAAATGGTCCCGGCTTGTTAGTACAAGATCGAAAGGAAAGGGAAGATAAGTCATTTGACTCGGTGCTTGGACCTAGCAAGGATAGCCCTAAGTTTGTAGCATGGGATGAAGAGGACTCTATGATCATGGCCTGGCTATGGAACACAATGATTCCAGAGAGATCGGTGACACTTGTATGTTCCTCAATCGCAAGGAGATATGGGATGAAAGTGGAACAAACTTATTCCAAAGCCAAGGATGCAACTCGGGTTTATGAAGTAAAGGTGAAGAGAGCCGCAAAGCAAGGGAACAAATCGATCCAGAATATGAAAATCACTTGAAGTCTCTATGGATGGAACTGGATCATTATAGAGTGATCAAAACCAATTGCCCCGCTGATGCAGCTATTCTGAAGAAGTTCATTGAGCAGGACAGGGTCTATGATTTTTTGGTTGGTCTGAATCCTGAATATGATCAAGTCAGAATTTAGATTTTAGGGAAATTTGATCTCCCATGTCTCAATGAAGTGGTGGCTATGGTTCGTGAAGAAAGCAGGAGGAGTTTGATGTTGGATACCCCGGCCATTGAAAGTTCAGCATTGGTGGTGAACATTCTAATCGCATTCCAAAGCATATGCGTAGAGAGGAAGAAGGATGCATTGTGGTGCACCTATTGCAACAAGCCACGCCACACCGGGAGAAGTGTTGGAGACTACATGGGAAGCCCTGCTGCCGTGAATGGAGCAAAAGAGGGGAACCTGCACTGAAGGGTGGACATGCTCAGGTTGCTATTGCTGAAAAAGGTGAAGGAAGCAAGACCGAATCTACTATTCTCAATCAGGAGGAGATAGATAGGGTGAGAGCCTTCCTTATGAGTCTGGAAAAACCACCAGGTACTTGTACTTTGGCATACTCTGGTAAGCTTCCATTTTCCTTTGGATTAAATGTCTCAGAAGCCCCCTCCCACCATTTTTGGATACTAGATTCAGGTGCAACAAATCACATGACACCCTCCAAACACTTTTCCACATACTTACCTTGTCCTAGCAATAAGAAAATTGCCACAGTCGATGGAATCCTTGTAACCATAGCTGGCCTAGGAGACATCCACATTAATCCTTCAATAACCCTGAACAATGTGCTCCATGTCCCAAAATTATCCACCAATCTTGTCTCTATACAAAAGCTTACAAAAGACTTGTCATGTAATGTAATTTTTGACAGCAATCATTGTGTATTTCAGGACATGGTTTTGGGGACGATGATTGGACGTGCTAGGGAATAGAATGACCTTTACTACCTGGAGGAGACAAATGGAATTGCCAAGGACTGCCTGCATCAGTCATTCATGACAGACTCCCTGCTATCCAACAAGAAGAAAGTTTTTCTTTATCATTATCGTCTAGGACATCCCGCTTTTAGGACCGTTAGGATTATTTTTCCTTCTTTATTTACCAATTTGGATGTTGAGAGTTTTCATTGTGAGGTGTGTGAAATGGCTAAGCATAAGCGTGTACCCTTTCCTATTAGTAATGAAAAAAGCACACATCCCTTTTATCTTATTCATTCGATGTATGGGGTCCCTCTGTCATTCCCACTATGTCTGGTGCTCGATGGTTTGTCACTTTCATAGATGATTGTACATGGGTTACTTGGGTTTTCTTACTTAAACACAAGTCTGAAGTATGCATTGTTTTTCAAAATTTTGTCTCTCTGGTAAAAAATCAGTTTGGGGTGACTATCAAGAAAATTAGATCTGATAATGCCAAAGATTACTTTAACCAAAACCTTACTTCTTTTTGTCAAAGAGAAGGTATCATTCATGAGTCTTCTTGTGTCAAAACACCACAACAGAATGGGGTTGCAGAGAGGAAAAATGGGCACCTTCTAACACAAACCCGAGCACTATTGTATCAGAAAAATGTCCCAAAAACCTTACGGGGGGAAGCCACTCTTACCGCAACATACCTCATTAACAGACTACCCTCTAGAGTCTTAGGGTTCAAAAGTCCTATGGAAGTTTTGTCCTCCTTTTATCCAAATATTTCAACTACTAAAAATTTGAAACCTAGGATATTTGGGTGTGTGTCTTTTGTTCATATCCATAGCCAAGATAGGGGGAAACTTGATCCTAGTGCTCTAAAATGTGTCTTTGTTGGGTATTCTTCCACTCAAAAAGGGTATAAGTGCTATCATCCTCCATCAAAAAGGTTCTCTGTGTCATGGGATGTTACTTTCAATGAACAAGAAGCTTTTTTCTCTCATACTTATCTTCCGGGGGAGAATTTTAGGAAAGATAAGGAAAATTTTGAAAATTTTGAGTTTCCTAGCCTTTCTAGAACCCCTAACTTTACTGAACAGGAAGATAAACCAGCTGAATCAGATTCAACTCCACTGCAACCAGCAGCTGCATCCGAATCTGAGGAGGCTAACCAACTTAATATGAAATTTGGAAAAGGTTTGGTGTATACTAGAAGATCTAAGGCCATTCCAGAACCTACATCGCTCCAAGAGTCTCCTTTAAATGAGGTAATTATTTCTGATTCTCCAACTTTACATGATGAGATTGAAAATAATGACTTGGACCTCCCAATTTCCCTTAGGAAAGGAACTAGAAAATGCACCAAACAACCATTATACCCACTCTCAAATTACCTATCATTTAAAAATTTCTCTCCAGCCCATAAAACCTTCCTTGTGAACCTAAACAGTACCTCTATACCCACTTCCCTATCTGAGGCTTTATCTAATGGAAAATGGAAGCAAGCTATGAGTGAAGAAATGGAGGCATTGGAGAAGAATAGGACCTGGGAGTTAGTTACTCTACCAGCAGGAAAAAGGCCAGTAGGATGCAAATGGGTGTATACAATAAAATACAAAGGTGATGGGTCAATTGAGAGATACAAGGCTAGGTTGGTTGCCAAAGGGTTTACACAAACCTATGGGATTGATTATTCGGAGACCTTTGCCCCGGTTGCAAAGATGAATACAATTCGGGTAATTTTGTCTCTTCGCCAATTATGGTTGGGAGTTACAACAGTTGGATGTGAAAAATGCCTTCTTGCATGGAGACCTTGAAGAGGAAGTTTACATGGAATTACCTCCAAAGCATATGACAAGAATGTGGCTGCCAACACAGTATGCGAGGTTAAAAAAGGCCTTGTATGGGTTGAAACAATCACCTAGAGCTTGGTTTGGAAGGTTTACTAGAGTTATGACAACCTTGGGATATACACAGAGTCAAGGGGACCATACATTGTTCCTTAAACATTCTGTTTCAGGGGGAGTAACAGTGGTATTAGTGTATGTGGATGACATTATAATTTGGAGATGATGAGAAGGAACAAGAAGCGTACGTCAGTGTTTGGCCAAGGAGTTTGAGATAAAAACCTTGGGAAAACTCAAATATTTCCTAGGGATTAAAATGGCACGTTCCAGACAAGGAATTTTTATTTCACAGCAGAAATATATCACTGATTTGCTCAAAGAAACAGGTAAAACAGCATGTAAGCCTGTTAGTACTCCTGTAGACCCAAGCATAAAACTCGGTAGTGCGGAAGAAGATGCTGTAGTAGACAAGGAGATGTATCAACGTTTGGTTGGTAGGCTTATTTATTTGTCTCACACCAGACCCGATATTGCTTATGGAGTAAGTCTAATTAGTCAATTCATGCACAGTCCAAAACAAGTTTACTTACAGGCTGCACATAGGATTTTACAGTACCTTAAAGGTACTCCAGGAAGGGGAATTTTGTTCAAAAGAAATGAGAATATAAATCTTGAAGTATATCTGATGCTGACTATGCAGGTCAATTGTTGATAGGAGGTCTACTCTAGGATATTGCACTTTCCTTGGTGGTAATCTTGTGACATGGAGAAGTAAAAAACAAAGTGTGGTGGCACGTTCTACTGAGGAATTCGTGCTATTGAGCATATGTGAGCTTCTTTGGCTTAAAATTATTTTAGAAGATCCGAAGATTAAGTGGGAAGAACCTATGAAACTTTATTGTGACAATAAATCAAGCAATCAACATAGCACACAATCCAGCTTCAACATGATCGAACTAAGCATATTGAAATGAAGCAGACATTTCATCAAGGAAAAGCTGGACAGTGGACTAATATGTACTCCGTATGTACCTACACAAGGGCAACTTGTGGATATTCTCACTAAAGGATTAGGCAGTGCAGCATTTGAAGGATTTGTATCCAAGCTGGGAATGGCAAATACCTATTCACCAGCTTGAGGGGGAGTGTGGGATTTTATTCCTTCTTTAGGAATGTAAATATATCATATCAATCTGCAGTTATAATTGTAAATCTGTATTTATGACTGTAATTAGGGTAAATCCCTCAAAGGGATTCTAGCCTAGAATAGGCTGATTGACTTCCTAATTTAGTGCTTAGTATCCTGTATATATATCATACTACTGTCTCAATGAAAGTAAGAAAAATTAGACAGAATATTCATTCTGTTTTTCCACACATATGTGATCAAAAGCGCATCACAGCACCGGCATGTACTTGTGTACTACGAATAGATAACAGATTTACTGATTTGCTTTTACAGAATCCAGTTATATCAAGGGATTGGAAAGTGTTGGAAAGAAGAGGGGAAAAAAAAGACAAAAATAGCTTAAGCCACAATTGAAAAGAGGCCATGCTGTCATAAAGAAAGAAAAGGAACTCGCAATCCTAAAATATCAGATTTTAAGAACATAGTAAAATGAAAGGGAACAGTAACACAAATAAACAGTAAGGAGAAGGAATACGTGCTTTTCACTAATACTCACAATATAAAGCTTTTAAGAGTTGGACAACCATTTTGATTTGCATGTGTTCACTTGTTTAAGACAGAAAATAAGCTTCAACAAAGTAGATAATCACTTCAAAAGTATGTCACTGCTAGAACATGATAAAAATAGGCCCTAAACAAAACTGAGGACGCATCCTGGCCTAGAACAGAAGCAGAGGCATCCTAAACCAAAAGTTATTGTCTAAGGCTCAACTCCATTTCTGATGCATCAAGAGATGTATCTCAACTACTTATTGCGCAACATAAAACCTTTCTTGTGCTTAACTGTCAGTTTTGTTAGAGTTCCACATTAGCTACCATAATCTTCCGAGTATGGTTTATATACCTGTTGGATTATTTCACTTAATATCAATTGGTTTTAGGTTGTCATCTCGGGCGGCATCAAAGGTATCAAAGACTCCCATCTTTGTTGCTGCTTTCTCCTTCTCAGATATGTTGTTATCTCGGGCGGTATCAAAGGTATCAAAGACTCCCATCTTTGTTGCTGCTCTCTCTTTCTCAGATATGTCTGCTCTCTCTTTCTCAGATATGTTGTCACTAGCGAGGCGTCTCTCATAAATTTGACATAACTTGACGGATCTCTCACAAACATTCTTTTGAGCCATAAATTATGGCAGTGGCAGAAATCACCATCGCAGTAGCAGAAACCATCCAACATTCTGTCAACACAATTAGGATTTGTGAATTGAATATCCTCCATGCAGGTATTTTGCTTGTATACATGAATGCTGCTCGATTTTATAGTTCCTGTGATGGTTCTGTTTTGGCCGGAACTTACCCACTTAGGATCATATGGCCTGTGATATTTTAGCTCATATGAAACCTCAACATGATTCCATTCATGCTCTGAAAATTTTCTTTTGAAAATACCCTGGTCAGTTTTGCATTGAAGATCACCCAGAAAAACACAAAGACATAGAGGTTCTGTCACTCTTGCCGCAGAAATTATATAATCACATGCGTAAGTGAACTGGTTAGTGCCATTGATGAGCACACAGAACCTGAACTCTAACACTGAACAGTCTATGTCTACACAAAGATCAGGTTCCCCAATAAGCAATAGACTGACCTCTGGAAATCTTTTGCGAAACCAAAAAGACACTGATGATCCCTTGCTTTCTGAGATGCATCCTTCAGGTAGAGTAACGTTCCTCAGTGTAGAATATCCTCGGACGACATTATTGTCGCCTGTAGTTATGCAATATACATTGGAGAAGTGAGCCGAAGAATTACGCACCCGTAGAGAGGTGCACATGAACACTTTTGATATCACTTTTTCTTTAACTTTATCCGGTTCAAATAATTGAAATACTCTACCCCCATAAATAATTATCACCTCAAGTTTAGGCAACAATTGAATACTACGTGGAAGCTGATTGAGTTTTGTGCATCTCCTTAGGTACAATCGTTCAAGGCCAATGAGATTTTGGACTGAAAATGGCAATTCTTCTATGGCAGTGTGGTCCAAATAAACATCTCGAATATTTTCCATCATTCCTAATACTTCTGGGAAACTCTGAAGACTTGTGCACCACCTAAGATCAAGAGTCTCAAGAGATGGCAACTTGATGCCATTTACAAAAGTATGGAGCTTGATGCATCCTTGAGCACTCAACAAAATGAGTTTATCAAGAAATCCAATTGAATCATGAATTTTAATTAAATTTGTGCAGTTATCAAGACACAATGCCCTTAAATTTGGGAGTCCAGAAAGGTAGGGTACTTGAATTAAGAATTTACAATCTTCAAAATCCATAAATCCCAAAGAATCAAACAACTGCAAAACAAAAACAATAACTGGTCTTACAGATTTTTAATAGCAGATTAATATATAAAAATCAAGAGCTATAAAACATATCAAAGTAAAGAAACAGTACATGCCTTGTGTGGTTTGTCCAATTTAAAGCAGCTATCAGGTAAACTGAGTATGATGAGTTCTTTGAGATGAAAATCAGAGGGTAAAGATGATGATGGATATCCACTCCAGTCCAACACTCGTAAGCTATTCGGGAGATGTTGAGCACCTCTAGAAAACTGTGCATCTCCAATAATAAGAACTCTGAGATTCCTCATCTTCTTGAATGCTTCTCCATTCCAATGCACTTTTTTATCTTTGCATTTCAAAATTATGACTTCAATTTTATCGGTTCCCTTTCAAGCACCAAGCATAAGTGAGAAATTTACAAACTATCTGGCATATTGTCCAGCTGCGAAATAATTGAGTCAACATATTACACTAAACAAGGAGGACTAAGAATCATATGTGATCTAGCACTTAATTCATTAATAATTTAAAAAAGGAGAATAAAGGAATGAAAAGAAAAGTCATGTTGAAGGATCTAACATACCGTATTTTCTAGCAAAACACGAACAATGTCCCGATCACACCACAACCTACTACGTTCACCAGGCTCACGTGTTGATTCCTGTCTAACAATTTCTCTACCCATGTCCTGAATCAAATCATGCATTCTCACATAACCCAAATTATCAATCTTTATAAGAGATCTGTCAATTAAAACTCAAATACCGTCTTCTGGGTGGAAACCACGAGCATGTAGCATTTCTTTGACATATGCTATTTTATATGTGTTGAAGAAACAAGCAATGTCAAGGAAAACATTCTTCTCATCTTCGGCTAAACCATCGTAACTTACTTTAAGTATTTCCTGAACCTCTGTATTAGGAACTCGTTCATATTTATCTAATGCAGAATTCCATTGATCAATTCTTTTACCATACAAGTTAGAACCTATTACTTCCAAAGCCAGAGGAAGGCCACTGGCATAAGAAAGGACACGGTTTGAAATATCTGCATAACTTGGATCAACTTTGTTACTTTTAAAAGCATTCCAACTGAACAATTCAAGAGCTTGTTTTTTGTTTAACTCTTTAACCTCATAAACCTTTATCACCCCATGAGCAGCTAACAAATGCTTGTTTCTAGAAGTGATAATGATCCGGCTGCCTGGGCCAAACCAATCATATCCTCCTGCAATTGCCTTTAACTGCTTCAGTTTGTCCACATCATCAAGAATCAAAGGAACCTTCTTTCGTTGGAGCCTCCTTTTTATTAGTGGAATTCCTTTATTGACATCTCCAGCCTTAATATATGTCTCTTTCTCCCCAAGTATTTCTGAAAGTAGTGTTTCTTGGAGTTGCACAAGGCCATGCTTTTTAATTGCCTTTTCTCTAATGTCAGCAAGAAAACACAAACCATCAAATTGATCAGCTATCAAGTTATACACAGCACGTGCAATTGTTGTTTTACCTATTCCACCAATTCCACAAATCCCTACCATGTTGACTCCCTCATCAGACCAAAGTCCTAGTAGAGATTTCACTTCTAGCACTGTAGATTGTAGCCCAACTGGGTTATCAGCAATATGTAAAGGAGTGTGATTGAGCTTTCTGGAGACCTCGTTAACAATGTTTTTGATAAACTTATGTTCAGATTGAGACCTGCACATTATAGAAGTTCATGTGAAGTGAAACAAAAGCATTGAACTCATGTTTATTTCATTCACATCAATCAAAATCTCATACAAATTATGTCTCCAATTAGTAAATTTCCTTCATCAAGAATCAGGTGCTATTTCCTTTTCCTTGCATATTAATAGACAAACAACAAAAAGAAAGGTAATAACATTATATATAAAAGGATGGTGTGAGGTACCCCTGTTTGAAATGCCAGCCAAACAAGTTAGCTGCTTCATATAAAGCCTCCCTCCACTTTTGTACCTTGCCCTTGTCATCTTGGAACCTTTCCTCATGTTTCACCAAAGCTTCTGCAAAACTCCCACTCTGATGTCGAACTTCTGATGGATTCACATCATAAAAAACTGGCCAAACTAATCGACCTTCTGCTTTTAAGTGCTTAAGGATCTCGACAAGTTCATCCAAACAATATGTTGAGGTTGCATAATTTTTAGAGAAAACAATGATGGCAATCCTAGATTCTTGAATGGCTTTGAGAAGGACTGGTTTAATTTCTTCCCCTCGTCTAAGCCCTTCATCATCAATGAAGGTGCGGATTCCCTTTTGATCCAGAGAATTGTAGAGATTGCCAGTAAAATTGTTCCTGGTATCTTCACCTCTAAAATTGAGGAAGACATCATAAGTCCATTCACAGGTGAAGGAAGATGAGGATATTACTGTTTCCTGTGCCATGATGACTACTGTAGCTGCTATAGATGTGAGAACTTAAAAATGGTAGACACCTAAAAGGGCAGCAAGAACAGATGATCAGGATTAGGAAGACCACAAGGTTGAGAACAGAAAGAGTGAAAGGTAACATTGGGATAGCAATTTACTGAAAATTCCCCCATATGCAATAAAACAAGGTTGTGAGGACTATCGAACCCACTGATTCAAAGCTCTATCGAACCCAGCCGTGGATCCCGCATACCTCGCGAGCCAAGCCCGACCATGAATAGCCTGCTAACCCCTACCCGAACACCATTGTTGCCCAGTGCCACCGTCTAGCTTGACCACCATTGCTAATCTAGTTTTGTGGTTTTATAAGGTGTTAGGGTAAATGGAAAAAGAAGATCCTCACGTGAACTTCGAGGTACTTTCGTACCAAACTAGTCACGTGCTTTCCTCTTGGTAATTGTTGTTAAACACATGACAGAAATTCTAATAGGAAGATTAAATTGCACAGTTAAAAAAAAAGTTAAGGATCGAATTTCATCTTTTTTAACCCATTGTTTGGATGTGTAGAGAAAATGAGAAGAGTGAAAATGAAAGAAAAGAAAATGGAGAGAAGAAAAAATGAAGAGAAAAATATATTTTTTTTATTATTATTTGGATGAAGAGAAAAAAGAGAAAAAAAAATAAAAAACTTTTTTTTCTCTTGTTTGGTTGAGAAGAAAAGTGAAAAAAAAAAAAAATAAAATCATACTAAATAACTAATATATCCTTCATTAAAATGTAATAAATGTATTTATCTCTTGCTCTTTATTTTATATCTGTAATCCATAATTTATAAATTCGATAAGATAAATTAATTTTACGACAAATTAATAAAAAAAAAACTTGATACCCAATTAATTTGAAAAAGATTTTTAATTATAAAATTGTTTTTGTCTACTTTAAAATTAGTAAGTTATTTAACTTCACATATCCTTCACATAATAATTATTATCACGATTGTAATCGCAACAAAAATTGTAAACAAAATTATTTTTAAAAAAAAATTAAGTCGCCACTAATTTTATTTAATTTATAAAAAAAATTAGAAAACCTAAGAAAAAATTCTTTAAAAACAAATTGAGTTCAATAGTTGACTGTGCGCATGAAATAATGGTAAAAACTAAATCTCATAGCACTCCTGCTACACCCGCCTTAAAGACTATCTTAAATTAATTGTACAAATTATTAATAACTTGAAAACATTTATTTAACCCCTTAAAAAAAATTTAAAAAATACTAAAAAATGGTGATTTGATTAAGATAATCCTATATTATTAAGGTAGAAAAAACAAAACCAAAGAAACATATTACTCTGAGACCAAGAACGTGAATGTTACATTCTCTTTTTTTTATTATTTTAAATGACATGTATTCTTTTTCATATAAAGTGTGTTAGAAAAGAAAAAAAAATTAAGCTAGACGAGAATTATGAAGACATGAAGCAAATGCAAACTTGACAGCAACTAAAAGAGTTGAGGTTGGACAATGTTGAGTCCAAAAAGTGGAACATGCACTATTTTCCTTATGTACTCTATCCATTATTCACAGCTGAATATAGACACCTTTTTTTTTCCTTTTTATATTAAATTACCCTTTTTCAACCAGTTTTTAGTTATGAAGAAACTCTGCATATTCATAGCACACACAGTATAGGCGCAACAATCAACTAGAAACAAGAAAATCAAAGCCAACCCTCAGAAATTAGAATACAGTACAACTCAAAAATCAATATCATATTGCTAATCTCTAAACATACACATCTGGAAAAAAGTAAAAAAAAAAAAACGACAAATCCCCATTCATCAATCATGTTATTAAACCCCCAAGCAAAGCAAAACCTGAACTCAGTATATATAAGCTATGTAACAAACAAAACGGTCCAGAGTTGCACCTATCACTATTTGCAACAATTCAATTGTGAGTCAAATTAAATTTTAAACTCCATGTTAATGATATGCATCCATGTGGAACAAAGTTAGCAACTAAATCTCATTCTCAAGTGCATGTATCAATTTACCAAGTTCAATTTTAAACCACTATGGTAATCTAACAAGGCAAAGAAATAAGGACTTTACATCAGATTTGAAGACACAAGGCAATCCTTCACAACTTAACAAACTCCGAATCAGCAAATATGAAAAGCAATATGAAAAGAAATAAGGCAGTCACACTCCTTGTCTGACAAAAATTCTTTGTACAAAAAGACCCTATAGCAAAAGGGGTAACCAACATCAGAGTTTAAAAATTAAAAGCAAGAAAAATAGCAAGTAAATAAGCAAACAAATTAAAGTATATAATATTTTGCATATCTTAATCAGTAACTATTACTAAACCTAATCATTTCACAAAGAGATTATGTATGACATCACATGATAAATGATCTAAAGGGGGAAAGTTCTAGAAGGTACCTGAAAATGGATAATACTTACTACACATCCACATATTGATTCACATGATGGTTCAAAAAAGTAAATTACAATGAGGCTACAACCCACCAAAATAATAGAAGATAGAGAACCAGATCCAAATTGATTTAACAATATCACACGTTCTCTTTCTCTTCTTTAGTCTAGACTCTAGACTCAACTATTCAATATATTTCCCCTTGTGAGTAAGTACGGTGCCGTGGCCAGTGAATTGACGAAAATGAAACCAACACATTTAAAAAAAAAAAGATGAAGGGATGAAACTTTTAAGACTTAACCAGAATTTTAATCCCTGTGTGGGGATCATCCACCAAAAAGGTCACATGTTGTCCACTCAACTGGCATAAAAATATAATAACAAACTATGCAACTGGTGATGGTGGAGGTGGAGACTAGTAATAGTATGGAGGTTTGGGTACTGGTGATGGTGGAGGTGGAGACTGGTAGTAGTATGGAGGCTTGGGCACTGGTGATGGTGGTGGTGGAGACTGGTAATAGTATGGAGGTTTAGGTACGGGTGATGGTGGAGGTGGAGGCGGTAGTAGTATGGAGGCTTGGGCACTTTGGTGATGGTGGAGGTGGAGGCGGTAGTAATATGGAGGTTTAGGTACCGGTGATGGTGGAGGTGGAGAATTATAGTAGTATGGAGGCTTGGGCACTTGGTGATGGTGGAGGTGGAGCGGTAGTAGTGGCGGTTTAGGTACTTGGTGAAGGTGGAGGTGGAGACCGGTAGTAGTATGGAGGCTTGGGCACCTTGGTGATGGTGATGGTGGAGGTGGAGGCGGTAATAGTATGGAGGCTTCATCGGTAGTAATATGGCGGTTTAGGTACCGGTGATGGTGGAGGTGGAGAATTATAGTAGTATGGAGGCTTGGGCACTTGGTGATGGTGGTGGTGGAGAATTATAGTAGTATGGAGGTTTGGGCACTTGGTGATGGTGGAGGTGGAGCGGTAATAGTATGGAGGTTTAGGTACGGAGTGATGGTGGAGGTGGAGATTGGTAGTAATATGGCGGTTTAGGTACCGGTGATGGTGGAGGTGGAGATTGGTAATAGTATGGAGGCTTGGGTACGTGTGATGGTGGAGGTGGAGATCGGTAGTAATATGGCGGTTTAGGTACCGGTGATGGTGGAGGTGGAGATTGGTAGTAGTATGGAGGCTTGGCACTTGGTGATGGTGGAGGTGGAGAATTATAGTAGTATGGAGGCTTGGGCACGGTGATGGTGGAGGTGGAGATTGGTAATAGTATGGAGGCTTGGGTACGGTGATGGTGGAGGTGGGGCGGTAATAATATGGAGGTTTAGGTACGGGTGATGGTGGAGGTGGAGAATTATAGTAGTATGGAGGCTTGGGCAATGGTGATGGTGGAGGTGGAGATTGGTAATAGTATGGAGGTTTCGGTACGGGTGATGGTGGAGGTGGAGATTGGTAATAATATGGTGGTTTAGGTACTTGGTGATGGTGGAGGTGGAGAATTATAAAGGCTTGGGCACTTTGGTGATGGTGGAGGTGGAGCGGTAATAGTATGGAGGTTTCGGTACGGGTGATGGTGGAGGTGGAGGCGGTAATAGTATGGAGGTTTAGGTACAGGTGATGGTGGAGGTGGAGATTGGTAATAATATGGCGGTTTAGGTACTGGTGATGGTGGAGGTGGAAATTATAGTAGTATGGAGGCTTGGGCACTGGTGATGGTGGTGGTGGAGCGATAATAGTATGGAGGTTTAGGTAGTCTTGGTGAAGGTGGAGGTGGAGGCGGTAGTAGTATGGCGGTTTAGGTACTCTGATGGTGGAGGTGGAGAACTATAGTAGTATCCGGTGATGGTGGAGGTGGAGGCTGGTAGTAATATGGAGGAGAATAATAGTGGACAGGTGGAGGTGGTGACTTATATACATAAGTAGGTGATGGTGGAGGTGGGGACTTGTATATGTAAACTGGTGCTGGAGGAGGGGGTGACTTGTAGTAATAAGGAGTTGGTGAAGGCTTGGACTTTTCACATTCTTCAAAATGCTTCTTTGAAGCATAAGCAAATGGCTTAGCTTTGAGCACAACTTCATATTTGTCCTTTGATTTCACCTTCAGGTTGGTTCCCTCGTTCAGCTGTTTTTTATGTATTAATGTTGGTTTCAGACTTTCAGTCATGATGTTACAATGTATGTGATGCTGAACTGCACAAGATTTCCATGCTTTCCTTATTTCCAAGAATCACATATATAGCTTAATGTATCTTATGCGCCCAAAAGCTTTCCTTTTAAGTTGCATCTGCAACTCAAACTCAAGAAACTTATGACCTTTTTTCAATTATTATTTGTAGATACCATCACCAAATTTCTCTGAAGGGAATCAGTTCAGAAATGCTTCCTTGATGGCAGACTTAGCTGGTGTAAAAGTTATAACTGAGGATGAGCTTGATTCAAGTACACTAGCAATTGCAATTGAAGAGATTTTAAGTACGTTGTCTTCATCTTCCATGTCTGTTATAAATTTCGGGTTTGGAAATCATTCCAGAAATATTCTTGAAGCATGCCATATGCTTGGATAAAGAAACCTAAATCACCATACTTGTTATTATTTGAATTTTATCATTTATTATATGATTTCATACTTAAGTACATAATATTGTAGAGTCTGTTGCACAAATTGTTTTAGGAAATACCATCACTTTAAAAAAAATCTTGGTACTACTATCTTTGTCACTGTCATTAACAGAACTTAAGCCATAAAATTTTGTTAATGGGTAGATTAAAAAGATAAAGATGCATTAAGATTATTAACATAAAAGAAGAGCTGAAGATCATTATGACTGGGCTCACTGGAGTACAAATAGAAGACAATTAAAGGTTGAACCGATAGTATTTGGTATCTTCATTCTTCAACATTATTATCCTAATGACAGTTAAGAAGCACAAAAACAGAAAACCAAATTCAGCCCTCAACAGTGGTTTGATAACCCATCCAAGCATTTCAACGAACAGATTGTAACAGAGCACCAAGCTTCCTATGAGTTACTCAAATTATACAAAGCAATGAATGAATGGTTATCAAAGCAATGAATTCACCACATGCATGTCCCAAACCCAGTAAACCCAGAAGAAACCCACCCAAAATTAACCCAGAAAAAAAAACCTGTTTGCTGTGACAAAGCTGCCCAGAAAATTCCCTTGGCTGCTGCGACTGAAACCAACCCAACAAAGCCCTTATGGGAGATAAGAGACCGAGAGAGATAGAGAGCGATAGGATGTGAGAGATGAAAGTAGTTTAAAAAGGAAAGAGGTAGAGTGTTACGCTGGCGCGGTGGCGCGGTGGCGAGGTGGGGGCGCGTTCAGAGCGGCAGCGGCGCGTTGGTGACAAGATCTGAGTGCAGGCGGCTGGATCTAAGCTTAGTGGTGACGAGCGAGCAAGGCCGCCGGAGGAGAAATGCAGCGCTGGCGTCGCTGGACGCGAGGGAAGAAGATGGTGGGGGTCTCGAACTCAGAGGGTGGAGTCGCCGAGCTCCATGATAGGCACACGAATGGCTTGAACGGAAGAAAGGAAAGGGATTTCGGAGGTGAGTAGATGACAATGAATGTGGGGTATAATGGTTATTTTAGGTCTAATCTCTCAATCTCTCCCATTTTCTTCGCAGCACGGGCGAGAAAACTTTAAAGTGGATTCCACGGACTTTATTTTCTCTCCTCTATGTTTTCTTCTCTCATCTAAACGAGAAAAAACATCAAAATCATCTTATTTTCTCTTTACTCATTTTCTTTCCCCCTTTTTTCTCTCCAACCAAACGCAGTGAAAGTACATATGACTTTAAATTTAGGAGTAAATTAAATTTTTCTTTGTTTTATTTATTGTTAGGCTTTTCACTTTACCTTGGCCTAGAATGGTTGTTACCTAGTTAAATTTCATCAAAGCCCTCACCATGTGCTTCTAAATTCTTGGTTTTGACTTTTGAGGCACGAGAGTCTAGAGGCTTGAACCAAAGTTTAGGATATGAGAATACATTTCATATGCATTTTGAGGTTGAGTTCGGGCTTAACGGCTTTGTTTTAAGTTTTGACTTGTTTTTCACTAATGTTGGCCGATTATTATTTTTAGCTTTAAATTAATTATCTTTTGGTGAGTGAGTTAAAGAGAATTATTGATGGATTGAGGTAGTTTTTCTTATTTAGCGAGCAAGTTCTTTGGGTCTAAGTTATATAGATTAACATGCATTTTTTTAAATAGTAAAAGGAAAAATATAATTTAAAAAATTATATAAATTGAAAATTACACAGGAAAGCAAATAGTTAGGTAAAAAGTAAATACAATTAGGTAATGAGTAGAAATATTTAAAAATGACAACATGAAAAATAAAATGTGAGTTAGTTTAAACAGACTTTGATTTTGTCTTTATCACTTTGTTGATTTGTCTCATTTATTTTCTTGATTGTTTCCCCAGTTAGCATGTTGTTTTGATTTAAGTTAAATCATTGCTAACAAATTTGTCTTGAACATTTTACTTTTTCTTTTAATTAATTAAAACTAATCAACCTACAAATATTTTTTTTAAAGAATTATACAGAATTTAATTCTTTATTGCACTCTAGAATATGTTAAAGTGCAAGTCAGGCCAATTTAAATATCTTACGTGTTTTTAATTATTTAAAATATAAATAACTCATTTTTATTTTGATTAGTTTTCAATTTAAAATTACATTAAATAATTTAGTCAAAAGTTTATTTGAAGTTAACTACAAAGTACAAACTACTTTAATCATTTAATTAACTAATTTGATCACTTATAAGAAAGAATGCAATTAACTATTTATCTAAATAATTTATTCACTTTTCTATGTTACATCACTTGGAGATATAAGAATATTCCTTAGTGGTAAATTAGAATTCAAAAAATAAAACAAAAAAGAAAAGATTTACAACTGACAAAATTTACATTCTTAATTTATATAGTGCATCTTCATGTCAGCAGATTAATTTTGATAAGTTCACAATTCTTTTCAGCCCAAATACTTATGCATTTTTAAAACAAGATATTCAGGTGGCATGCAATATAAAATGTGTGGCTTTATGGGGAAAGTAGTTGACATTTCCTACCATAATAACTCAATAAAGAAAAGGGTTAAAACTCAAATAGTGAAAATCCTTCAACTATATTCAGTGCGCAATTTACCTTCTGAGTAAGAAAATAGTGCAAATCACCCCCATAATGTTTACGTATTGTGCTAATAACAACACTGTTAACCATCCGTCTACTTAGTTAACAGACGCCACAGGTGATTCCAGATAAGAATAATGCTCAAAAGAGGCAGCCTTCATTCTCAACCTCCTTCGTTCACCTAACGCATAGCATAGGTTTCATTTCAAAGGAAGATTATCCTCTATCCTTTGAGCCTGAACTTATGTGGGTTATTTGTTTTTAATTCTTACTACCAACAGATTGAAGTTATTGATTGCAGTTTGGCTAGATTAGGTGCTGGATTACTTGCAATTTGTGAAGAATTTTGTTGTACAGTGTATCTATGGATCGATTTCTTCCAATTGCTCATAAATTTTGTAAGTGAGAGAAGGACCAAGTTTGCCAATACTCAAAGTTCTAATGTTTCTACACAACTACTCATTTAATCAAAAAGGTCTCTACGATTGGCCAAATACTCAACCAAATGCTACAAATGCAAATGGCTCTCCATAAGCTTGTTGTCATGTTGGATTTAGCATGTAATATCATATTAATAAGGAATTCTATCCCCTATTAGCAACACCTCCAGCAACACTACATAAACAATAAAGCAAAAGCTTCAATAATAATTCAATCCATGTCATGAATGAAATATGCAACTTTTCTATGAAATTGTATCAAACAGTTGATGTGCGGTCATAGATATATGCCAACTAATTTCACTTCTAAAGTAAACACACCCAAGACCATGAGCTCAATAGAACCCTTAATCACAGCATCTACAGGTTGAGTTCTAACCAAATAAAAATATATGGTAGAAGATGTTTATGGTAGTGTGTTTGGTTGCAAGAGGATGCTGTCCAAAACCCTTCAAAAGATGACAAACAGTAGATGATCAAATGCCTAGCGTTGTCATGCACAATCCTGTTTGCGCAGCCTGTGTCAACCATGGCGCCAAGAAGTACTCAAGCTGCAAAGCTGTGCCTTTGGGGAGAGAGGCTGAGATGGGTACGAATTTGGGAAAGGAATCTAAGCCTCCTCCATCTTTTATTTAACGCATGTTTGACATAATGTGTTATGAGCACCATGTGAAAAGGTTAGGAGCTATTTTGCACTATTTTTTAATTGATGGGTAACTCTCACAAGATGTATAGTTCAAGATGGTTTTTTGCAATTTACCTTAAAAAAATTACACTTTTCAATTTGTGAAGGACCAAATTTGGAAGAGAATTAAGGGTTTGGAAAGAAAAAGTTGTTGTTGTATGGGGGAAATAAATTATTCTTACGTATATCATGAATTACTTCAAAATTCTTCAAATTATGTGCATGAACTTGTATTCATGATGGGAAAGTTTTGGTGGAGTGATTAGACAAAGAGTGAAAAAATTCATTGGCTTAGTTGGGACAAAAGGATGTGGTTGGTTGGGGCTAAAAGATTTGCACACTTTTAATTTGCTCATATGATGAGGGATTTTGTATTTAATTGTTGTAACTTATCATTCTATAAATTAAGGAGGCTGAGAAGGTTATTTTAAGCCATTCAGCTATCATAACTTGGTATCAGAGCTAGGGTTTGATCTGGTCAAGAACTGCTCTCCGGCAACTGTCTCCGACCACCGTCATCGGCCACCGTCTCCGATCACCAAAGTAAGGTGACCGGACAACTCAGAAAGCGCCGGCAATCCGTTTTCGAGAAGACCCACCTCCGTTCTCTGTCGTACGTGCCGTCACCGTCCGCAGATCTCCGCGTGCGTGAGCTCCACGCGCCGCCGTCCACGCGTCGTTTCGTCCGCGCGTCATCTCCGTCTTGTTCGCCGACGTCCTCTGGCTTCCTTTTGACTATCAAAGCCCAGTTTCAAGAACTTTCATTCTTCTCCTTCTCAGCCTCCTTAATTTATAGAATGATAAGTTACAACAATTAAATATAAAATCCCTTGATTTTAGGGATTGACTATTAACAACTATATCAAACAATATCAAGCTATATCAAACTATATCAAATCTAATCAAATAATGTCAACAATGATGATTGTCATCAACTATTTCACTCAAAAATTTAAACTGTTAAGTGAAGGTATATGAATAATTTTATATATCTAATATATTTTGTTATGCAAAAATCCTTTGAACTTTAAGCTGGCGGTAAATATTAAATTCTAGATCACTTGGTCATAAAGATACTATATTATAAATTATCTCTCTAAAAAACTTAAGATATTTAAATGAAAATACATAAATGACTTTTGTTATATTTCTAATATAACTATTTTAGGTAAGAGTTTTTTGGACTTGAAACGTGCATGAGTAATATACAAATCTATTTTTACTATATGTTTATATTTAACTTTTATTTAGAAGAATGTAGATGATAATGATTGAACACATGACTACTCCATCATAAAAATTATGATACTATGTTATGTACCAACTCTTTTAAAAACTTTTGTTAATTGAAGACACATAAATGATACAGCGATCTAATGCAAGCAGCTCATTTGGGTGCAATACCCTTCTTTCACGTTAAAAAGTATTATGGAGTGTATATGGGTGTTGGAGTTGGGCTTCATCAAGCGGATTGGCGATGGACAGTCCACAAAAATTTGGATTGATCCAAAGCTACCTGTTGCACAAAACTTTAGAAGTGCACCAGTGCAGAACCCCCGCGTCTACGACATTACACTAGAACACGTTTCGCAACTGATGTTTAACCAACTGAAGGGAATGGAACGTTGACCTTAACCTTATTAGATCTTTATTCTCGCTTATGGATGCGGCAACTATCTTAAGCATCCCGCTCTCTGGTAGACACATTTCAAATAAGTTCTACTGGTTCCATGACTCTAAGGGGACCTCTTCGGTGAAAAGTGCCTACAAGGTGGCATGGAATCAAGTTCTAAAGTCTAAAGGTTCTCGTGGTGCCCCGGGGTATGAAGTGTGGGATGCTAATAGTCAGGCTAGGGAGTTATGGAAATTCCTTTTATCAAATGTGCTCTTATCTATTAAGAACAAGGGGAAATATAACGATAACTAGCACTTAAGCATGACATGACTGATTTGTCTAATGCAATGCAGCTTACAGACAAGATTAGTCTCACCAATTTGCTCAAAACAATTATCCCTTGCAGTCATCCTCTCTTAAGTGTACTTGTGACATACACAACTAAGTTTTAATGCAAATAAATGAGATTAAAGAAAGTCAGTAACACATTCTTTTAGATATTACTTTCAATATTTAATTTACTATTAGTACACACCATATACTTAAAAGGATTATTAAGAGAAGAATACTAACAATACTTACTTTTGAATTAATAATAAAATAAGTGTTAAAAGAAGTATTCAAAAGAGTATTGTTAATATTTCTCAGTAAGATTATGAAGATGTTTGGTTACATGTGTGATAAAAAAGGCATCACAGCACAGGCACATAATTGTGTACTACAGTATATGTGAACACCCAATTTTGTCCGGGTTATTAAAAAAAAAAACTTTTTAATGCAAATTTTTTTTTTTAAAAAAAAGAGAAAATAATTTTGGTTATGCTAATAGGTGTTCTTTGGTTGCTTGACCCTTTTCTTTTTCAGCCCAAAAGCTTGTTTAGTCCACTCCTTTATAATTGCAAAAATTTACAAAAAAAATCAAATAAATAAAAATAATAATAATAAAAAGATGAAGAACCTACCGTAAAACCTTTCATGCTTTTTCCATTTTTTTTTCTCTTTTTGCATTTTGAGTATGAATCCACTTTTACTTTTATTTGGTTTTTTTCTTTTTTGCCTTTTTTTAACCAAGCATCATGCATTGATGCAATAACACTGCAACAAAGGCTGCTTTGCTCCCCACTTCCTTTTGGCACCATGCACACACATAGCCACTCACTCACTGCACTCACGTAGCACCCCCTTACTGCACTCACTCACGTTCTCACCAGTACACACACTACACTTTCTTTTTTTATTTCCTTTAACCATACTACACCAGCACACACATGAACGGGGAACATATAAAAAACTGCATGAAGCAACAGGGGCTACATAATGGATAATTTTTTCTCTTTCACGGAGGGAACGGAGACAACATTTTCTTTCTCCATTCTTCTCTTCCAACGCACACAGAGAACAACCTCACCATTTTACTTCATGCAGCTTTATCTTCTCCACACGGCACCCACTTCACCTTCACCACCATCGATCTTCTTCCACCTCTAATAGTCACTGAGTTGACTCACCCTCACCTCTTCCATACCTCCATTTTTTCTCTTCACCCAAACCTCACCACTCTCCATTCTTTCCCCCATAACTGAAGAACCCTTGCAAAACCATCGTGCCACTCACCCTCTTCTCCCTTTTTCCATTTTCGGACCTCCACGAAACCCAGCCACCTTTGCCCAAACCGTGGACCGCCGCGAACCGACGCCGCCGAGCCACCACGATCCACGATCGCTCCCCGCACCGGTGTCGAGCTAGCTGCACCTCAACCCGACGAAACCGGATCGCAATCCGCCGTCCCGGCCACGTCGCGTCGCCGTCCTCCATCCCGGAAGACCGGCTCCTCCGCGCGCCCGCTCGCCTCCGTCTCCCTCGAACCACCAGTCTTCCGCCACTCGTGCCGCACGAACCCCGACTCGGCACCGGTCCCCGAAGCGCGTGCGGCGCCGTCTTCGCTCGAGCTCCAGTCCGCACACCCCGAGTCCGTCGTCCAGCCGCCACTTGCGCAGCACGAACCGTTCCAGATCTGGCACCAGCGCTCCACGAACCCTCCAGATCCGGAACCACCGCGCAACCAGCCCTGCTCCGTCGCCTGAGACGCGCACCACCGCACCACCGGCCGTCACCTCCTCCGTCGCCGTCCAAAGCAATCCGAGAAGCACCCCTTCCCTAAGTTCGTTTCTCTATTTTCGTTTTCATGTTTTGCTGCCAAAGTTGTTTTATTATTATTATATCCTTCGTTGTTTGATTTTTTTTTTTGTGTTGGTGAATGTTGTTTGTGGTATTACAATATATGTGTGCATGCTTTTAGAATTTGGGCGAGTTCTTTGTTTCTTTTCTTGTTTTGGGTGAGTACATTTTTTTTCTTTTTTTTTTTTTTAGAGAATTATGTCAATGGGCTCATTTGGTAAAAAAGGTAAAAAAAAAAAATCTAAAAAAAAACAAAAGGGTAAAAAATATGTATGAAATAATTTAAATCTTTTCCTTAAAAAAATAAAATAGGATTAAATGAGTTGTAATAGTTCGTTAGTTCTTTTTTTTTTTTTTAGAATCTTCTCGAAAGTTTAATAATTTATTTTTTTTTAAGAAAAATAAAATAAAATAAAATAGGATAATTAAGTCTTTGTTGAGAAAAGTTAAAAAGATTAATGAGTTTGTAAAATTGTTAATCTTATAACGTTGATAATCATCCGAGTTGTGACATTGATGATGATTCTAATTTTAAAAAAAAAATCAATCAATAAAAATGGGATTAGTTGAGTTGCTGACATGAACTTGTTAATCTAAACTTTTAGAATTGTCTGAGTTGCGACAGCTTGACAATTCTTTCTTTTCTAAAATAATAAAAAATCGAATAAATTTTCAAAACAAAAATATTTTCAAAATTAAAAAATAAACAACCCACAATCGTTTTCTTAAGAACTACGTGACTTTGAGTTCCTCATTGCACCTGAGGGTACGTAGGAGCAGAATCTCAGTTCTGTCAAGCCAAAAATTAAATTTTCATAATTTATTTGTTTGTTTAGTTTTTAAATAAATGGGTAAAATAAATTTTTTTTTTAAGATTCATAAAAATTGCACAACTGATTTAAGGTAACCGTTTTAGGGCGGATGTATTAGGGGTGCTATGGGGTTTAGTCTCCACCCTTCCCTATGCATAATTAGACTCCCGAACCCGAGTTTTCGAACGTAGACCATCATTTTTGGGTTTTCCAATTTTTCCCAATAAAAATAAAATTGGTGGCGACTCCCTTTTAAATTTTGTTAATTTAAGTCGTTATTCCGCCGCGATCCGGTCGCGCAGGTTAGCGACTCCACTGGGACATTTGAGAGTCAAGCCTTTGTAAATTGGTTGTGCATTTTTTTTTTGTGACATTTATATGTGTGTTTTACCCTTTTTTGTTTTATTTTGTTTTCTTTATTTGTTTAATTTGTTTATTAATTATTTTAACTGTGATTTTATGTTATTATGAAAACTTTAGGATAGAGGATTCTTGGGAATTTGTTTTGCGTTTGTTTTATTAGAATATAAAGATTTGTATGCTCCTTTACACACACTGCAGTTGCACGTGTCTCACACATATTCGAGTGGGGCCCTATACCCGGGTCTGAGTGAAACCTAAGTTAGGTAGAGGTTGCGTAGTGATAGCCATTTTGGATGTACATCCTGTTTGGTTATCGCGAAAACTTCATCTAGAGTGTGTCTTTTTCATGAATGTCCTGCACTTGGTGGTTTACCTACTATTTGTGGTTAACATTATGAAACGGGACTTAACTCTAGAGACTTTTAGAATAGTAGAGTCGCCCAATGAGAGTTATCACAAATTAGAAAGACTCATAGATCCTTATGGTAGAACTCTCCAAATTTAGGACAATCTCATTAGGACACAAAGGGAGCATAGTTATTCTTTATCTTCTCCTCACGTCTTTCATTTTTTTTTTCATGCATTCTTGTATAAATCCATGTTTTATTTTAAAAAAATAAAAATAAAAATAAAAAAGGAAAAATCTCATTTTAATGTGTTCTGTTTTTTTAAATAAAATAAAATAAAATAAAACTTGAACCGTTGCTCGCCCTCGGAAAACGCAGATCGCACAAACCCGATCCTACGAGACAAGGTCGCAAACTAGGCTGCAACAAATGTCAAACTCAGAGAGAAATTTGGGTCAAGAGTTGGATGAAATGAGGAAAAGAATTGATGCAATGGCAGAAAGACAATCGAGGGTCGAGAATTTACTGAGACAGTTAATCGAGACCCTTAGAACAACAAATGGAACTCCTGTCGGCGCTGGAGCAAATGCAAATCAAGGGGATGGTTCCATGAACAGAAGTCCTGAAGGGAAGAATAACAATGCTCAGGAACAGTCAGTGAATATATTCCTGAATAGTAACTTAGAAAGAGAAAAATCAAGAGATGAATTGATCGGGAAGATGCAAGCACAAATTAAAGCCATTCAAGGCCCTAACTTGCATGATTCAGTGGGAATCAATGAACTGTGCCCGGAGGCCGAAGTCAATATCCCTAAGGACTTTGAAATTCCAGACTTCTCAAAGTACGATGGAAGCACCAATCCAAAGTTTCATCTGAAGTCTTACATCACCAAAATGGCCATTTGGTCACGTGATCAGAAATTTCTAATCAATTTCTTTCATGAAAGCATGACTGGGCCAGCTTTGGAATGGTATATGCAACTTGACCATTCGAGGATTTCTTGCTGGGATGATTTGACAAATCTATTCTTAGGGCAATATCGGTTCAACATCGACATTGCACTTACCCGAGAACAGCTAAGAGCAATGCAAAAGAAGAGTGATGAGATTTTCAAGCAATATGCTCAAAGATGGAGAATGTTGGCAGCCCAAGTTCAACCACCATTGACTTCATCAGAGATGAGCTCGTACTTCATGGGGACCTTAGGAGCCCCTTTTATTGGGTTGATGGCAGGGGTTGCCTATGAGAATTTTTCTGACTTAATTTTGGCAGGAGAAAGGATTGAGAACCTTGAAAGATCAGGTAAGTTACCTGCTGAAGATACAGAAAGTAGCTTTCCTAAGATGGTGGAACCGACAATGGAGGAAGAATCAGAAGTCAGTGCTTACCAGATCTCATACCAAGTTCCTTCGCCGCGTTCATATGTCCTAACTCATCCTGTCTATACCAAGCGCCTTCAGCAACTCGAAACCCCTGAACAATTGGAGACTTGAGGCGTGTAAGTTGATTTGATTGTCATCTTAGACTTTTGTGATGCTTGAACTTATGTAAACTCTCTTGAAGCATTAATGTAATAGATTTGCATGGATCTTAACATTCTTGGCACTCATGTTCTTGTCATTTCTTTCTTATCACTCTTTTTTTTCCTTTTCTTACTTTCCTTTCATTCCAGAAAAACTTTTGGTGGTCATGAAGCCCACGTGTACAGATGCCCTTTCTCTAACGCAAAAAAAAAAAAGAATGCATCAATAAGAAAAATAAAATGGAGCAAAGAAGTGATCACTTGATGTGCACAATATTTTTGTCTTTAAATTAATTTTTTTTTTGAAAATAAGCAATCAAGATTTGAAATGAAGATTGGTCATCTTTCTCTTTCCTACACAAAAATTCATAATCCCTCGTTATCCTTTTTTGAGCCTAAAAGTTTTTTCGATAAACCCTGGACAAGGACCACCCCTACACTAGGGGACAACACAAAACAAATGCTAATTATCACGGTATTTCTTTTAAGCATAATAAAAAGGGAAGAAAAGGTGAAAGGGGCAGGAAGTGAAAAATGATGAAAAACAAAAAAAAAATGAAAAGCGAGAAAGGAAAGAAAGAAGAAAGAAAGTGAAATGAAATGATTCGTGACAAAGGTGAATGATTAAAGTGAAAAGAAAGGGAAGGAATTGAGAATAATAAAAGAAAATGTGTTTGAAAATGCAAAAATAGTTGACAAGGTTCAATTTTGAACAAGGATCCTTAGTCCCATTTAACCCTTAAACACTTATTTGAGCCTTATATCTTTCATTTCATAACCACTAACCTTGACCACGTTACAACCCTTAAAAAGTCCACTCTGATTAATGAATGATTGCTTTTATTTTCATAAGTTTTAATTTTGAGACAAAAGGTTATCCTCGTCTAAGTATCTAGTTCATTGCTTCTTAAAAAAAAAAAGAAGAAGAATAAAAAGAAAAATGGGACTTACTCAGGGGCAAGCTTCTACCCTGTTCGAGTTGGCTCTATACTAGGGTATTTTTCTCTAACTCGGTGTAGACTACTCTGGGACAATTTTTTGGTTCATCTTGGTCTTACAATAGGACAAGTTTCTGCCCTGTTCAATTAGATTCCAAACTGGGGCAAAATTTATCCTTGGTTCAATTTGACCTACACTAAAGCAAGTCTTATAGTCATTGGGGTGTCTGCCCTATTCAATTCAGTCCTAAACTGGGGCAAATTTCTCTTCGGTTCAATTTGACCTAGACTGGGGTAATTTTTCAATTCGGTTTGATTTGACTTACACTGGGGCAAATTTCTCTTTGATTCAATTTGGCTTGATGTAAATCATTGACCATAATGCCCAGTAGGTTGACTTTTATAAAGGTCGAACCAATCCATACTGGGGCAACACCTTTTTAAATGCCACACCATTTTTGTGTCTTTTTCCATATACTATTCCTTTGTAAATACCCTTTCTGTAGTCAAACTCCCAAGGTCAATCTGGAAGTTGTTCTTTTTGAATTCATGTTTGTCTGTTACGTAATGCTTCAAGTAAGGTGAATATGAGTACAACACCATGATTTGACCATCTAATGGTAGCTCCCTGATGAGCAATTCAGACCAAAAAGAACTCGTAAGTTCTAATTCAAGAGGAGATGTTATCCCAGGAGATAACCCAGAATCAAGAGGTACCCGAAAAAGAAAGAAAGGAAGAAATAGAAGTGAAGATTTTAAAGAGAGCTAGGAAGAAGAGAGGGACTGTGTTCCTAATGAGCAAACTTGAAAGGGAAGGTACTCAATGTTTGAAGTTTCTAAGGAATTTGAGACAAGCTGATAAGCCCTAGTTTGCGAAAGCCTGCTCCCGGGTTCGGTGGTCAAGGTTTTTGAGGAAGCAATTGGCATCAAGTACACAAATAAAAGGTTTTTGATATGATGTTTTCAATCTATTGATAGGACCTTTAGATTTTGAGTTGCAGGAATGAACAGTACAACATCTTTTGATGAGATAATAAGTTACAACAGCTTTGAAAGTGACGTCTTTGGCTTTCACGCTAAGCTTCACTATAAAAGAACAGACAAAGGTTTTTTTTTTTAAAAAAAAGAATAAATAAAATAAAAAATCTAGGTCCATGACTTGATGAAGTGTAAAAAAAAAAAATCCAAGTCGTTGGCTTGGTAGCTTTCACAAAAACTTTTTTTGGTCCATGACCTAATGATCTTTCCTAAAAGAAAAAAAAAAAAGAAAAAAAAAAAAAAAAAAGAAAAAGAAAAGAAAAAGAAGAAGAAAAAAAAAGAAGAAAAAGAAAAAGAAAAGAAGAAAAAAAAAAAAAGAAAAAGAAAAAGAAAAAAAAAGAAGAAGGAGAAAAAAAAAAAAGAAGAAGAGAAGAAAAAAAAAAGAAGAAGAAAGAAGAAAAAATTTCTTTTGGGCCAAGCCTATTGTCATTTTAATTTCGGGACACAGAAGCCCACTGCATTTTAAATTTTCGGGACACAGAAGCCCACTGCATTTTAATTTTCGGGACACAGAGGCCCATTGCATTTTAAATTTTGGGACGCAGAAGCCCATTGTCATTTAAATTTCGGGACACAGAGGCCCACTGCATTTCATTTTCGGGACACAGAAGCCCACTGCATTTTAATTTTCGGGACGCAGAAGCCCACTGTCATTTAAATTTTTGGGACGCAGAAGCCCACTGCATTTAAATTTTCGGGACACAGAAGCCCACTGTCATTTAAATTTTTGGGACGCAGAAGCCCACTGCATTTAAATTTTCGGGACACAGAAGCCCACTGTCATTTAAATTTTCGGGACACAGAAACCCACTATCATTTATATTTCGGGACACAGAAGCTCACTGCATTTCATTTTGGGACGCAGAAGCCCACTGTCATTTAAATTTCGTGACACAGAGGCCCATTGCATTTCATTTCGGGACACAGAAGCCCATTGTCATTTAAATTTTGGGGACACAGAGGCCCATCGCATTTCATTTCGGGACACAGAAGCCCACTGCATTTTAAATTTCGGGACACAGAAGCCCATTGTCATTTAAATTTCGGGACACAGAAGCCCATGTATTTCTTTTCGGGACACAGAAAGCCCATTGCATTTAAATTTTCGGGACACAGAAGCCCACTGCATTTTAAATTTTCGGGACACAGAAGCCCACTGTATTTTAATTTTCGGGACACAGAGGCCCATCTCATTTTAAATTTCGGGACGCAGAAGCCCATTGTCATTTAAATTTCGGGACACAGAGGCCCACTGCATTTCATTTTCGAGACACAGAAGCCCACTGCATTTTAATTTTCGGGACATAGAAGCCCACTGCATTTTAAATGTCGGGACACAGAAGCCCACTGCATTTTAAATTTTGGGACGCAGAAGCCCACTGTCATTTAAATTTTAGGACACAGAGGCCCACTGCATTTCATTTCGGGACATAGAAGCCCACTGCATTTTAAATTCTGGGCTAAGCCCACTGTCTTTTAAATTCCGGGCCCAGCCTATTGCCTTTTACAAGTTCAGGTCACGAGGTCACCCAGCTTATTTCCAAAAAAAAAAAAAATTCTTTTGATCAATAAACGTCAATTGAGCTGCGACAGCTTATTGACAATACGGTGACGTCTCTGGCTTTACGCTGAGCTTCACCCTAGAAGGATTGACGACGCTGGGACAGCTCGTAAATCTGTTGTTGAGTCCACTGCCATTTCAAAGTTTAGGTCAAGCCCATTGTCTTTTGCGATTTCGAATCACAAGGTTACTTAATGTCATTTAAGTTCTTTTTTTTTAAAATAAAAAATAAAAAAAAATAAATGTCAATTGAGCTGCGACAGCTTATTGACAATACGGTGACGTCTCTGGCTTTACGCTGAGCTTCACCCTGGTAAGATTAACGATGCTGCAATAGCTCGTAAATCCACATTTGAGCTCACTAGTTTTCAATCAGCATCTTTGCTTTGTCCATTCACATTATCTCATGCATTGCCGGACAAAATTTAAGTTCACGTCTTTACTTGTTTCTTATAATGATAATAGGAAAACTGTGGTTATTCCTAATATCTAGTAACAAACAAGTAAAGAGGGGCAACTGTGAACACCCAATTTTGTCCGGGTTATTAAAAAAAAAACTTTTTAATGCAAATTTTTTTTTTAAAAAAAAGAGAAAATAATTTTGGTTATGCTAATAGGTGTTCTTTGGTTGCTTGACCCTTTTCTTTTTCAGCCCAAAAGCTTGTTTAGCCCACTCCTTTATAATTGCAAAAATTTACAAAAAAAATCAAATAAATAAAAATAATAATAATACAAAGATGAAGAACCTACCGTAAAACCTTTCATGCTTTTTCCATTTTTTTTTCTCTTTTTGCATTTTGAGTATGAATCCACTTTTACTTTTATTTGGTTTTTTTTCTTTTTGCCTTTTTTAACCAAGCATCATGCATTGATGCAATAACACTGCAACAAAGGCTGCTTTGCTCCCCACTTCCTTTTGGCACCATGCACACACATAGCCACTCACTCACTGCACTCACGTAGCACCCCCTTCTGCACTCACTCACGTTCTCACCAGTACACACACTACACTTTCTTTTTTTATTTCCTTTAACCATACTACACCAGCACACACATGAACGGGGAACATATAAAAAACTGCATGAAGCAACAGGGGCTACAGAATGGATAATTTTTTCTCTTTCACGTAGAGAACGGAGACAACATTTTCTTTCTCCATTCTTCTCTTCCAACGCACACAGAGAACAACCTCACCATTTTACTTCATGCAGCTTCATCTTCTCCACACGGCACCCACTTCACCTTCACCACCATCGATCTTCCACCTCTAATAGTCACTGAGTTGACTCACCCTCACCTCTTCCATACCTCCATTTTTTCTCTTCACCCAAACCTCACCACTCTCCATTCTTTCCCCCATAACCAGAACCCTTGCAAAACCATCAGGCCACTCACCCTCTTCTCCCTTTTTCCATTTTCGGACCTCCACGAAACCCAGCCACCTTTGCCCAAACCGTGGACCGCCGCGAACCGACGCCGCCGAGCCACCACGATCCAGCTCCTCCGCACCAGTTGTCGAGCTAGCTGCACCTCAACCTGACGAAACCAGATCGTGATCCGCCGTCCAGCCGCATCGCGTCGCCGTCCTCTATCCCAGAAGACCAGAAGCTCCGCGCAGCTGCTCGCCTCCGTCTCCCTCGAACCCGTTCCGAGTCTTCCGCCACTCGTGTCGCACGAACCGTGACTCAGCACCAGTCCGAAGCCGCCGCGCGGCGCCGTCTTCGCTCGAGCTCCAGTCCGCACACCCCGAGTCCGTCGTCCGCCGCCGCTTGTCGCGCGCACGACGCCGTTCCAGATCGGCACCCGCGCTCTCCACGAACCCTCCAGATCCGGAACCACCGCGCAACCAGCCCTGCTCCGTCGCCGAGACGCGCACCACCGCACCACCGCCAAGGCCGTCACCTCCTCGTCGCCGTCCAAAGCAATCCGAGAAGCACCCCTTCCCTAAGTTCGTTTCTCCATTTTTCGTTTTCATGTTTTGCTGCCAAAGTTGTTTTATTATTATTATATCCTTCGTTGTTTGATTTTCTTTTTTTGTGTTGGCTGAATGTTGTTTGTGGTATTACAATATATGTGTGCATGCTTTTATTAGAATTTGAAACTGAGTTGCTGTTTCTTTTCTTGTTTTGGGCCGTACACAGTTTTTTTTTTTAGAGAATTATGTCAATGGGCTCATTTGGTCAAAAAAGGTAAAAAAAAAATCTAAAAAAACAAAAGGGTAAAAAATATGTATGAAATAATTTAAATCTTTTCCTTAAAAAAATAAAATAGGATTAAATGAGTTGTAATAGTTCATTAGTTCTTTTTTTTTTTTTAGAATCTTTTGAGTTGGGACAGTTTAATAATTTATTTTTTTTAAGAAAAATAAAATAAAATAAAATAGGATAATTAAGTCTTTGTTGAGAAAAGTTAAGCGGGATTAGGTTGAGTTGTGACGAAATTGTTAATGCATAACGTTGATAATCATCCCGAGTTGTGACATAACTTGATGATTAATTTTAAACAAAAAAATCAATCAATAAAAATGAGATTATTAGTTGAGTTGCGACAATTGTTAATCTCATAACTTTTAGAATTGTCCTGCGAGTTGCGGCGAACTTGACAATTCTTTCTTTTCTAAAATAATAAAAAATCGAATAAATTTTCAAAACAAAAATATTTTCAAAATTAAAAATAAACAACCCACAATCGTTTTCTTAAGAACTACGTGGCTTTGAGTTCTCATTCTTGCACTGAGAGGAGTACGTAGAGAAGAATCTCGATTCTGTCAGCCAAAAATTAAATTTTTATAATTTATTTGTTTGTTTAGTTTTTAAATAAATGGGTAAAATAATTTTTTTTTTTAAGATTCATAAAAATTGCACAACCGATTTAAGGTAAGTTTTAAAGGCGGATGTATTAGGGGTGTTGTGGGGTTTAGTCTCCACCCTTCCCTATGCATAATTAGACTCAACCCGAGTTTTCGAACGTAGACCATCATTTTTGGGTTTTCCAGTTTTTCCCAATAAAAATAAAATTGGTGGCGACTCCCCTTAATTTTTGTTAATTTAAGTCGTTATCCCGCCGCGATCCCGGTCGCGACAGTATATATAACAAATTTGCTGATTTGCTTCTACAGAATCCAGCTACATCAAAGGGATTGGAGAGTATTGAAAAGAAGAGGGGGAAAAAAAGAAAAGAAAAAATAGCTGAAGCCACAATTGAAAAGAGGTCATGCTGTCATCAAGAAGGAAAAGGAAATCGCAATCCTAAAATATCAGATTATAAGAATATAGTAAAATGAATGGGAACAGTAACACAAATAAACAGTAAGGAGAAGGAATACGTGCTTGTTCACTAATACTCACAATCTAAAGCTTTTAAGAGTGGGACAACCATTTTGATTTGCATGTGTTTACTTGTTTAAGACAGAAAATAAGCTTCAACAAAATAGATAATGACTTCAAAAGTATTTCACTGCTAGAACATGATAAAAATAGGCCCTAAACAAAACTGAGGACGCATCCTGGCCAAGAACAACAGAAGCAGAGGCATCATAAACCGAAAGTTATTGTCTAAAGGCTCAACTCCATTTCTGATGCATCAAGAGATGTATCTCAACTACTTACTGCGCAACAAAAAACCTTTCTTGTGCTTTAACTGTCAGTTTGACAAAACTTGACATCTCACGCACTCTTTTGAGGCTTGGATTCTTGCAGTAGCAGAAATCACCATCGCAGTAGCAGAAACCATCAAACATCCTGTCAACACAATTAGGATTTGTGAATTGAATATCCTCCATGCAGGTATCTTGCTTGTATACATGAATGCTGCTCCATTTTATAGTTCCTGTGATGGTTCTGTTTTGGCCGGAACTTACACACTTAGGATCATATGGCCTGTGATATTTTAGCTCATATGAAACCTCAACATGATTCCATTCATGCTCTGAAAATACACTTTTGAGAATACCCTGGTCGGTCTTGCATCGAAGATGACCCAGAAAAACACAAAGACATAGAGGTTCTGTCACTCTTGTCGCAGACATTATATAATCACATGAGGAAGTGAACTGGTTAGTGCCATTGATGTGCACACAGAACCTGAACTCTAACACTGAACTGTCTATGTCTACACAAAGATCAGGTTTCCCAATAAGCAATAGATTGACCTCTGGAAATCTTTTGCGAAACCAGAAAGACACTGATGATCCCTTGCTTTCTGAGATGCATCCTCCAGGTAGAGTAACGTTGCTCAGTGGAGAATATCCTTGGATGACATTATTGTTGCCTATAGTTATACAATAAACTTTGGAGAAGTGAACATCAGAATTATGCACCTGTAGAGAGGTACACATGAACAATTTTGATATCACTTTTTCTTGAACTTTATCCGGTTCAAATAATCGAAATCCTCTATGCCCATAAACAATTATCACCTCTAGTTTAGGCAACAACCGAATGCTACTCGGAAGCAGATTGAGATTTGTGCACCTCCAGAGGCACAATCGTTCAAGCCCAATAAGGTTCTGGATTGAAAATGGCAATTCTTCTATGGCAGTGTGGTCCAAATAAACATCTCGAATAATTTTCCATCACTCCTAATACTTCTGGGAAACACTTAAGACTTGTGCACCACCTAAGATCCAGAGTCTCAAGAGATGGCAACTTGATGCCATTAACAAAAGTATGGAGCTTGATGCATCCTTGAGCACTCAACAAAATGAGTTTATCAAGAAATCCAATTGAATCATGAATTTTAATTAAATTTGTGCAGTTATCAAGACACAATGCCCTTAAATTTGGGAGTCGAGAAAGGTCGGGTACTTGAATTAAGAATTTACAATCTTCAAAATCCATAAATCCCAAAGAATCAAACATCTGCAAAACAAAAACAATAACTGGTCTTACAGACTTTTAATAGCAGATTAATATATAAAAATCTAGAGCTATAAAACATGTCAAAGTAAAGAAACAGTACATGCCTTGTGTGGTTTGTCCAATTTAAAGCAGCTATCAGGCAAACTGAGTATGATGAGTTCATTGGGATGAAAATCAGAGGGTAAAGATGATGATGGATATCCACTCCAGTCCAACACTCGTAAGCTATTCGGTAGATGTTGAGCACCTCTGGAAAACTGTGCATCTCCAATAATAAGAACTCTGAGTTTCCTCATCTTCTTGAATGCTTCTCCATTCCAATGCACTTTTTTATCTTTGCATTTCAAAATTATGACTTCAATTTTATCGGTTCCCTTTCAAGCACCAAGCATAAGTGAGAAATTTACAAACTATCTGGCATATTGTCCTGCTGCTAAATAATTGGGATTCTTACTTAAACATGGTGTATTACAATTAGGTGCACTAAGTTAATCAAGACTTAATATTTTCATAAATCTTTGTATCTCACAGTTAATTTTACGATATTTTATAAAAATATTAAATCCTGATTAACTTAATACATCCAACTGGGTACACTATGTTTAAGTAAGAATTTCTCTATCAACTATATGAGATATTGTCCTGCTGCTAAATAATTGAGTCAACATATTACACTAAACAAGGAGGACTAAGAATCATATGTGATCTATCACTTAATTCATTAATAATTTAAAATAGGAGAATAAAGGAATGAAAAGAAAAGTCATGTTGAAGGATCTAACATACCGTATTTTCTTGCAAAACACGAACAATGTCCCGATCACACCACAACCTACTACGTTCACCAGGCTTACGTCTTGATTCCTGTCTAACAATTTCTCTACCCATGTCCTGAATCAAATCATGCATTCTCACACAGCCCAAATTATCAATCTTTATAAGAGATCTGTCAATTAAAACTCGAATACCGTCTTCTGGGTGGAAACCACGAGCATGTAGCATTTCTTTGATATATGCTATTTTATATGTGTTGAAGAAACAAGCAATGTCAAGGAAAACATTCTTCTCATCTTCCTCTAAACCATCGTAACTTACTTTAAGTATTTCCTGAACCTCTTTATTAGGAACTCGTTCATATTTATCTAATGCAGAATTCCATTCATCAATTCTTTTACCATACAAGTTAGAACCTATTACTTCCAAAGCCAAAGGAAGGCCACTGGTATACGAAAGGACACGGTTTGAAGTATCTGCATAACTTGGATCAACTTTGTTACTTTTAAAAGCATTCCAACTGAACAATTCAAGAGCTTGTTTTTTGTTTAACTCTTTAACCTCATAAACCTTTATCACTCCATGAGCAGCTAACAAATGCTTGTCTCTAGATGTGATAATGATCTGGCTGCCTGGGCCAAACCAATCATATCCTCCTGCAATTGCCCTTAACTGCTTCAGTTTGTCCACATCATCAAGAATCAAAAGAACCTTCTTTCGTTGGAGCCTCCTTTTTATTAGTGGAATTCCTTTATTGACATCTCCAACCTTAATACCTTTCTCCCCAAGTATTTCTGAAAGTAGTGTTTCTTGGAGTTGCACAAGGCCATGCTTATTAATTGCCTTTTCTCTTATGTCAGCAAGAAAACACGAACCTTCAAATTGATCAGCGATCCAGTTATACACAGCACGTGCAATTGTTGTTTTACCTACTCCACCAATTCCACAAATCCCTACCATGTTGACTCGCTCATCAGACCCAAGTCCTAGAAGAGATTTCACTTCTAGCACTGGAGATTGTAGCCCAACTGGGTTATCAGCAATATGTAAAGGAGTGTGATTGAGCTTTTTGGAGACCTCGTTAATGATGTTTTTGATAAACTTATGTTCATATTGAGACCTGCACATTATAGAAGTTCATGTGAAGTGAAACAAAAGCATTGAACTCCGTGTTTATTTCATTCACATCAATCAAATCTCATACAAATTATGTCTCTAATTAGTAAATTTCCTTCATCAAGAATCAGGTGCTATTTCCTTTTCCTTGAAAATCACTAGGCAAACAACAAAAAGAAAGGTAATAACATTATATATAAAAGGATGGTGTGAGGTACCCTTGTTTGAAATGCCAGCCAGACAAGTTAGCTGCTTCATATAAAGCCTCCCTCCACTTTTGTACCTTGCCCTTGTCATCTTGGAACCTTTCCTCATGTTTCACCAAAGCTTCTGCAAAACTCCCACTCTGATGTCGAACTTCTGATGGATTCACATCATAAAAAACTGGCCAAACTAATCGACCTTCTGTTTTTAAGTGCTTAAGGATCTCGACAAGTTCATCCAAACAATATGTTGAGGTTGCATAATTTTTAGAGAAAACAATGATGGCAATCCTAGATTCTTGAATGGCTTTGAGAAGGGCTGGCTTAATTTCTTCCCCTCGTCTAAGCCCTTCATCATCAATGAAGGTGTGGATTCCCTTTTGATGCAGAGAATTGTAGAGATTGCCAGTAAAATTGTTCCTGGTATCTTCACCTCTAAAATTGAGGAAGACATCATAAGTCCATTCACAGGTGAAGGAAGATGAGGATATTACTGCTGGCTGTGCCATGATGACTACTGTAGCTGGTATAGATGTAAGAACATGAAAATGGTAGACGCCTAAGGGGGCAGCGAGAACAGAAGCTCAGGATTAGGAAGACCACAAGGTTTAGAACAGAAAGAGTGAAAGGTAACATTGGGATAGCAATTTACTGAAAATTCCCCCATATGCAATAAAACAAGGTTGTGAGGACTAACTACCAAGAAGTCTAATTTGTAACTTCCATATGGTTGATTAGGAAGACTTAGAAGACCACAAGGTTAAGACGTAATGAGTGAATGACAACTTAAGGACAGCAATTTTCTGAAAATTCCCTTATATGCAATAAAACAAGGTTGTAAGGACTCAGAATCCAAGAAGTATAGTTTGTACTTTCATACGGTTGACTAGGAAGACTTGGACTAATAACACTACGGACAGTGATGGAAGGAAGACGAGGATGTCATGCAATGTGAAAAAATCTTGAAAGAGAGACATGAAAGACCTCAAGTCAATGACTAACAAAATAAAACAAGGGAAACTTCTTCTTTTCTTCCTCAAAGCATGTCCAATTAATTTTGCCTTCTAAGCCTATTTTAGGAGTCCCTATTTTGGTAAACCAAACAGTTATCTGTAATGGAAGATTGACCCTGATTTTTTTTAAGTGTACCAAGCTCAAAAATGAATTTGGATTCTCCACTGTTACTCACAAACAAGATAAAGACAAAATTTATTGTAGAAGGACCCATCATCACTTATGTAGGGGTTAACCAACTTATACAAAAACAATTTATCTCCTTCTCTATTATAACAGGACAATCCCAAAAAATGAGCATAAAAAACCCATTTCAGTTTGATGGATTTCTTTTGTGGTTCAAGCAATCATGGAAACTATATAGGGGCTTCAGATATAGCCTTCTAGGCTGTGCATTTCCATCAATATTAGAAATTCATCTTTTATTGACACAAAATGTCAGCAGATAGATAATATTCGTCGGTGATAATATCACTGACGGATTAACGAAGGAACAAAAAATCATAGATGAAAGTGGTGTTGGTAAATATTAGCGATGTATATTACATCTATCGTTGAATAATCAACAGCATAGTTTGTTGGTAATTATAAATAATCCGTTGGTAAACATGTTGGGACTAACATTTCTTCCTACAGGTTTTGCCTATGGCATCTTAAAATTGCTGATGGAATGTCCTCAATATTTTATTGAAGGACATTCTGCTAGAAATCCTTCAGTAAATTTTATATTTGAATGGAAAGTGAAAGTGCGAAGAACACCAAGTGGCCGAAAATGATTCTAGATATAAGTGTGATAATTATCTTTTGTGTTCACTGGCACTAACAATCTATGATGATTATAGTGATGAAGGCTTGCAAGTAAATGATATGATAGAAAACTTGAGTAATTAAGACAGTTGTTGATACTAAGAATGATAAAGGATTACGAGTGAAGATATGAAAAGATGAAGATGAAAAATGGTGAGCTTCAAATCAATGAATTTTTGCATTTTGATTAAGTAACTTTTCCATTACAGAGAATGCTTATAGTGAATGAGTGTTTCAGGAATGAGCACCAAAAATAGTACGCCTCAAGATAGCACATAGTTACTAGAGAAAGGGGAACGCCTCATAATCTAAGTTTAAGAGAATATGAGGCTTGTAGCAATAATGTTGCAGTTGCTCTGCTGAGAAGAGTGTTAAGATAAAAAAATGAGAGAATGCTTCCTTAGCCACGACGGTAACGCGCTATGACACGCTTAGCTCGGTCAAAATGTCACTATCAAATTCACCTACCATTGTACTCATTGACATACAAAACGCCTAAAACGGATAAGGTGCATGATATGTCTCTATCATGCTTCGGTTAGAATGTTTTGTCCCTTTATACATGCGCCGCAGGGTTAGCGGCAATGGCAAGGAGCCTTGTTGCAACATATCCCACTTTTTTTTTTTTTAATTCTGCATTAAATGCTAGATAATGATGTTTTGTGAATGTGAAATCAACACCAACAGGTCACTGTCCAAGAGACATGGCCCCTATAAATACTGAATACAACTAATGGTGAGAAAGAGAGATGCTCTTACAAAAACCAAAAAGCAAGATAGTCCTTGGGTTGTAGAAATCCTGACTAGAAACATAGAGTGAACTTAGGCATTGCAAGAACATCCACGTCTCTTTGCGTTGAGAACCTTGAATCTTGTCAATATTCTGAAACAAGGAGCAAGGGAGAAAGGTGGAAGGTGAAAGACAATTTCACCCTTGCTCACTTGCTCCTCTACAATAGGCATTCTCAACATAAAAAAAGTTAATTAATCACAAGAAGAAATTTTGCTGGTCTGAGGCTCACTATTTTTCTTCTTTATCTTCTCATATCTTCATTCATAATCCCTTATCATCCTTACTATGAACAACCACCTTCACAACTACAACTTTCTATCATAATATCTACATACAACCTTCATCACTATATTTGTCATCATCATTGGCCATGAATACAAAAGATAATTATCACAGTCAAATCTAGAATTGCTTTCAACCACTCAATGTTCTTCCTCACTCTCACTATCTCCATCCAAAGAATAAGAATGATGATGATAATTAAAGGGACTCTCACTATGATGATAAAACCTTTCTTGCACAGTATGCTACACGAAAATTAGAAGTTGAAGAGAGGGTTTTATGCGTACTCTTCGACTTCTCTTTTTGTCGCCCACTCTTCGAAGTCTCAATTTGCATGTTGTGCCGCATACTGGGCAATAGTACCTTTGACAAATAGCCTCTCTTTGACAATAACCAAAAAAACCATCGCAGTAGCAGAAACCATCCAACATACTGTCAACACAATTAGGATTTGTGAATTGAATATCCTCCATGCAGGTACTTTGCTTGTATACATGAATGCTGCTAGATTTTATAGTTCCTGTGATGGTTCTGTTTTGGCCCGAACTTACCCACATAGGATCATATGGCCTGTGATATTTTAGCTCATATGAAACCTCAACATGAGCAATAGTACCTTTGACAAATAGCCTCTCTTTGACAATAACCAAAAAAACTATCGCAGTAGCAGAAACCATCCAACATACTGTCAACACAATCAGGATTTGTGAATTGAATATCCTCCATGCAGGTACTTTGCTTGTATACATGAATGCTGCTAGATTTTATAGTTCCTGTGATGGTTCTGTTTTGGCCCGAACTTACCCACTTAGGATCATATGGCCTGTGATATTTTAGCTCATATGAAACCTCAACATGATTCCATTCATGCTCTGAAAATACTCTTTTGAGAATACCCTGGTCAGTTTTGCATTGAAGATCACCCAGAAAAACACACAGACATAGAGGTTCTGTCACTCTCGCCGCAGAAATTATATAATCACATGAGGAAGTGAACTGGTTAGTGCCATTGATGAGCACACAGAACCTGAACTCTAACACTGAACTGTCTATGTCTTGACAAAGATCAGGTTCCCCAATAAGCAATAGAGTGACCTCTGGAAATCTTTTGCGAAACCAGAAAGACACTGATGATCCCTTGCTTTCTGGGATGTATCCTCCAGGTAGAGTAACGTTCCTCAGTGGAGAATATCCTTGGATGACATGATTGTCGCCTATAGTTATACAATATGCATTGGAGACGTGAACCTCAGAATTATGCGCCCGTAGAGAGGTACACATGAACACTTTTGATATCACTTCTTCCTGAACTATATCCAGTTCAAATAATCGAAATCCTCTATGCCCATAAACAATTATCACCTCTAGTTTAGGCAACAACCGAATGCTACTCGGAAGCAGATTGAGATTTTTGCACCTCCTGAGGTACAATCGTTCAAGCCCAATAAGATTCTGGATTGAAAATGGCAATTCTTCTATGGCAGTGTGGTCCAAATAAACATCTCGAATATTTTCCATCACTCCTAATACTTCTGGGAAACACTTAAGACTTGTGCACCACCTAAGATCCAGAGTCTCAAGAGATGGCAACTTGATGCCACGTCCAAAAGTATAGAGCTTGGTGCATCCTTGAGCACTCAACAAAATGAGTTTATCAAGAAATCCAATTGAATCATGAATTTTGATTAAATTTGTGCAGTTATCAAGACACAATGCCCTTAAATTTGGGAGTCCAGAAAGGTCGGGTACTTGAATTAAGAATTTACAGTCTTCAAAATCCATAAATCCCAAAGAATCAAACATCTGCAAAGCAAAAACAATAACTGGTCTTACAGATTTTTAATAGCAGATTAATATACAAAAATAAAGAGCTATAAAACATATCAAAGTAAAGAAATAGTACATGCCTTGTGTGGTTTTTCCAATTTAAAGCAGCTATCAGGCAAACTGAGTATGATGAGTTCATTGGGATGAAAATCAGAGGGTAAAGATGATGATGGATATCCACTCCAGTCCAACACTCGTAAGCTATTCGGGAGATGTTGAGCACCTCTAGAAAACTGTGCATCTCCAATAATAAGAACTCTGAGATTCCTCATCTTCTTGAATGCTTCTCCATTCCAATGCACTTTTTTATCGTTGCATTTCAAAATTATGACTTCAATTTTATCGGTTCCCTTTCAAGCATCAAGCATAAGTGAGAAATTTACAAACTATCTGGCATATTGTCCTGCTGCTAAATAATTGAGTCAACATATTACACTAAACAAGGAGGATTAAGAATCATATGTGATCTAGCACTTAATTCATTAACAATTTAAAATAAGAGAATAAAGGAATGAAAAGAAAAGTCATGTTAAAGGGTCTAACATACCGTATTTTCTTTCAAAACACGAACAATGTCCCGATCACACCACAACCTACTACGTTCACCAGGCTCACGTGTTGATTCCTGTCTAACAATTTCTCTACCCATGTCCTGAATCAAATCATGCATTCTCACACAACCCAAATTATCAATCTTTAAAAGAGATCTATCCATTAAAACTCGAATACCATCTTCTGGGTGGAAACCACGAGCATGTAACATTTCTCTGACATATGCTCTTTAGTATTTGTTGAAGAAACAAGCAATGTCAAGGAAAACATTCTTCTCATCTTCCTCTAAACCATCGTAACTTACTTTAAGTATTTCCTGAATCTCTTTTTTAGGAACTTGTTCATATTTATCTAATGCAGAATTCCATTCATCAATTCTTTTACCATACAAGTTAGAACCTATTACTTCCAAAGCCAAAGGAAGGCCACTGGCATAAGAAAGGACACGGTTTGAAATATCTGCATAACTTGGATCAACTTTGTTACTTTTAAAAGCATTCCAACTGAACAATTCAAGAGCTTGTTTTTTGTTTAACTCTTTAACCTCATAAACCTTTATCACCCCATGAGCAGCTAACAAACGCTTGTCTCTAGATGTGATAATGATCTGGCTGCCTGGGCCAAACCAATCATATCCTCCTGCAATTGCCGTTAACTGCTTCAGTTTGTCCACATCATCAAGAATCAAAAGAACCTTCTTTCGTTGAAGCCTCCTTTTTATTAGTGGAATTCCCCTACTGACATCTCCAACCTTAATATCTTTCTCCCCAAGTATTTCTGAAAGTAGTGTTTCTTGGAGTTGCACAAGGCCATGCTTATTAATTGCCTTTTCTCTAATGTCAGCAAGAAAACACAAACCATCAAATTGATCAGCTATCAAGTTATACACAGCACGTGCAATTGTTGTTTTACCTATTCCACCAATTCCACAAATCCCTACCATGTTGACTCCCTCATCAGACCCAAGTCCTAGAAGAGATTTCACTTCTAGCACTGGAGATTGTAGCCCAACTGGGTTATCAGCAATATGTAAAGGAGTGTGATTGAGCTTTTTGGAGACCTCGTTAATGATGTTTTTGATAAACTTATGTTCATATTGAGACCTGCACATTATAGAAGTTCATGTGAAGTGAAACAAAAGCATTGAACTCATGTTTATTTCATTCACATCAATCAAAATCTCATACAAATTATGTCTCTAATTAGTAAATTTCCTTCATCAAGAATCAGGTGCTATTTCCTTTTCCTTGCATATTAATATGAAAATCACTAGGCAAACAACAAAAAGAAAGGTAATAACATTATATATAAAAGGATGGTGTGAGGTACCCCTGTTTGAAATGCCAGCCAGACAAGTTAGCTGCTTCATATAAAGCCTCCCTCCACTTTTGTACCTTGCCCTTGTCATCTTGGAACCTTTCCTCATGTTTCACCAAATCTTCTGCAAAACTCCCACTCTGATGTCGAACTTCTGATGGATTCACATCATAAAAAACTGGCCAAACTAATCGACCTTCTGCTTTTAAGTGCTTAAGGATCTCGACAAGTTCATCCAAACAATATGTTGAGGATGCATAATTTTTAGAGAAAACAATGATGGCAATCCTAGATTCTTGAATGGCTTTGAGAAGGGCTGGCTTAATTTCTTCCCCTCGTCTAAGCCCTTCATCATCAATGAAGGTGCGGATTCCCTTTTGATCCAGAGAATTGTAGAGATTGCCAGTAAAATTGTTCCTGGTATCTTCACCTCTAAAATTGAGGAAGACATCATAAGTCCATTCACTGGTGAAGGAAGATGAGGATATTACTGCTGGCTGTGCCATGATGACTACTGTAGCTTCTATAGATGTAAGAACTTGAAAATGGTAGACACCTAAGAGTGCAGTAAGAACAGATGATCAGGATTAGGAAGACCACAAGGTTGAGAACAGAAAGAGTGAAAGGAAGACTTAAAAGACTTAGGAAGACTTGGGATAGCAATTTACTGAAAACTCCCCCATATGCAATAAAACAAGGTTGTGAGGACTAACTACCAAGAAGTCAAGTTTGTAACTTCCATATGGTTCATTAGGAAGACTTAGAAGACCGCAAGGTTAAGACATAAGAGTGAATGACAACTAAGGGACAGCAATTTTCTGAAAACTCCCTTGTATGCAATAAAACAAGGTTGTAAGGACTCACTATCCAAGAAGTTTAGTTTGCACTTTCATACGGTTGACTAGGAAGACTTGGACAAATAAAACTACGAACAGTGATGGAAGGAAGACGAGGATGTCATGCAATGTGAAAAAATCTTGAAAGAGATAAATGAAAGACCTCAAGTCAATGACTAACAAACTAAAACAAGGGAAACTTCTTCTTCTTTTCTTCCTCAAAGCATGTCCAATTAATTTTGCGTTCTAAGCCTATTCTAGGAGTCCCTATTTTGGCAAACCAAACAATTATCTGTAATTGACCCTGATTTTTTTTAAGTGTACCAAGCTCAAAAATGAATTTGGATTCTCCACTTTTACTCACAAACAAGATAAAGACACAAAATTTATTGTACAAAAAATTATTGTAGAAGGACCCATCATCACTTATGTAGGGGTTAACCAACTTTATACAAAAACAATTTATCTCCTTCTCTATTATAACAGGACAATCCCAAAAAATGAGCATAAAAAACCAATTTCAGTTACCTGCATTTCTTTTGTGGTTCAATAAATCATGGAAACTATATAGGGGCTTCAGATATAGCTTTCTAGGCTGTGCATTTCCATCAATAATGCAGTAAAAAAAACAGCTCACAGTCCAGTGCATGTATCACCATTCACTACAATTCTTAACATCCACGACAAACAGAAAACCAGTCCCAAACCAATATATAAAAACATTAAATTTTGAACATTGCATATGCAAGGACCAAACTGAGATTAAGACTCACAAATCTGGGCAAGTAAGGATTAAGGAAATGTTCAATACGGTTTGTGTTGGGCATCATTGGTGGCACTATGTTACAGCAAAAATAGAAAAATAAAATAGAAATTCAACAAAGAAAAATAAACAGAGAAACATTAAAAAAAAAAAAGAGAGAAAGTAAATACAAAAATTGTTACGGAGAGGGGGTGTACTTCAAAAAGACTATCAGAATGGCACTAAGTTTGTAAGTGCAGAGTAAAAAGTATCATTTACGAGTGTTTTGTTATATAATGCGTTTAGTTGCAAGGATGTAGTAGTATCTAAAGAGATATACTATTTCCATATACTTAAGATATGAGGAGATTTTATCTTTAAATTTTCTCACTAAATAGGTAACGTTGTGATATGGTTGCTATGTGTTAAATTGGCCGTTTGGCTAATGAGGAACCAGGTAAGTTGAGCCGCTCATTTTAGACATGTTCCATGATACCGGGCCACAACAGAAATTAATGGTTGTTGAAGAGAATGAGAAAAAAAAAAATTAAGTATTTGATCCAACGGGTTTCACAGAAGCGGGTGTAAAAGCGAGTATGGGTGTATACATATTGAAACTAGTGAATTTACCAATAGGTCCTCTCATCTTCTCGGGTGGGCTTTTATATTCGTGAGGGCCAGGTCTCGGGGGCCGATTAGTAAGGAACCAAGACTGAATTGGAAAAGCTTTTCTGATGAGCATGAGCTCTGTTGGTTGGAATTTGGTCCATTCATAAAAGCAATGAGTTGGGTTGAATTGATAATTTTTTTGGATTTAAAAATGTCTTCTTCTTCTTCTTTTTTTTATATAAACAGATTACATTTTAATTTTAGAGCATGTTTGGAAAAGATTTTTTCTTTTCCCAACATATATTATTTGGTAAAAAAAAGTTATTGTAACAGTAATTATATATGTTTAGTAAAATTAGTTTTAACAATTTTTATACAAAATTTAATACATTTTAAAAGTTTTTTCATAATATTGAAATTTTAATTTTTGATTTTATATTTTAGATTATTCATTATATTTTTAGATGTAAATATCATTTTGTCTTCAATCAAATAATTTTTTTAATCAATCAAATAACTTTCTTAATCATTTTATACTTATTTTAATAATTTAATGCATAAAAATAATTTTTTTATATCATTCAAATAAATATATTAGTTTAAAATCGATTTTAATTAATATATCTAAACATAAAACTAATTTATTATAATCGATTATAACAAAAAAATTTATATACAATAATTAATTTTTGAAATAATCAACTTTTACGGTATCACAAACTTCGCATTTAGTGTGTGTTTGAGATAAGCTGTGAAAATTTTATTATTTCAATAATCGATTATTATATAAAAGCTTTTGTTATAATCGATTATAATTGAATCATTTTATGTTTGGATATGTTATTTAAAAGCGATTTTAAGTTAATTAATTTCGTTTGGATAGTACAAAAAAATTATTTTTATGAATTAAATAACTAAAATAAGTATAAAATAATTAAAAAAATCATTTTTATCAAAGTATAAGGAATAATCTATAATTTAGAATCATAAGTTTCAATCTTCAACATTATGAAAAAAAAAACTTTTATAATACATTGAATTTTGTATAAAAAATGAAGTTAATTTTACCAAATATGTTATAACATTGTTAAATATTTTTTTCAAAAAGAAAAAACTGAAAAAAGCTAATAAAAAATCTACCAAACGTGCTCTTAGTCCTTTTTAATTTTGATTTCGATTTGAATCTAGATCTTTTTAAAATTGTTATTTCAGTTTCAGCCATTATCACATATCCATTAAGTGATGATATCACTAACACACTACCAAATCATACTTGTCATTGTCTTATATGCTTCGCATAAGGTTAAATCATTTGCCACCTCCTCACCATCTGCCACCTCAGCACCCCTATTCTTTTTCTTCCTCTCCTCTCTCATTCGCACGCCCATCACCACATAACCCCACAACGACAACCACTATCACTGTTGCAACCAAGGTTCTAAATTACGGTGCACATCTCTTGATGTGGTCGCAATATTGAGGTTGCGGCCTGTGTTGCAATGGCATCAGGCCGCAAGTCCGTTGTGAACCAAAATCACGTAAATTAGCCGCAACGTAATGGTGTTGCGGCCGCAATGTAACAATGTTGCTGCCGGATCGAGCCGCATCGGGCCACAACCATAGATTCATCAGATCAGATCTTAGTGACAAACTTACCTTTCATTATTCAAGCTTGGTCGGCGTGGCCGTGGGCGATTGGGCTGAGAGGGGGAGGTGGGCAACGCCGCGATGGTCTCTAGCTCTTTGCAGGAGCGCGATTCCGCGTGCGAATCAGAGTGGAAGGGGAAGCAGAGAGGAGGAGGGTGGGGGGCACGCGGAAGAGTGGGTTGCGACCATGGAGAAACGAAGATGGAGATGGAGATGGAGATGGAGATGGAGAGAGACCGAGAGAGAGAGAGAAAAGTGGGTTGCGAGAAGAAAGGAAGATGGAGATGTCCAGAGACGAAAGAGAAAGGAAGAGTCCTTTGGGGAAAAAGGGAAAATAATTGGGTTGGCTGTACACGGGAAAGTGGGCTTTGGGTTTGAGAGGGATTTGGGGCGAGAGGGGGAAATTGGAGAAAATTAGGAAAAAATTGTGAAGAAGAGAGTGAGAAAAATTGAGAAGGCGGAAATTAAAAAAATGTGAAATAGGATATTGTTTTTTTGCATAATTAGTGACATAATTAAATTTGTAACCAGTTGTATTATTTTAAGTAAGTTAGATTTTTTTATTAGTGTAAAAAATATTATATATTTTTGAGAAATTTATTTAAAACTTATTTAAGTTTATATATTATATAGTTTCCTACTCTATTATATTTATATATGTCTAAATAAAATTTTAAAAGGCCTATTAATAATTATTATAACAATAATTATGTTATTTTGGTTATGAATTCAATTTCAATTATTTTTTAAGATGGTACAAAATTTTATCAAATAAGTATAAAAACTTATATAGTATTATAAATAAAGATATATGAAGAGTTATAATAATTATAAATTTTTTTATATATTTTGTGCAAGCTTAAAAAAATTTATACCACCTGAATCACCAATTCGCACCTCAGCATCCCTTCTTCGACCCCAATCACAACGACTACAAGCGCAACACACGACCACATCCGTAATTTAAAACCATGGATGCAACTACAAACCCAGTATCCTTCCACCCCTTATGACCACCACCAATTTTGCCAATTTGTCCACCCAATACATCAACACCCTTCATCAATGACCCTTCTCTACCACCCTTATCCACATACAACAATAGGCACAACCCTCCGCCGCCTTCCCACCATTTTAAGTTTTTTATCGAACATCTTATCTGCATTTCACTCCTCATTGCCATCTTCACTCATACTCACAAAAAAAACTATCCAAATCCAATCTAGTAGAATGTTGTGTGTTCCTAAATCAATAATTCAATATGAACCCAATTGATGAAAATTCTCCCAAATTGACTACGAAATCGACAAAGGCTAAAGCTCCAGGTTAAACCTTGTGTGAGCAGGGAACGATCGAGTTCTCACTTAAGGAGTTGGGTTTTGAAGCATTTTCATCACCATTATGTGCGTGGTTTGGTGGCGGCGAGGAGGTGTGGGTGGCTGACGGCAGTGAGGCTTTGGGAGTGGGTTGAGTGGTGCACAGTGGAGCTCTGGCTTGGGAGTTGATGAGGTGGGGTTTGATGGTGTTGGCAATACGTGGGTGGTACGCGGTTGCACGAAAAGGGGGTCTCCTGTGTAGTCTTGAGCATGGATGGAGGTCTTGGGCATGGTTGGGGGGTGCACGGTGCGTGTGGAGGTCGCAGGTCATGGTGGAGGCAGAGTGTAGTGGTGGCTAGCTAATGGAGGAGCTGGGTTGTGGCGATGGCGGTTTGGGTCCTTGGTTGTGGGTCGCCGACAGTGATTTGAGTCCCTTCTAGTGATAGGCCTCCAATGAAGGCGCTATAAAGTTATTGATCTAGTTGGAAGTGGTGGAAGGAGGAAGGTTATGGTCATTGACTCTCTGTTGCTAGACTTCGAAGGCTTGAAATTTGCATAAGGGAGGGAGGAAAGGAAGAAGAAGAGTGGGGAGGAGTGGTGTTGTGTTAAAATGGTGGGGACGTAACAAATGGTGTAATGCAATGTTGGATTAGTATTGCCAAAGCTTGACTTGGTGGTCTATTCGCTAACTCATCACTTAACTAGAAGTCTCTTATTGCGTATTTGGGATAATTGTTAAAACTTGATTATTTCAATAATCGATTATTTCAATAATCAAGTTATGAAAGTTTGATTATTTTAATAATCGATTATGTTTAAATATATTAGTTGAAAAGTGATTTTAAGCAAATTTGTTTTGTTTGGATGATATAAAAAGAACGCTTTTATGCATTAAATTACCAAAATAGGTATAGAATAATTAAAAAAGTGATTCAATTGATTAAAAAATTATTTGATTGAGGACAAAATGGTATTTATATCTCAAAGTGTAAAGAATAATCTATAATCTAAAATTATAAGCTAAAATTTCAGCATCATGAAAAAAGTTGTTAGAATGCATTAAATTTCGTGTAAAAGTTAAAATTGATTTTATACTTGTGATTGACGCTATTACAATAATTTTTTTTAAAAAAAGTGAATTAAACACGCTCTTAGTAGTAAGGACTAAAATAGCACAATATTCAAAAAATTTAAACTCAAACTAAAATTGTAATTAAAGAGAGACTTAAGCCAAAAAGTAATATATTTATCCAAACTAAAAATATATTTAAGTCAACATTTTTTTTACCCGACTAATATATATATGTAGATTAGGTTGTGTTGAACATGTTAATTTGACATAAATGTAAAAAAGTTAAATTTATATATTTTCTTAAAATACTAGTAAATTTTATTAAGTGAAACAACTGCGAATTTCTTTAAAAAATTAAGATTGCATATTTATATATTTCAAACCTAACTTTCTAATAGTATATTAACTTAATATACTAGACAAGATATAATAATAAAAAGTAAAAAGAGATGAGAACTAGCCTGCAATGGTCCTCAATATTAGAAATTCATCTTTTATTGACACAAAATGTCAGCAGATAGATAATATTCGTCAGTGACTATCACCGACGGATTAACGAAGGAACAAAAAATCATAGTTGAAAGTGGTGTTGGTAAATATTAGCGATGTATATTACATCTATCGTTGAATAATCAACAGCATAGTTTGTTGGTAATTATAAATAATCCGTTGGTAAACATGTGGGGACTAACATTTCTTCTTACAGGTTTTGCCTATGACATCTTAAAATTGCTGATGGAATGTCCTCAATATTTTATTGAAGGACATTCTGCTAGAAATCCATCAGTAAATTTTATATTTGAATGGAAAGTGAAAGTGCGAAGAACACCAAGTGCCTGAAAATGATTCTAGATATAAGTGTGATAATTATCTTTTGTGTTCACCGGCACTAACAATCTATGATGATTATAGTGATGAAGGCTTGCAAGTAAATGATATGATAGAAAACTTGAGTAATTAAGACAGTTGTTGATACTAAGGATGATAAAGGATTACGAGTGAAGATATGAAAAGATGAAGATGAAAAATGATGAGCTTCATATCAATGAATTTTTGCATTTTGATTAAGTAACTTTTCCATTACAGAGAATGCTTATAGTGAATGAGTGTTTCAGGAATGAGCACCAAAAATAGTGCGCCTCAAGATAGCACATAGTTACTAGAGAAGGGGGAACGCCTCATAATCTAAGTTTAAGAGAATATGAGGCTTGTAGCAATAATGTTGCAGTTACTTTGCTGAGAAGAGTGTTAAGATAAAAAAATGAGAGAAAGCTTCCTTAGCCACGACGGTAACGCGCTATGACACGCTTAGCTCGGTCAAAATGTCACTATCAAATTCACCTACCATTGTACTCACTGACATACAAAACGCGTAAAACGGATAAGGTGCATGATATGTCTCTCTATCATGCTTCGGTTAGAATGTTTTGTCCCTTGATACATGCGCCGCAGGGTTAGCGGCAATGGCAAGGAGCCTTGTTGCAACATATCCCACTTTTTTTTTAAAAAAAAATTCTGCATTAAATGCTAGATAATGATGTTTTGTGAATGTGAAATCAAAACCAACAGGTCTTTGTCCAAGAGACATGGCCCCTATAAATACTGAATACAACTAATGGTGAGAAAGAGAGATGCTCTTACAAAAACCAAAAAGCAAGATAGACCTTGGGTTGTAGAAATCCTGACTAGAAACATAGAGTGAACTTAGGCATTGCAAGAACATCCACGTCTCTTTGCGTTGAGAACCTTGAATCTTGTCAATATTCTGAAACAAGGAGCAAGGGAGAAAGGTGGAAGGTGAAAGACAATTTCACCCTTGCTCACTTGCTCCTCTACAATAGGCATTCTCAACATAAAAAAAGTTAATTAATCACAAGAAGAAATTTTGCTAGTCTACTATTTTTCTTCTTTATCTTCTCATATCTTCATTCATAATCCTTTATCATCCTTACTATGAACAACCACCTTCACAACTGCAACTTTCTATCATAATATCTACATACAACCTTCATCACTATATTTGTCATTATCATTGGCCATGAATACAAAAGATAATTAACACAGTCATATCTAGAATTGCTTTCAACCACTCAATGTTCTTCCTCACTCTCACTATCTCCATCCAAAGAATAAGAATGATGATGATAATTAAAGGGACTCTCACTATGATGATAAAACCTTTCTTGCACAGTATGCTACACGAAAATTAGAAGTTGAAGAGAGGGTTTTATGCGTACTCTTCGACTTCTCTTTTTGTCGCCCACTCCTCGAAGTCTCAATTTGCATGTTGTGCCGCATACTGGGCAATAGTACCTTTGACAAATAGCCTCTCTTTGACAATAACCAAAAAAACCATCACAGTAGCAGAAACCATCCAACATACCGTCAACACAATTAGGATTTGTGAATTGAATATCCTCCATGCAGGTACTTTGCTTGTATACATGAATGCTGCTAGATTTTATAGTTCCTGTGATGGTTCTGTTTTGGCCCGAACTTACCCACTTAGGATCATATGGCCTGTGATATTTTAGCTCATATGAAACCTCAACATGAGCAATAGTACCTTTGACAAATAGCCTCTCTTTGACAATAACCAAAAAAACTATCGCAGTAGCAGAAACCATCCAACATACTGTCAACACAATCAGGATTTGTGAATTGAATATCCTCCATGCAGGTACTTTGCTTGTATACATGAATGCTGCTAGATTTTATAGTTCCTGTGATGGTTCTGTTTTGGCCCAAACTTACCCACTTGGGATCATATGGCCTGTGATATTTTAGCTCATATGAAAACTCAACATGATTCCATTCACACTCTGAAAATACTCTTTCGAGAATACCCTGGTCAGTTTTGCATTGAAGATGACCCAGAAAAACACAAAGACATAGAGGTTCTGTCACTCTTGTCGCAGAAATTATATAATCACATGAGGAAGTGAACAGGTTAGTGCCATTGATGAGCACACAGAACCTGAACTCTAACACTGAACTGTTTATGTCTACAAAAAGATCAGGTTCCCAAATAAGCAATAGACTGACTTCTGGAAATCTTTTGCGAAACCAGAAAGACACTGATGATCCCTTGCTTTCTGGGATGTATCCTCCAGGTAGAGTAACGTTCCTCAGTGGAGAATATCCTTGGATGACATGATTGTCGCCTATAGTTATACAATATGCATTGGAGACGTGAACCTCAGAATTATGCGCCCGTACAGAGGTACACATGAACACTTTTGATATCACTTCTTCCTGAACTATATCCAGTTCAAATAATCGAAATCCTCTATGCCCATAAACAATTATCACCTCTAGTTTAGGCAACAACCGAATGCTACTCGGAAGCAGATTGAGATTTTTGCACCTCCTGAGGTACAATCGTTCAAGCCCAATAAGATTCTGGATTGAAAATGGCAATTCTTCTATGGCAGTGTGGTCCAAATAAACATCTCGAATATTTTCCATCACTCCTAATACTTCTGGGAAACACTTAAGACTTGTGCACCACCTAAGATCCAGAGTCTCAAGAGATGGCAACTTGATGCCACGTCCAAAAGTATAGAGCTTGATGCATCCTTGAGCACTCAACAAAATGAGTTTATCAAGAAATCCAATTGAATCATGAATTTTGATTAAATTTGTGCAGTTATCAAGACACAATGCCCTTAAATTTGGGAGTCCAGAAAGGTCGGGTACTTGAATTAAGAATTTACAGTCTTCAAAATCCATAAATCCCAAAGAATCAAACATCTGCAAAACAAAAACAATAACTGGTCTTACAGATTTTTAATAGCAGATTAATATACAAAAATAAAGAGCTATAAAACATATCAAAGTAAAGAAATAGTACATGCCTTGTGTGGTTTTTCCAATTTAAAGCAGCTATCAGGCAAACTGAGTATGATGAGTTCATTGGGATGAAAATCAGAGGGTAAAGATGATGATGGATATCCACTCCAGTCCAACACTCGTAAGCTATTCGGGAGATGTTGAGCACCTCTAGCAAACTGTGCATCTCCAATAATAAGAACTCGGAGATTCCTCATCTTCTTGAATGCTTCTCCATTCCAATGCACTTTTTTATCGTTGCATTTCAAAATTATGACTTCAATTTTATCGGTTCCCTTTCAAGCATCAAGCATAAGTGAGAAATTTACAAACTATCTGGCATATTGTCCTGCTGCTAAATAATTGACTCAACATATTACACTAAACAAGGAGGATTAAGAATCATATGTGATCTAGCACTTAATTCATTAACAATTTAAAATAAGAGAATAAAGGAATGAAAAGAAAAGTCATGTTGAAGGGTCTAACATACCGTATTTTCTTGCAAAACACGAACAATGTCCCGATCACACCACAACCTACTACGTTCACCTGGCTCACGTGTTGATTCCTGTCTAACAATTTCTCTACCCATGTCCTGAATCAAATCATGCATTCTCACACAACCCAAATTATCAATCTTTAAAAGAGATCTGTCTATTAAAACTCGAATACCATCTTCTGGGTGGAAACCACGAGCATGTAACATTTCTCTGACATATGCTCTTTTGTATTTGTTGAAGAAACAAGCAATGTCAAGGAAAACATTCTTCTCATCTTCCTCTAAACCATCGTAACTTACTTTAAGTATTTCCTGAATCTCTTTTTTAGGAACTTGTTCATATTTATCTAATGCAGAATTCCATTCATCAATTCTTTTACCATACAAGTTAGAACCTATTACTTCCAAAGCCAAAGGAAGGCCACTGACAAAAGAAAGGACACGGTTTGAAATATCTGCATAACTTGGATCAACTTTGTTACTTTTAAAAGCATTCCAACTGAACAATTCAAGAGCTTGTTTTTTGTTTAACTCTTTAACCTCATAAACCTTTATCACCCCATGAGCAGCTAACAAACGCTTGTCTCTAGATGTGATAATGATCTGGCTGCCTGGGCCAAACCAATCATATCCTCCTGCAATTGCCCTTAACTGCTTCAGTTTGTCCACATCATCAAGAATCAAAAGAACCTTCTTTCGTTGGAGCCTCCTTTTTATTAGTGGAATTCCTTTACTGACATCTCCAACCTTAATATCTTTCTCCCCGAGTATTTCTGAAAGTAGTGTTTCTTGGAGTTGCACAAGGCCATGCTTATTAATTGCCTTTTCTCTAATGTCAGCAAGAAAACACAAACCATCAAATTGATCAGCTATCAAGTTATACACAGCACGTGCAATTGTTGTTTTACCTATTCCACCAATTCCACAAATCCCTACCATGTTGACTCCCTCATCAGACCCAAGTCCTAGAAGAGATTTCACTTCTAGCACTGGAGATTGTAGCCCAACTGGGTTATCAGCAATATGTAAAGGAGTGTGATTGAGCTTTTCGGAGACCTCGTTAATGATGTTTTTGATAAACTTATGTTCATATTGAGACCTGCACATTATAGAAGTTCATGTGAAGTGAAACAAAAGCATTGAACTCATGTTTATTTCATTCACATCAATCAAAATCTCATACAAATTATGTCTCTAATTAGTAAATTTCCTTCATCAAGAATCAGGTGCTATTTCCTTTTCCTTGCATATTAATATGAAAATCACTAGGCAAACAACAAAAAAAAGGTAATAACATTATATATAAAAGGATGGCGTGAGGTACCCCTTTTTGAAATGCCAGCCAGACAAGTTAGCTGCTTCATATAAAGCCTCCCTCCACTTTTGTACCTTGCCCTTGTCATCTTGGAACCTTTCCTCATGTTTCACCAAATCTTCTGCAAAACTCCCACTCTGATGTCGAACTTCTGATGGATTCACATCATAAAAAACTGGCCAAACTAATCGACCTTCTGCTTTTAAGTGCTTAAGGATCTCGACAAGTTCATCCAAACAATATGTTGAGGATGCATAATTTTTAGAGAAAACAATGATGGCAATCCTAGATTCTTGAATGGCTTTGAGAAGGGCTGGCTTAATTTCTTCCCCTCGTCTAAGCCCTTCATCATCAATGAAGGTGCGGATTCCCTTTTGATCCAGAGAATTGTAGAGATTGCCAGTAAAATTGTTCCTGGTATCTTCACCTCTAAAATTGAGGAAGACATCATAAGTCCATTCACTGGTGAAGGAAGATGAGGATATTACTGCTGGCTGTGCCATGATGACTACTGTAGCTTCTATAGATGTAAGAACTTGAAAATGGTAGACACCTAAGAGTGCAGTAAGAACAGATGATCAGGATTAGGAAGACCACAAGGTTGAGAACAGAAAGAGTGAAAGGAAGACTTAAAAGACTTAGGAAGACTTGGGATAGCAATTTACTGAAAACTCCCCCATATGCAATAAAACAAGGTTGTGAGGACTAACTACCAAGAAGTCAAGTTTGTAACTTCCATATGGTTCATTAGGAAGACTTAGAAGACCGCAAGGTTAAGACATAAGAGTGAATGACAACTAAGGGACAGCAATTTTCTGAAAACTCCCTTGTATGCAATAAAACAAGGTTGTAAGGACTCACTATCCAAGAAGTTTAGTTTGCACTTTCATACGGTTGACTAGGAAGACTTGGACAAATAAAACTACGGACAGTGATGGAAGGAAGACGAGGATGTCATGCAATGTGAAAAAATCTTGAAAGAGATAAATGAAAGACCTCAAGTCAATGACTAACAAACTAAAACAAGGGAAACTTCTTCTTCTTTTCTTCCTCAAAGCATGTCCAATTAATTTTGCGTTCTAAGCCTATTCTAGGAGTCCCTATTTTGGCAAACCAAACAATTATCTGTAATTGACCCTGATTTTTTTTAAGTGTACCAAGCTCAAAAATGAATTTGGATTCTCCACTTTTACTCACAAACAAGATAAAGACACAAAATTTATTGTACAAAAAATTATTGTAGAAGGACCCATCATCACTTATGTAGGGGTTAACCAACTTTATACAAAAACAATTTATCTCCTTCTCTATTATAACAGGACAATCCCAAAAAATGAGCATAAAAAACCAATTTCAGTTACCTGCATTTCTTTTGTGGTTCAATAAATCATGGAAACTATATAGGGGCTTCAGATATAGCTTTCTAGGCTGTGCATTTCCATCAATAATGCAGTAAAAAAAACAGCTCACAGTCCAGTGCATGTATCACCATTCACTACAATTCTTAACATCCACGACAAACAGAAAACCAGTCCCAAACCAATATATAAAAACACTAAATTTTGAATATTGCATATGCAGGGACCAAACTGAGATTAAGACTCACAAATCTGGGCAAGTAAGGATTAAGGAAATGCTCAATACGGTTTGTGTTGGGCATCATTGGTGGCACTATGTTACAGCAAAAATAGAAAAAAAAAATTGAAATTCAACAAAGAAAAATAAACAGAGAAACATTAAAAAAAAAGAGAGAAAATAAATACAAAAATTGTTACGGAGAGGGGGTGTACTTCAAAAAGACTATCAGAATGGCACTAAGTTTGTAAGTGCAGAGTAAAAAGTATCATTTACGAGTGTTTTGTTATATAATGGGTTTAGTTGCAAGGATGTAGTAGTATCTAAAGAGATATACTATTTCCATATACTTAAGATATGAGGAGATTTTATCTTTAAATTTTCTCACTAAATAGGTAACTTTGTGATATGGTTGCTATGTGTTAAATTGGCCGTTTGGCTAATGAGGAATCAGGTAAGTTGAGCCGCTCATTTTAGACATGTTCCATGATACCGGGCCACAACAGAAATTAATGGTTGTTGAAGAGAATGAGAAAAAAAAAATTAAGTATTTGATCCAACGGGTTTCACAGAAGCAGGTGTAAAAGCGAGTATGGGTGTATACATATTGAAACTAGTGAATTTACCAATAGGTCCTCTCATCTTCTCGGGTGGGCTTTTATATTCGTGAGGGCCAGGTCTCGGGGGCCTATTAGTAAAGAACCAAGACTGAATTGGAAAAGCTTTTCTGATGAGCATGAGCTCTGTTGGTTGGAATTTGGTCCATTCATAAAAGCAATGAGTTGGGTTGAATTGATAATTTTTTTGGATTTAAAAATGTCTTCTTCTTCTTTTTTTTTATATAAACAGATTACATTTTAATTTTAGAGCATGTTTGGAAAAGATTTTTTCTTTTCCCAACATATATTATTTGGTAAAAAAAAGTTATTGTAACAGTAATTATATATGTTTAGTAAAATTAGTTTTAACAATTTTTATACAAAATTTAATACATTTTAAAAGTTTTTTCATAATATTGAAATTTTAATTTTTGATTTTATATTTTAGATTATTCATTATATTTTTAGATGTAAATATCATTTTGTCTTCAATCAAATAATTTTTTTAATCAATCAAATAACTTTCTTAATCATTTTATACTTATTTTAATAATTTAATGCATAAAAATAATTTTTTTATATCATTCAAACAAAAACAGATTAGTTTAAAATCGATTTTCAGCTAATATATCTAAACATAAAACTAATTCTATTATAATCGATTATAACAAAAAAATTTGTATACAATAATCGATTTTTGAAATAGTCAAACTTTTACAGCTATCACAAACTCGCATTTAGTGTGTGTTTGAGATAACTGTGAAAATTTTATTATTTCAATAATCGATTATTATATAAAAGCTTTTTGTTATAATCGATTATAATTGAATCAGTTTTATGTTTGGATATGTTAATTTAAAAGCGATTTTAAGTTAATTAATTTCGTTTGGATAGTACAAAAAATTATTTTTATGAATTAAATAACTAAAATAAGTATAAAATAATTAAAAAAATCATTTTTATCAAAGTATAAGGAATAATCTATAAACTAGAATCATAAGTTTCAATCTTCAACATTATGAAAAAAAAACTTTTATAATACATTGAATTTTGTATAAAAACTGAAGTTAATTTTACCAAATATGTGATAACATTGTTAAATATTTTTTTCAAAAAGAAAAAACTGAAAAAAGCTAATAAAAAATCTACCAAACATGCTCTTAGTCCTTTTTAATTTTGATTTCGATTTGAATCTTGATCTTTTTAAAATTGTTATTTCAATTTCAGCCATTATCACATATCCATTAAGTGATGATATCACTAACACACTACCAAATCATACTTGTCATTGTCTTATAAGCTTCGCATAAGGTTAAATCATTTGCCACCTCCTCACCATCTGCCACCTTAGCACCCCTATTCTTTTTCTTCCTCTCCTCTCTCATTCGCACGCCCATCACCACATAACCCCACAATGACAACCACCATCACTGTTGCAACCAAGGTTCTAAATTACGGTGCATATCACTTGATGTGGTCGCAATATTGAGGTTCCGGCCTGTGTCGCAACGGCATCAGGCCGCAATTTCGTTGTGAACCAAAATCATGTAAATTAGCCGCAACGTAATGGTGTTGCGGCCGCAATGTAACGATGTTGCGGCCGGATCGAGCCGCATCGGGCCTCAACCATAGAGTCATCAGATCAGATCTTAGTGACAAACTTACCTTTCATTATTCAAGCTTGGTCGGCGTGGCCGTGGGTGATTGGGCTGAGAGAGGGAGGTGGGCAACGTCGCGATGGTATCTAGCTCTTTGCAGGAGCGCGATTCCACGCGCGAATCAGAGAGGAAGGGGAAGCAGAAAGGAGGAGGGTGGAGGGCACGCGGAAAAGAGGGTTGCGACCATGGAGAAACGAAGATGGAGATGGAGATGGAGAGAGAGACCAGAGAGAGAGAGAGAAAAGTGGGTTGTAGAAGAAAGGAAGATGGAGATGTCCAGAGACGAAAGAGAAAGGAAGAGTCCTTTGGGAAAAAGGGAAAATAATTGGGTTGGTACATGCGGGAAAGTGGGCTTTGGGTTTGAGAGGGATTTGGGGCAGAGGGGGAAATTGGAGAAAATTAGGAAAAAAATTGTGAAGAAGAGAGTGAGAAAAAATGAGAAGGCGGAAATTAAAAAAAAATGTGAAATAGGATATTGTTTTTTTGCATAATTAGTGACATAATTAAATTTGTAACCAGTTGTATTATTTTAAGTAAGTTAGATTTTTTTATTAGTGTAAAAAATATTATATATTTTTGTGAAATTTATTTAAAACTTATTTAAGTTTATATATTATATAGTTTCCTACTCTATTATATTTATATATGTCTAAATAAAATTTTAAAAGGCCTATTAATAATTATTATAACAATAATTATGTTATTTTGGTTATGAATTCAATTTCAATTATTTTTTAAGATGATACAAAATTTTATCAAATAAGTATAAAAACTTATATAGTATTATAAATAAAGATATATGAAGAGTTATAATAATTATAAATTTTTTTATATATTTTGTGCAAGCTTAAAAAAATTTACACCGCAATGATCGCAATTCGCATCGCAGTGACCAGCCCACAATCACAACGACTATAAGCGCAACCACGACCACATCCGTAATTTAAAACCATGGTTGCAACTACAAACCCATTATCCTTCCACCCCTTATGACCACCACCAATTTTGCCAATTTGTCCACCCCATACATCAACACCCTTCTTCAATGACCCTTCTCTACCACCCTCATCCACATACAACAATAGGCACAACCCTCCGCCGCCTTCCCACCACTTTAAGTTTTTTATCGAACATCTTATCTGCATTTCACTCCTCATTGCCATCTTCACTCATACTCACAAAAAAAACTATCCAAACCCAATCTAGTAGAATGTTGTGTGTTCCTAAATCAATAATTCAATATGAACCCAAATGATGAAAATTTTCCCAAATTGACTACGGAATCGACAAAGGCTAAAGCTCCAGCTTAAACCTTGTGTGAGCAGGGAACGATCGAGTTCTCTCTTAAGGAGTTGGAACATTTTCATCACCATTATGTGCGTGGTTTGGTGGCGGCGAGGAGGTGTGGGTGGCTGACGGCAGTGAGGCTTTGGGAGTGGGTTGAGTGGTGCACAGTGGAGCTTTGGCTTGGGAGTTGATGAGGTGGGGTTTGATGGTGTTGGCAATACGTGGGTGGTACGCGGTTGCACGAAAAGGGGTCTCTGTGTAGTCTTGAGCATGGATGGAGGTCTTGGGCATGGTTGGGGGGTGCACGGTGCGTGTGGAGGTCGCAGGTCATGGTGGAGGCAGAGTGTAGTGGTGGCTAGCTAATGTAGGAGTTGGGTTGTGGCGATGGCGGTTTGGGTCCTTGGTTGTGGGTCGCCGACAGTGATTTGAGTCCCTTCTAGTGATAGGTCTCCAATGAAGGCGTTATAAAGTTATTGATCTAGTTGGAAGTGGTGGAAGGAGGAAGGTTATGGTCATTGACTCTCTGTTGCTAGACTTCGAAGGCTTGAAATTTGCATAAGGGAGGAAGGAAAGGAAGAAGAATAGTGGGGAGGAGTGGTGATGTGTTAAAATGGTGTGGACGTAACAAATTGTGTAATGCAATGTTGGATTAGTATTGCCAAAGCTTGACTTGGTGGTCTATTCGCTAACTCATCACTTAACTAGAAGTCTCTTATTGCGTATTTGAGATAGTTGTTAAAACTTGATTATTTCAATAATCGATTATTTCAATAATCAAGTTATGAAAGTTTGATTATTTTAATAATCGATTATGTTTAAATATATTAGTTGAAAAGTGATTTTAAGCAAATTTGTTTTGTTTGGATGATATAAAAAAGAATCGCTTTTATGCATTAAATTACCAAAATAGGTATAGAATAATTAAAAAAGTGATTCAATTGATTAAAAAATTATTTGATTGAGGACAAAATGGTATTTATATCTCAAAGTGTAAAGAATAATCTATAATCTAAAATTATAAGCTAAAATTTCAGCATCATGAAAAAAAGTTGTTAGAATGCATTAAATTTCGTGTAAAAGTTAAAATTGATTTTATCAAACATGATTGAACGCTATTACAATAATTTTTTTTAAAAAAAGTTATTGGTTCAGCTTATAAACTGAATTAAACACGCTCTTAGTAGTAAGGACTAAAATAGCACAATATTCAAAAAATTTAAACTCAAACTAAAATTGTAATTAAAGAGAGACTTAAGCCAAAAAGTAATATATTTATCCAAACTAAAAATATATTTAAGTCAACATTTTTTTTACCCGACTAATATATATATATGTAGATTAGGTTGTGTTGAACATGTTAATTTGACATAAATGTAAAAAAGTTAAATTTATATATTTTCTTAAAATACTAGTAAATTTTATTAAGTGAAACAACTGCGAATTTCTTTAAAAAAATTAAGATTGCATATTTATATATTTCAAACCTAACTTTCTAATAGTATATTAACTTAATATACTCGACAAGATATAATAATAAAAAGTAAAAAGAGATGAGAACTAGCTTACAATGGTCCTCAATATTAGAAATTCATCTTTCATTGACACAAAATGTCAGCAGATAGATAATATTCGTCGGTGATAATATCACTGACGGATTAACGAAGGAACAAAAAATCATAGATGAAAGTGGTGTTGGTAAATATTAGCGATGTATATTACATCTATCGTTGAATAATCAACAGCATAGTTTGTTGGTAATTATAAATAATCCGTTGGTAAACATGTTGGGACTACATTTCTTCCTACAGGTTTTGCCTATGGCATCTTAAAATTACTGATGGAATGTCCTCAATATTTTATTGAAGCACATTCTGCTAGAAATCCATCAGTAAATTTTATATTTCAATGGAAAGTGAAAGTGCGGAAGAACACCAAGTGGCCGAAAATGATTCTAGATATAAGTGTGATAATTATCTTTTGTGTTCACTGGCACTAACAATCTATGATGATTATAGTGATGAAGGCTTGCAAGTAAATGATATGATAGAAAACTTGAGTAATTAAGACAGTTGTTGATACTAAGGATGATAAAGGATTACGAGTGAAGATATGAAAAGATGAAGATGAAAAATGGTGAGCTTCAAATCAATGAATTTTTGCATTTTGATTAAGTAACTTTTCCATTACAGAGAATGCTTATAGTGAATGAGTGTTTCAGGAATGAGCACCAAAAATAGTGCGCCTCAAGATAGCACATAGTTACTAGAGAAGGGGGAACGCCTCATAATCTAAGTTTAAGAGAATATGAGGCTTGTAGCAATAATGTTGCAGTTGCTCTGCTGAGAAGATTGTTAAGATCAAAAAATGAGAGAATGCTTCCTTAGCCACGACGGTAACGCGCTATGACACGCTTAGCTCGGTCAAAATGTCACTATCAAATTCACCCACCATTGTACTTACTGACATATACAACGCCTAAAATGGATAAGGTGCATGATATGTCTCTATCATGCTTTGGTTAGAATGTTTTGTCCATTTATACATGCGCCGCAGGGTTAGCGGCCATGGCAAGGAGCCTTGTTGCAACATATCCCACTTTTTTTTTAATTCTGCATTAAATGCTAGATAATGATGTTTTGTGAATGTGAAATCAACACCAACAGGTCTCTGTCCAAGAGACATGGCCCCTATAAATAATGAATACAACTAATGGTGAGAAAGAGAGATGCTCTTACAAAAACCAAAAAGCAAGATAGACCTTGGGTTGTAGAAAACCTGACTAGAAACATAGAGTGAAGTTAGGCATTCCAAGAACATCCACGTCTCTTTGCGTTGAGAACCTTGAATCTTGTCAATCTTCTGAAACAAGGAGCAAGGGAGAAAGATGGAAGGTGAAAGACAATTTCACCCTTGCTCACTTGCTCCTCTACAATAGGCATTCTCAACATAAAAAAAGTTAATTAATCACAAGAAGAAAATTTGCTGGTCTGAGGCTCACTATTTTTCTTCTTATCTTCTCATATCTTCATTCATAATCCTTTATCATCCTTACTATGAACAACCACCTTCACAACTGCAACTTTCTATCATAATATCTACATACAACCTTCATCACTATATTTGTCATCGTCATTGGCCATGAATACAAAAGATAATTAACACAGTCAAATCTAGAATTGCTTTCAACCACTCAATGTTCTTCCTCACTCTCACAATCTCCATCCAAAAAATAAGAATGATGATGATAATTAAAAGGACTTCGTTAGTATTTATCTCTTGACTGGTTGCGAACCTATAAATAGGCAAGAATATTGATTAGCTACAAGCAACTCAAGATTTGACTCTGATGATTATCTTTCGTCTTCTACTGGTTGTGAGAATGATGAGTGTAGTTATAAGATTTTCAAGTAGCTGATATCACAAAAAGCTCGAGTAGGTCACATGGCTCCTAGGGGTGTTTATGGGACTGGTTGGGACTGGTTCACCTTGGCCCCAACTTGACCCGATAATTTGATCAGACCATTTTCCTAGACTCTAACATAGCCCAATCGTGACCCGGCAAATGACCGGACCAAGATCGGGTTGACTTGATAATTAAATAAATTATACAAATTTAGACATTTTATATAGTTAAGTCATACATGTTTAAAAGTATAAGACTTAAAGTAAGGGATGCTTTATAATATATATTCCTAAGGTTGTCTATGGGTTGGGTTGAGTGGGTTCAGCAGTGTTTTTGAACTCAACCCGCTCACCAAGTAGTGGGTTGGGTTGGATCGAAAAGATTTTTTCGCTCAACCCGACCCGAGCTGCTCAATAGTGAGTTTGGTTGGGATGAACCTGTGGGTCTGACGTGTTTTTTTTTTTTTAAATTCCTAAAAAATGTAATAATATAAAATCTAACAAATTAATACCATAAGTCTCAAACTCAAATAAACTAAACATTATAAGTCAATAAGTGCATAACAAACTAACAACTAATAAGTCTTACTAAGTTTGGATTAAATTAAACAAACTTAGTCATAATTTAAATAACAAATTAATCTCAAATACATACAATTATATAACATCTCTACCAATCGTTTGTCTAGAAGGAACTTGAAATTAAGATTGCATAACTTGATCAAAACATTTAAAGCCTTCATTTTCAACAAATTTAAATAGAAGCTCATCAATGATAATCATTTTAGCAAGTGCAATCCTACACTCTAAGCTTGCTCTTTTTCTTCTTCGGCAATACTACATTCATTATCTACCCACTCCGCTCGTACCCATAGCTCTACTGCCCACTCTGCCCCATGTAGCTTCCTTTCCAGTACGATGCAATTGCACTGTACACAGCTGCACTCCTTCTTATGTTCCAGATTTACATGAAAAGAGCAGAGGAAGGAGGCTTACCTGTTGGGGCTACGTGGTGCAGAAAACTGAAAAAGTCGCAATAGGGAAGAAGGACGTGTGGTTGTGCGGTAGCATGACTAGTTGCAGAGAATGGCTGAGAGATCGGGTGTGAGAAGAAGCAATAGTCACAGACTCAAAGCAATAGCGCAATCGCTGGGAATGGGAGATCGGGTGGGAGAAGAAGCAATGGTCACTAACTCAAGGCGCAAACGCTAAGAGCTTGGGAGAACAGCTGCACAACGAAAAACTAGTTGCATACTCTAGTTGCAGAGAAGAGAGAACTACAAGCTGCGCTGGGGCCAGTGGAGAAGGATGAATAAGTAGATAGATAGGGTATTGATGCATTTTTCTCTTCCCACTTTGGCTTCTATTTATTAGCATATTTACATGGCCTAACGCTGTTCCTAACTATATTAGAGAGGATATTCATGAACCTTAAAGGCATTTTTCAAGTAAAACGCACACTCTATCTGGGCCATTTTTTTTTTAAAATGAGGGTGGTTGGGTTGGAAGTGTTCCAACCCGCTACCCGACCCACACACTGTAGGTTGAAACATTATCAACCTGACCCAACCCACAAATCAAACCTAACCCGCATTTTATGGTTTGGGTTGGGTTGAAACACGTGAGTTCATGGGTCGACCCGAACCGCTGGACACTGTAACGCCCTAGGACAGATATCCTGATATATTTGAATATATCAAGATAAACAGTACTAGCCATGTCACTTACTACATAACTAACTACTAATATATCTATAACAACCATGCAAGTCATTATAGAAAGCCTTGAGAGAATGTGGAAAAACTTAAATATATATATATATATATATATATATATATATATATATATATATATACAACCTTAGCCACAGAAGGGTTTATTGTAATATATGCCTCTGAATATAACTACAAAGCAAATATAAACAATATACATAAGCTTTGTCTAAACAAGAAACAAGTAAAACTATACTACACTAGTTCTTCTATTTCTTGAACTTCTTACTTTATGACGATCCTTGACCTACTTCTACCATGAAAACATAGAAAGGAGTGAGAACATAAAAATCCTTAGTAATAAACATATACTTCATGGCATCAAAACTATGTAAACTGTATATATAACTAAACTAACCTCAACATTATACGATCGCCAATACAACCGTATAATGTTATCTATAATTACTATAATAGGAGTTTCCTCCACTATAATTGCTAACTGCATAATGCCTCTAGTATAGTCAAATCGATAGCCTATATACCGTTAACATAAGCAACCACCCATACAATCGCTTATGTCAATAGCCACAGACAATTGCCCATACAACTGAACTGTAACTGTAAAGTTAACGATTTAATCCTACCTCTACTTGTTCATTTTAGGAAACTTTGGTTCCACAAATACTTACTAAGATAGAGAGTGAACTTATCGCGTCTTGGTCCTACTTGAGACAAAGGAAAATTGTAATCCTTTCTAGTTGTAAACTTACTCATAGACCTAACTCATCATTGTGAAAGAGTCTGTCTTAACTAGTGCATCATTTTGAACCAACTTATAGAGTCAAATGAGCACTTCTCTGATCTTTGCACACTTAACTCAACTCTACTGCAAGTGAGTAATTAGTGCATCTAAATAAGTAAACTGTACATATTTCACTTATATTCGGCTCTCCTTGCTTTTGCACTACCTGTAGTGACCTGTGTCACACTAGAGCACTCAAGGTTCCAAATACCTGTTCTAGGTAACTCCTAACTCTTGGAATACCTAACGACTTGACCTTCCATAAATAATTTAGTATTCAAGAAAGTAACTCTCTTCCTACCTACATCTTCAACTCAACTATACTGTTAGAAGAGCTAAACACATTTCTCCTATACTCGATGAATATGACAAGCTTTCGAGTCATAATTCATCCTAGTGTGTAGTCAACAATACACGAGATCTCTCTTAACTAGAGAACTTACTACACCACCATTCTCGCTTAGGGACTAAACACACAAACTTAACTCCACTTGAGTGAAACTAACTCATGAGTGGTTAGTATTTGCAACACTTTGTTGCTTAAGGTTCTAGGTACTCTTCCAAAGTAATCCACTACTCCTGGATATCCTAAGACTCATACCTTTATCAACTAACTAAAGTGAATGCTACTAATTAATTCTAGTATACTCATATCTATTACACCAGCTCATCATATCTTGTGTGATATCTAATGCAACACTAAGTGCCTAGGGTGTTAGATACCTATCTATGACAATCCTTAACTATAGGATGCACAAAGGGTATAACTTTCTCATACTTGATAAGTGATGATTTCGCTCTTGAAACATCCCTATTAATACCTTAACACACTTACAAAGGCATATAAGAGTGATCATAATACATAAGAAAGTCCAAAACATCAAGAATACAATTTTTGAAAAATCCTAGAACTCACGCCTAGGCGTGGTGCTCTTTGCCTTGCCTGGACCAAAACCTGATCAGTCCACGCTTAGGCGTGGAAAAGCTGCTCCTAAGCACGGTCAATTCTGTAGAAAATTATGCAGAACCAAGCCACTGTTCTATTAGCTCCAAATTTGTTTTTAACCTTCCAATCTTGAATTCTAAGTGTTTTTCAACCCTAATCATGGTCTCTAATCATGTTAGAATTGTTAAACATGAAAACCAACTCATCAATTCACTTAAACTTGGATTAATGCTCAAAATCACAACCTAGGTTCTATATTCCAACTATGGAACTTCTTAATTTGTTTAAGCACAAATTCAGTCAATTTGCATTCAAAACAATAAAACTAACTCAGTTTCATCAAAGGAAGTAAAAACTAACAAAGAAAGTAGAATCTTGCATCTCAAATCCAATTTCTCCATTTTGGTAACCTAACCTCACTTAATGGAAAAGATGAAGAAGGAAGGAGATTGAAGGTTAGAGAACCCCTACCTCAAGCTCCTCAAGTTGCTACAAGGATGGAGATGATGAAGATCTTGAAGCTTGACCTTTATCCTTAAGTTTTTCCTCATGCTTTCTTTCTCTTCTCATTTATTCTTCTCTTCCCCTTTCTCTTATGTTTTCTTTCTTTTCTCCTTATGTTTTTTGCTTCAGCCATGGGAAGGAAAACAATTCAAGAAGCAAAATTTAACTTTGCTTCATAAAAGATAACCACTAATGTGATACTGAAATCCTCGATCTGCTATGTACACTTGAATTTAGCTAAATCAAGTTTTTCAACTTCCAACAACTTTGAAATAAATACTGGGATTCATCAAAATTATTGTTTCACTAATATCTTATTTTTTCATATCTGCTATGGGTCAATCCGGCATTAAAATGCACAACCAGCATGCCTAAAAATACCAAACTAACTCTGATTATTCTCAAATTTTAACTACACCTTATCTACCCTATTTGTGACTTAGAAACAAACTCTCTAGGTTTATTTCCCCTAACTTAGAAATTTATGCTACTATCTGAGTCATTTTAAGCTAATTTTTAACTTTTAGGTTGCAACTAAGTGCCTAAACAAGCTCAGCTTGTCACAAAACTTAACCGACATGTTATACAAGTATAATAGTACCTTTGAGACCATATACAAGCCTAACATATTTTTTCGGGATGTTACATTTTCCCTTCTTTTTTAAAATTTTGTCCCTAAAATTGCTCACCTCATGCAAACAACTCTAAGTAAACTCACTTTACATGGGATTCCAACTCCTATGTAGTCCTTTCAGTACCAGCTTTCCCCAACCATACTCTCACTAGAGGAAATCTGCTTACCTCTAAGTTCTTGGATTCCTCTGCCTATGAATGGTAAATTGTACTAAAACTTAACTTAACTTTTACTTCTTTTGCAAGGCTTCCCAAAAATTGAGTGTGAACCTAGTATCTCTATCAAACACTACATTCACTGAGACTCCCTGCGATCTATCTATCTCTTTCAAAAGTAGTTAGACTACTTAATCTAGAAGATAGCTAACTTTACTTGATAAAAAGTGAGCAGATTACTCAATTTTTCCACCATTACCTAAAACACAACATATTCAACAATGTCCTTTATTATACTAGGTCACTAAAACATATTCATTAACTCTTGAAACATCTTAATAGCTCCTAGATAGATGGTATACTTACCTTTGAGAACTCATCCTAGAAACCCTTCTTTGATTTCTTGACTATATTGGAATACAAAGTTTGTCTCTAAATCCTGTCATTCCATCTGTTGTCATACTAAAATCCTGTTGGGTTTCTAAGAAGATCTGCTCACTAAAGTCCCTTACAGCTTCCTTCCTCCTTTTGAGCTTCTACAATTTGAGTCCTTAAGTCTTTTACTATATCCACGTTGCTCACTGAGAGACTATATGGCATCATAGTTACCGTGTGACTCAAATCCCTGAAATTCTCAAGAAATTCACTCTCTTGGACCATCATCTGGGACATTTGTAGGGATTTCCTACTTAGTGCATTAGCTACTACATTTGCCTTACCCACATGATATTATAACTCAAGGTTATAAACCTTGAAAAACTCCATCTATCTTTTTTGCCTCATGTTCAGCTTCCTCTGATTAATCAAGTTCCTGCAACTATTATGATCACTAAACACCTCTACTACAATTCTTTTGTGCAAAGTATCCAAGTCTATAAGGCAAACATCACCGTGGCTAATTCCAAATCATATATAGGGTAGTACTTCTAATGCAGAACTATCTGCCTCGATGCATTTGTATCTACTTATGCCTATTGTATAAGAACAAACCATAATCCCATCTTCGAAGCATCACTAACTATCTCAAAGTTCTTATGGGGATCTGGAATTACCAACACTAACATAGTAGTCAACCTCTTCTTTAACTCTTGGAAACTATACTCGCAAGCTAGAGTTTACTAAAACTACTACCTTTTCTAGCTAACTTAGTCTACGTAGTACTAAAAGAGAAAGTCTACTGATAAACTTTCTAACCTCGGTTACACTAGTTAGTCCTTGCCATTGTACCACTGCTTAAACTTTGCTAGGGTTCTCTGCAATTTCTCCTTGATAAAATTACATGACACCATACATATACCACTTGTAACCAAAACTGACTCTTGGCTAACTTGACATGCTAAAACTTTTCTCTAAAAGTTTCCAAAACTACTTTAACATACTAGCTATGTTCTTTCGTAATCCTAGAAACCATTTTAGAGATAATCTCTTTCTATTTTCTAATTCTAAGACAACTAGATCTTAGATCAACTATACTTGGCAAACTACTTAACTCGTCCTTTTGCCTAACTTAGAACTTAACTCATCCTATTGTTCTTTGTAGTAAGTTGGCCCGACTTTACTACACTTGTATAAGGCCTTATGTCACTCTGTAGCATCGCATAAAACTTCACTTATTCTATTACCCTTGATAGTAAGCTTTTCTCGTTTTACTATCCTTAGTAGAGAGCTTAACTCACTCTTACCTGAGACCTTTGGTAGGGAGTTTAACTCACTCTTACTACCTCTTACACGAGTGTTTTTCTCACTTCTCATGTTTCTTGACAAAGAGCTTAACTCATTACTTTGTCCTTGGTATAGTGTTTACCTCACTTTTCTACTATACTTGGCAAGATTCCTTTGGTCTCATTACTTGCCTGATGTGGAGGGATTAGAGGGTTACTTCTTCTACACATATTGTAAAGTGTTTTACTCACCTTTTTACCCTCTCAAGGTGCTTTTCTTTCTACCTTGTGTCACAACTCCATCCTTAGCAAAGAGCTTTGCTCACTACTTTGTAAGGTCAATAGGTTTAACTTACTCACTTAGTTAGGATAATTGTGTTATGGTTCAGCTTTAACTATTAAAGGAACCATATCTTGATTAATGCTTCATTACAACACAACCCAATGAGAGAAAAGAACATTAATCAAAACTTGCATGTTTAACCTAACTTTTACTACAAGATGGTAAACTATGCCTCTATGATAAGGTTAACTTTCTTATCAAACTTGTATCTAGCTTTTCTTACTATCACACCTCAGGTGGTATTCTAAGCCACATTAATGTGTTTAAGGTCCTAGACACCTCTTTTAAACAATTCCTAAGTTTCAGAATGCTCAAAAGTTTTAACGTGTACATATATGCTAGGTGGTGATTTCTACCGTGAAATACCTCTATAAGTGTCTTAACACTCTCTAGGAAACATACATGTAATAACCTAACTAATAGGAAACTCAAATTCTATAATATAAAAATCTTGGAATTTGCTATCTATGGGCACTTAGTTGCCTACTTTCTCAGCGTTTAAACACTGACCTCCAGTACCAAACTGCGTGATTTCTAGACCTATCTAATTCTATAACACTTCTAATATCTTCTCTAAGTCCAACTTCAAATCTTACATACTTCCAATTTTCATCTGGACTACTCATAAAATGAGAAGAGAACTTAGAACATTCTTCAAGCTGCTCCCCGTACTAGTCCATAGTAATATCCCTCCTACTTAAACCTTAGAATTTCTGATTCCTTTGCTCTCTGCAACTCTAGGGAATACTACTTGTCTAAGAAAGTAACTCTAAACACCTCTCAGGTGATTTGAGTACTTAAAATCTCTAGTAACCTCTTAGCTTGACCCATCAACTTTCGGCCTCTCCTACTAACTGATAAGAAGCGAAGGACACTCACCGTTCATCGGTGCATGCATGACCACAAAAGATCTCTACTATCTCTTGAAGTCATTTATCAGCCCTTACTGAACCATACTCTCCATTGAAGAACAAAGGAGTAACTCTACTGAACCGTAAGAAATCCTGATTTCTCTTTAGTTCCTTATTATCCATCAACTTCCCTAGCGAGTCCTTTTCTAACTTTTCTGATGGTCTTCTACTAATGGCAATCTGCTCTCTCATTGCAGCAACCATTTCTCTAAGAGCTCTGGTCTTTACCAATCTACTAGTCTTATGGGTTCACCTGATAGTTGCCATAGTTTCATGTTCACACAGATAACCATTAGCATCTTTACCTAAGGTAAGTCATACAATTCTATTTATATATCTCACTATGAGATAAAAAAATGCACAACACCCTACTAAACTACTGCTCATACCTAAGCATAGTCACTCCATACCTTTTCTCAACAGGATGAACTGCTCTAATACCATAATGTAACGCCTTAGGACAGATATCTTGATATATTTGAATATATCAAAATAAACAATACTAGCCACGTCACTTACTACATAACTAACTACTAATATATCTATAACAACCATGCAAGTCATTATAGAAAGCCTTGAGAGAATGTAGAAAAACTTAAACTTGTATATATATATATATATATATATATATATATATATATATATACAACCTTAGCCACAGAAGGGCTTATTGTAATACATGCCTCTGAATATAACTATAAAACAAATATAAATAATATACATAAGCTTTGTCTAAATAAGAAACAAGTAAAATCATACTACACTAGTTCTTCTGTTTCTTGAAATTCTTACTCTATGACGATCATTGACCTACTTCTATCATGAAAACACAGAAAGGGGTGATAACATATAAATTCTCAGTAATAAACATATATTTCATAGCATAAAAACTATGTAAATTGTATACATAACTAAACTAACCTCAATATTATATGATTGCTCAAACAACCATATAATGTTATCTATAATTACTATCATAGGAGTTTCCTCCACTATAATTATTAACTGCATAATGCCTTGTAGTATAGTCAAACTGATAGCTTACATACCGTTAACATAAGCAACCACTCATATAATCGCTTATGTCAACAGGCACAAACAATTGCTCATACAATTGAACTGTAACTGCAAAGTTGATAATTTAACCCTACCTCTACTTATTTATTTTAGGAAACTTTGGTTCTATGAACACTTGCTAAGATAGGGAGTAAATGATAATAACATATTTTATAAATTAATAAACACTAATGTTTAGTCATTTACCATCTCCGTATTCTTAATTGATTGAGCTTAGTCATGTTTTGTAAGTTTGGGTTCAAATTAGGCCGAATTGATTTTTTCAGCATTATTGGGCTTTGACATTGTTTCCGTATTTTAACCATAACTTAAGCTTTAGATATCTGATAATTACAAAATTTACTTTGTAGGAAAGTTGAGAAGAAGCTCTACAACATTGATGAGAGCTTAAATTCTCAATCGGATGTCTAGTGGGCCTAATTAGGCATGGAAGCCGGAATACGAGTATAGAGACCCTTTGATGTTGTTTTGGTCATAACTTGAGTTGTGGACCTCTAAATCGCATGGGGTTTGGGCCCAAATGTTCATAACTGACCCTACTTTGTAATTAATGGGTTTTTAATTATGTAAAGTCAAAATATGGGATAGTTTAAGGGGGGACAAGTCAATAACCGAGGCACTTCTCATTTTGACACTTTTCCTCTATCTCTCTAGAATTCTTTTCTCTCACTTCTCTCTAATTTTCGGTTTTCCTCTTCTTTCATATATTTTTCAGAGTTTTCCTTTTCTCATGGAGGGGTAGAGCCTTTTGATCAATCCAATAGATTGAACATGCTTGGTTGTTAATCTTGAGATTTCGTTTTTAATGTTTAAGTTCATCTATTAATCAAATTTCTATCCTTCTTCTTCTCTTTGTTAATTCTGGTTGCTTAATTAGAATTTTCATATGTTAATTGCTTAATTACCTTGTGAAAAGAGATAAACTTAGAGATTAAACAAGTCATTGAAAGTGTTTCATGAAATGTTTAACTTGGTTGGATCTTGGCTTTTACGTTGATTTCGATTTTGGTGAATGCTTAATTTGTCTAACCTTAATTAATTGAATTCTAGAAGCATTTCTAGTTAAGATTTGTGATCACTGAGAGGTTTCTTGATGTGATCTAAGACCAAGGATTTGATTGATATTTGAATAGACCTTTAGCAATCAAGGATGGATTAAAATCAAGTTTGGACAATTTTCTTGGATTGATTGTTTTGTTAATTCTGTTTTATCAATTCGAATTCTGTTTATATTTACTTCTGTAATTTTTCCTAAACCCCCCATTTTCTCACTTGATTTGATCAAATTGCATTTCAAAATTCTTAAGAGACAATCTGGTGTTATATGTTATGCTACAAGCCATAGGCATAACTCAGTTATAATTTTGGTGAGTTCGGCGCTCGTCAGTAAACTTATCGTGTCTTGGTCCTACCTGAGACAAAGGAAAATTGTAATCATTTCTAGCTGTAACCTTACTCATAGACCTAACTCATCCTTGTGAAAGAGTCTATCTTAACTAGTGCATCATTTTGAACTAACTTATGGAGTCAAATGAGTACTTCTTTGATCTTTGTGCACTTAACTCAACTCTACTGCAAGTGAATAATTCGTGTATCTAAATAAGTAAACTGTACATATTTCACTTATATTCGGCTCTCCATACTATTGCACTACTTGTAGTAAAGTACTCAAGGTTCTAAATATATGTTCTAGGTAACTCCTAACTTTTGGAGTACTTAACGACTTGACCTTCCATAAATAATTTAGTATTTAAGGAAGTAACTCTCTTCCTACATACATCTTAAACTCAACTATATTGTTAGAAGAGCTAAAAATATTTCTACTATACTCAATGAATATGACAAGCTTTCAAGTCATAATTCATCATAGTGTGTATTAAACAATACACGAGATCTCTCTTAACTAGAGAACTTAGTACACCACCGTTCCCACTTAGGAACTAAACATACAAACTTAACTCCACTTGAGTGAAACTAACTCATGAGTGGTTAGTATTTGCAACACTTTGTTGCTTAAGGTTTTAGGTACCCTTCTAAAGTAATCTACTACTCTTGGATATCCTAAGGCTCACACATTTACCAACTAACTGAAGTGAATGCAACTAATTCATTTTAGTATACTCGTATCTATTACACCAATTCATCACATCTTGTGTGATATCTAATGCAACACTAAGTGCCTAGGGTGTTAGATACCTATTTATGATATTCCTTAACTATAGGATGCACAAAGGATATAACTTTCTCATACTTGATAGGTGATGATTTCCCTCTTGAAACAGCTCTATTAATGCCTCAACACACTTACAAAAGCATATAAGAGTGATTCTAATACATAGGGAAGTCTAAAACATCAAGAATACAATTTTTAAAAAATCCTGGAACTCATGCCTAGGCGTGACTTTCCCACGCCTAGGCGTGGCTTACGTCCTGTCTCACACCTAGGATTGGTTTTACCATGCCTAAGCGTGAAAAAGCTGCGCCTAAGCATGGTTAATTATGCAGAAAATTATCCAGAATCGAGCCACTATTCTATTGGCTCCATATCTGTTTTTGACCTTCCAATCTTGAATTCTAAGTGTTTTCTAACCCTAATTATGGTCTCTAATTATGTTAGAATCATTAAATACTAAAACTAACTCATCAATTCACTTAAACTTGGATTAATGCTCAAAATCACAACCTAGGTTCTATATTCCAACTATGAGACTTCTTAATTTGTTTAAGCATAAATTCAGCCAATTTGCATTCAAAACAATGAAACTAACTCAGTTTCATCAAAGGAAGCTAAAACTAACAAAGAAAATGGATTCTTGCATCTGAAACCCAATTTCTCCATTTTGGTAACCTAACCTCACTCAATGGAAAAGATGAAGAAGGAAAGAGATTGAAGGTTAGAGAACCCTTACCGCAAGCTCCTCAAGTTGCTACAACGATGGAGATAATGAAGATCTTGAAACTTGACATTTATCATTAAGCTTTTCCTCTTGCTTTCCTTCTCTTTTCCTTTGTTCTTCTCTTCCCTTTTCTCTTATGTTTTCTTTCTTTTCTCCTTCGATTTGTGCTTCAGCCGTGGGAAGGAAAACAATTTCAGAAGCAAAGTTTAACTTTGCTTCATAAAAGATAACTGTAACACCCTTGTGGAGATGTTATATTTATGATGCAATAAAATAAGATCTACCCAAGTTGTAAAACATTTATTACATAAATAATATGGGTTGCAACATTTTTTTTCCTTTTTATATATAATAACCTTAATTAAAATAACATAGAACAGAAAATAAAACAAACTGTCATCACACACATAATATACATAGGATTTTGTTTTAAGTTATGCAAATAATTTATAACTACAAAATATTTAAACAAAGCAGTAAAGAGTTAATATGCAATACAACATCATAGAGTGCCCAAGTGCACATCATAGATTTCTAATCCTCCGATGGATCATCGGACGATAGAAAATCCGGATGTCTCGAAGCTCTACAAACACGAGTCCATGCTGTCGACACTATACTGATCTCACTAGGGATACGGAACATCCCTCCCCAGTGACGCCTCATATCCCACGGCTTCTCCAACTGTAGATACAAAGTCATAGTAAAAGCAAGCTCAGCATCAAACTCTGCTCGTAGGGACATAGTCAGACGTCCCAAGTAAATAACCGATCCTCGATCCTCTCGCAGACTCCAGGCCTCTGAACCTCCGTGAAACTCTAGTCTCACGAACCCAAGAAATCCCGGCATTGCCATACTCACAAGTCAGTCCAACGGATATGGATGATCGGAAGGTTCGCACTCGTCGAACTGATCCCCCGTCTGCTGCTGCTCTTCCTCCTCAGGATACTCACAATCTAGAGGTTGTTTCTCTTCATCAAACTCTTTTATAACATAAATAATAATACAAAAACAATACATATAAAGAGGTGAGATAATCATACATTAATACCAGCATGGCAAATAAGAAAACGTCAATACAACAGATATAACAGTTTATACAATAAAGCATACCATAACATAATAATACAATTTAATACAATAATTTTAATACAACAGTATCATATAATATCACAGATAATAATGTTATGATGCATGACATAAAGGCAAATGCAATACGACTCGTTCCTACTCCATGAAGCTAGACACAGACATCAGAGAGAACGCAAAGATTTATCAGTACCTCAAGCTGCCCAACTGAACTATTGCACTGTCTAACGTTGTGTCTATCGCCCACTGTCCAAACATCGTGTGGTAGCACACTGTCCAAACATTGTGTAAATACAGACATTGTACTAAAATAGTCTTTACAAGATCTTGATTAAGTATAATGTGTGTCGAGATCACTAGTGCGTTGCTAGTTACCACGGCCCAGAGGAGCGACCAACTGTCCACATGTGGAATACTCCGCACACTAATGCCTCCAAGTCCATACAAAGAAATGAACCACACTACGCTTATCACACTGACAACACGGTGTAATTCGCCTCGTCAATCAAATCACCAATTATCAATCAAATTGGCACAACTCAATGCATGAATAAAAACTATAATTACTAAACCCTTAGCTTCAAAATATTCTCATATTTACGCAAATTCCCTCAATGACAATAATTCTCAAATACAATACGTTCCCACCAAATGTACCATATTTCCACATGTCCAAAATACAGTACGTTCCCACCTGACGTATCATATTTCCACATGTCTGGATCCACCACTTTAGTCCAACAGTAAATCTCGCTGTTCCAATTAATCGCGTAGAAATTTTATCGCGTTTTCACAATTTTATCCTTTTTATAAACGTTTTTAAATCACGTAAATATATTTTGCTATTTTTTTTAAAATCGCGTAGTATTTTTAAATCGTTTTCTAAATCGCGTAAGATTTTTAAATCATTTTCTTGATCGAAAAACTTTAAAATAAAGATTTTAAAATTACGTAAGCTATTTCTCATACTTTAAAATTATGTAAAAAAATTTCCTTATGTTATAAATATATTATAAAATGTTCTCTGGTATTTGACTACTTTTAATAAATTTTGACAAAGCATTTTGTCTATGAAATTTATTAAAAATGTGCTTTCTACATCGTTCCTCTAAAAATTCTTTTGTTTAGTTTATTTTTACTAAATACACTTTAAAAATTTATATCATACTTTTAAAACTCAAAACTAAGTATTTTTCAAGAGTTTTATTTATTTCTCTACTATACCATATTTCTAGTAAAAATTAATTTACTTCTTTGATTCTTGAAAATTCATTACAAATGCATTCTTTTTAGGTCAAATATCTAATCTACACTTAGAAAATAAATCTTGGATTGATTACTCATTTAGAAAGCATGTTGGCCGAAATTGCTAAATTCTTGGCATTTGATCTTTGGATCATTTTTCTTCTTCTAAATCATTTTGAAATTCATTCATTTACCTAATTCCATTAAATCTTTCCTATAGAAAATGGTTGAGAACATTTTGGTCCCCTATCTCTTGTTGAGGCCGTGAGCCTCTCTTTGTGTTCTTTGGAACACTCATGCAAACCTTACATGTTATTCACATCCTAAGTAATAATCATACATATATCACACATGTAATATATTTCAAAACTTGTAGACATACATACAAACAATATCAAGCACAAGTAGGAAAGCTTTTAAAACAATTAAACACAAGTGAATCCTTATGGATTCTTCACATACATATAATCCATTTTCTCATCACCACACATGGTTGATGAGATTAAATCTTCCTCTTACCTTTAAGGAAGATAAAATCTTTCACTCCTTCTTCTAGTGATTTCGTGACTCTCCAAAGAAACCTAAAAGATCTTAAACAAAAATTTAAAGAGTTATAACTATAAGAGAAAATCATAAACCATGGATCAATCATGGCTTAGAACCTTAAAAATGAAGTTAAAAATGAAAAACAAGGAATTTCACCTTCTAGGAAAAACCTCTAAAGAAATTTTCCAAGCTTAAGATGATAAATTTTGGAAGAACTCTCAACTAGAAATGTTCTTAAAATGGTGTTTATGTTTGGAAAAGTAGGTTAGATGAAATTTTAGGTGGTTGGATGGTAGAGTAGGGTGGTTGGCCGAATGGCTCAAAGAAGAGCAACAATGGTGGTTCTTGATTTTGGAAGAGAGAAAGTATAAGCCAAGTGATAGAAATTGAAGTGTAAAATGCTCTCCTAATGGTGCATGGCCGTGGAGCTCACTCTTGAGGAGGTGGCCTCTTTGTTTGACCTCCAAGACTCTATCCTAGCCTTAGCTTTCATCAAGGGCTCACATGCAAAGCTTCTCCCCAAGGCTTGCTTCCTATTGGCTCATTCAAGCCTTGTCACATGCCTTGTCACATGTTCTTGAATGTTTTTCCTTAATGATGATCACTAATTAAGCTACTAATCAAGTTACTAATCTCATTAAGTTTCTATGCACACTTAATTTAGTTTAATTAGGTTAATTGGTTGCATTACTAATTAATTAGCATTCTTGAAATCTAAGCTTCAAGAGCCATTGATTAAATCAAGGGTTGGTATTAGGTAATAATATGATCAAATCTAAGCTATTAGATCTCATCTCCATTGAAATCCTAGCCATTAGATTCATCTTCAAAAATAAAGGGTCAAGATCTTCTCTACATTCTTCACATCTAATGGTCACAAATGATTCTAGCTACTTTTGTGAGACCAATCTCCACCGTACAATTGATCAACGGCAGATATCCAAAGCCTTAATTATTAACCTTATCCTTACAACCATAGATTAGATCAATGGTTGATATTCAAAACTAAACCTCCTCATCCAACGGTGCAAATCAAGTCAAACCCTCTTTGTTGACTTAATTCCTATTGGCTTAAAATAAATCAAGCCACTAATGTTGACTACTTTTTCTAAACGTGGGTCCCGCAAATCAATTGTGGGTCTTACAAAACAAAAGTAAGTCCCACAGACCTTTCGAGTCCATTGTCGTTTTATTTATCTTGACTAATAAAATAATATTATAATAATATAAAATTATTTTATTGCACAGTTAAATCCTAAAAATTAAAGGACTGATACACGTATCATTCAGAATTTAGTTTAGTAAGATCCCCCAGCTCCGAATAATTAAAATAAGATTTTCTCCGGCCCGAAAATTATTATTTTCTTGACTCGGAGTAAATCTCACAAAACACTCAAATATGAACACAAAACAGTCAAATAAATTTTATATCATACAGAAAAACATAAAACAGCACAATCAAGACATAACGGTCATTTATCCTAAAGTTGGGGTGTTACAACTCTCCCCTATAAACAAAAATTTTGTCCCCGAAATTTGTCGTACATCAAAACAACTGAGGGTATTGCTCCCTCATTTTACCTTCTAACTCTCAGGTAGCATCACCTGTTACGTCATTCCATATCACCTTCACTAGCTCGATCATCTTCCCTCGAAGCTGCTTCACTTTCCTGTCTTCAATCCTAACAGGAAGTGTCTCATACGTCAAGTTGTCCTTTAGTTGCACTTCGTCAGGCTGTATAACATGCATCGGATCTGGAATATACTTCCTTAATTGAGACACATAGAATACATCATGCAGATTGGATAGAAAAGACAGTAAAGTAATCTGGTAGGATACAGGACCTCTACAACGAATAATCTGATAAGGCCCAATGAACTTAGGAGTAAGTTTCTTGGATTTGATAACCCTTCCGACACCAGTCGTAGGCGTTACTCGCAAGAATACATGCTCACCCTCCTCAAACTCTAGAGGACGCCTTCGCTTATCAGCATAACTCTTTTATCTGCTTTGGGTCATCTTCATCTTTTCCTATATCATCTTCACCTTTTCTGTAGTCTGTTGCACAAGATCTGGTCCAATAGTCATACTCTCTCCATCTTGATACCAACATAAAAGTATTCGGCATCGTCTTCCATACAGCGCTTCATAGGGTGTCATCCCTATATTTGAGTGAAAACTATTGTTGTAGGTGAATTTTATCAAAGATAAAAATTCATCCCAACTTCCTCGTTTTTCTAATACACAAGCACGCAATAGGTCTTCCAAAGATTGTATTGTCCTCTCCGTCTGACCATCAATCTGCGGGTGATAAGCAGAACTCAATCGTAGTTTGGTCCCCATGGCTTCCTGCAAACTTTGTCAAAACCTCGACGTAAACCTTGGATCTCTGTCAGAAACTGTACACGTAGGTACACCATGTAGTCTAACAATCTCGCTAATGTATATCTGGGTTAATCTTTCTAATGAATACTTAATATTGATTGGCAAGAAGTGTGCTGACTTCGTAAGCCTATCAATTATAACCTATATCAAATCATGCCCCTTCCTTGTTCTCGGTAATCCGGTAACAAAATCCATCGAGATACTATCCCATTTCCACTCTGGAATAGCTAACGGTTGTAACATACCGGCTGGCCTCTGATGTTCCACCTTTGCCTTCTGACAAACCAGATAAGATGCCACACGTTCCACTATGTCTCTTTTCATCCTTGGCCACCAAAATAACCTTTTCAAGTCTTGGTACATCTTGGTCATCCCCGGATGCAAAACTCAAATCACTAGTATGGGCTTCATCCATAACTGCTTTCTTAAGTTCAGGGTCATCAGGTATATAAATTCTTCTCTTGAATCTTAAGATTCCATCTGATCCTTCCTCCACCATTGCCTTATGACCTTGCTTCAAAAATTCCCTTTCGTTTTGCAAAAACGCATCCTCCTCCTGTTTATCTCGAATTATATCAAGTAATTCATTCAAGATCACAACCCTACCGAAGCGAATCTTTCTACGCTCCAACTCCACTGACAACCATAAATCTCTAAACTTGTTAATTAATTTTTCCTCCTTTATCATCTTCATAGAAACACTGATCACCTTTCTGCTTAGAGCATCAGCTACCACATTAGCTTTTCCTGGATGGTATTGGAGTTGAAAATCATAGTCCTTCAATAATTCCAACCATCGCCTCTGCCTCATATTCAATTCTTTTTTATCAAATAAGTACTTCAAACTCTTGTGATCACTAAAGACATTGAACATAGCTCCATACAAAAAATGCCTCCATAGCTTCAATGCAAAAATCACTGCGGCTAATTCCAAATCATGTGTTGGATAGTTTCTCTTATGAACCTTCAACTGCCTAGAAGCATAAGCCGCCACATTCCGGTCTTGCATCAATACGCACCCTAACCCCTGGTAAGAAGCGTCACAATACACTTCAAAGGACATGTTAGGATCCGATAAAATCAGCACTGGTGCAGTTGTCAGCCTTTTCTTCAATTCTTGGAAACTCGCTTCACGTTCCTCCGTCCAATCAAAAGCTTGACTTTTCCTTGTGAGCTGCGTAAGCGGTCCAGCTATCTTGGAAAAACCTTCTATGAACCTCTGGTAATATCCGGCCATTCCAACAAAACTTCGGACTTCCGTTACTGTCTTTGGCCTTTCCCATTTCAAAATAGTCTCCACCTTCGATGGATCTACCGTAATACCTTCCTTGGAAATCACATGACCTAAAAATTGAACTTCCTCCAGCCAAAATTCACACTTTGCCAACTTTGCATACAGTTTCTTTTCCTTCAAAATCGGAAGAACTATACCAAAATGTTCAGCATGCTCTTCCTTAGATTGAGAATAAATCAGAATGTCATCGATAAAAACAACGACAAATCTGTCTAAATACGGATGAAAAATCCTATTCATATAATCCATGAATATTGCAGGAGCATTCGTCACTCCGAATAGCATCACCTGATACTCATAATGCCCATAACGAGTTCGAAAAGCTGTTTTAGGCACATCATCAACCTTGACACGAATCTGATGATAACCTGATCGCAGATCTATCTTAGAGAATACCACTGCTCCCTTTAACTGATCCATTAAATCGTCAATTCTCGAAAGTGGATATTTATTCTTTATAGTAACCTTGTTCAGCTGGCGATAATCTACGCAAAAATGTGAAGTTCCATCCTTCTTCTTAACTAGAAGCACTGGTGCTCCCCACGGTGAAACACTAGGTCGCACGAACTATTTCTCCAACAGTTCCTCCAACTGCTTCTTTAACTCTACCAGTTCGGCCGGCGACATCCGATACGATGCAATTGATATAGGACCTGCTCCAGGTACCAAATCGATAGAAAACTCGATCTCCCTCTCAGGTGGCAAACCAGGTACATCATCAAGAAAAACCTCTGGAAATTCATTGATGATAGGAATAGTATTCACATCTTTCTTACTCTTGACTTCTAGAGAAGATAATAACATATATCCCTGCGCTCCATCTCTCAATAATGACTTGACTTTAACAGCAGTCAAAAATCCAGAACTTTTTTCCTTAGGAAAAACTATGGTTTTGTTTGCACAGTCTATAAGGATATGGTTAGAAGATAACCAATCCATTCCTAATATTACATCTATCTCAACAAGAGGTAAACAAATCAAATTGATTGAAAACATACGATCCTTTATAACAACAGGACAATTCAGACATATCTTGGATGTAACTACAGGTTTTGTAGTTGGTGTAGACACAACCAATTGAAAACTCAGAGAAGTCACAGGTAGTTTCAATCGTTCCACACAATCATATGCAATAAATGAATGTGTTGTACCTGAATCATATAACACAGTCAGAAGATTACCTCCAATGGCACCTTCCCCCTGAATAAGATCCTCAGATTGAGAAGCTTTAGTTCCAATCATGGTATATACTCGCCCTCTTGACCTCGGCTGAGTAGCACGAACAGTTCTCACAGCAGGTTTCCTTTCCGACTGAGTACAATCCCTAGATACATATCTAGGTTGTCTGCAATTAAAATAGATTATCCCTTTGATTGAGCAATCCATAGAGATATGACCACTCTTTCCACACTTGAAACACGTTGGCGTAAACGCCACTTTCTGACCAGTTTTATTACCATTAGCACTTCCCCCAATTGGTGGTCGTTGAGGTTGATTTCCTGGTGGTCTTGAATATGGCTTGCACTGAAATTGGCTATTGTTACTGCTACCTCCTCTCTGAAACCTCGTTGGTCCAAAATTACGGTTCTTTGGATCCCGTGACGGCTCCAACTCCTCAAGTCGTGCACAAGTATCCACCAAAGCATGAAATTGATTCATCTTCAAGGGTAGCACTCCTCGTCGCAATTCCACTCTCAACACTTCTTCAAATTTCTGACATCTCCACACATCATTCTGTCGAGTTTGAGCATAGTCTGAGAACTGAGACAAACACTCAAATTTAGAAGTATACTCATTAACAGTCATGTTGCCTTGACGTAAACCAAGAAATTTCATCTCCTTGGCATGTCTAGCACTGGCAGGAAAATACTTATCCAAAAATACTTCAGAAAATACCTCCCAAGTAATTTCAGTTCCTTCAGCCTGCAATAATTGGCGGGTTCCTTTCCACCAATGTTCACCATCTCCTCTCAGCATAAAAGTAGCATATGTCACCTTCTTCTCATCTGTGCATCCCATTCCTTCGAATATCTTTTCCAAGTCCAGTAGAGTTATCACTTCAGCCATCCGCTGCATAGCTTTCGTAGCTGCAATCATTGGGTCCATATTACAGTTCACGTTCGCACGCGTTCTGCAACATCCCAAAAGTCATGTTAGGCTTGTAATTGATTACAAAGGTAATATATTACTTGTTTAACGTGTCTCTGAAGTTTTGTGATTCGTTTATGCACTTAGTTATAACACAAAAGTTGAAAAATAGCTTAAAATGACTCAGACAATAACATAAGTTGCTAAGTTGAAAGAAATAAACATAGAGAGTTTATTTCTAGGTCACAAATAAGCCAAGTAAGATGTGGTAAAAGTTTCAAGAGAATCAGAGTCAGTTTGGTATTTTTAGGCATACTGATTGTGCATTTGAATACCGAATGACTAGCAGCAGATATAGAAAATCATGAAAATGGTGAAACAACAATTTAGATGAATCCTATGATTTATTCTAAAGTTATTGAAATCTGAGAAACTTGAATTAGCACAATTCGAATGTCCTTAGCAGATATAAGTTTCATTGTAGAAACTTAAGTTAATCTTTTCCCATATTTTCCTCCACGTCCCACCCCCCTATTTCTCTCTTCTCCCTCGACAGAGAACCGAAAAACAGAGAAAGAAGAAAGAAAAGAAAGAAAAGGGAGAAAGGGGAGAAGAAGAAGGGAAAGGGAAAAGAGGAAGAGGAAGATTAATGATCAAGTTCAAGGCTTCAAGAGGTAAGAGGATTTCTATTCATTTCTCCCTCTTTGATTATCCTTGAATATAGTTTGGGGTTTTGAATAGAAAGAGGAGTTTGGATAGCCAAATCCATGTTCTTAGCTTGGTTCTTAATTCCAAGGACTAGGCTAGGATAGTTAAGTCAAGATAATGCTAGATGGTCAATTATGGTCTAAGACAAACCATTTTGGTTCATGAATGGAGAATTAGGGAATGGTTTGGAGTTATGTGATTTTGAACCTAAATCTATGCCTAAGTGAATTAATAGGTTGTAAAAGAGTTACAACAAGTTTAGAGGCCTAGATTGGTGTTAGAAATCACATAGAAAATGATCTTGAATGATTGGAATTAAGAATTGTTCCAAAGGAACCATTTTCGGATTACATAAACTGAGAATCAAAGTGAGCTTGATCGGCGATGTTTTTTGCATAACTTTTGTAGATATCGGAATCACTTGATTCCGGTGCCATTTTGAAAGCTAACACATAAGGCTTTATATGGTAAAAATTTTTGAATTTTTGAGCAAGCCAATCAATACCAGTTTCGGTTTGAATCTAAGGCAAATTCTGCAGAAAATGGCATTCTAGCAGTCAGTAAACCAGACTACATAATTTCTTGCTCCGATGTCGTATGGACATGAAACCGGTGCCATCTGAAAGCTAAGACATAAGCTTCATGTGGTAAAAATTTCAGAATTTCCCCACATGTAGTTTGTTCCCAGTTTCAATTTAAAGTTAGGTCAGAAATGGGTAATCAGAGAATGTTCTGTTTTAGCCTCTGCAAGATGTTACATTTTGGTATCAGAGAGGAAATGTAACATCTTGCCAGGCCTCTGAACCTCTGTGAAACTCTAGTCTCACGAACCCAAGAAATCCCGGCAATGCCATACTTACAAGTCAGTCCAACGGATATGGATGATCGGAAGGTTCGCACTCGTCGAACTGATCCTCTGTCTGTTGCTGCTCTTCCTCCTCAGGATACTCACAATCTAGAGGTTGTTCCTCTTCCTCAAACTCTTTTATAACATAAATAATAATACAGAAACAATACATATAGAGAGGTGAGATAATCATACATCCATACCAGCATGGCAATTAAAAAAATGCCAATACAACAGATATAATAGTTTATACAACAAAGCATACCATAACATAATAATACAATTTAATACAGCAATTTTAATACAATAGTATCATATAATATCACAGATAATAATGTTATGATGCATGACATAAAGGCAAATGCAATACGACTCATTCCTACTCCATGGAGCTAGACACAGACATCAGAGAAAATGACCCGTAAAGATCTATCAGTACCTCAGGCTGCCCAACCAAATTATTGCATTGTCTAACGTTGTGTCTATAGCCCACTGTCCAAACATCGTGTAGTAGCACACAGTCCAAACATCGTGTAAATACAGGCATTGTACTAAAATAGTCTTTACAAGATCTTGATAAAGTATAGTGCGTGTCGAGATCACTAGTGTGTTGTCAGTTACCACGGCTCAGAGGAGTGACCAACTGTCCACATGTGGAATACTCTGCACACTAATGCCTCCAAGTCCATACAAAGAAATGAACTACACTATGCTTATCACATCGACAACACGGTGTAATTCACCTCGTCAATTAAACTACCAATTATCAATCAAATTGGCACAACTCAATGCATGAATAAAAACTATAATTACTAAACCCTTAGCTTCAAAATATTCTCATATTTACGCAAATGCCCTCAATGGCAATAATTCTCAAATACAGTACGTTCCCACCTGACGTACCATATTTCCACATGTCTGGGTCCACCACTTTGGCCCAACAGTAAATCTCGTTGTTCCAATTAATCGCGTAGAAATTTTATTGTATTTTCACAATTTCATCGTTTTTACAAATGTTTTTAAATCGCATAAATATATTTTGCTATTTTTTTTAAAATCCGTAGTATTTTTAAATCGTTTTCTAAATCGCGTAAGATTTTTAAATCATTTTCTTCATCGAAAATCTTTAAAATAGAGATTTTAAAATTACGTAAGCTATTTCTCATACTTTAAAATTACGTAGAAAAATTTCCTTACGTTATAAATATATTATAAAATGTTCTCTGGTATTTGACTATTTTTAATAAATTTTGACAACATTTTGTCTATGAAATTTATTAAAAATGTGCTTTTTACTTCTTTCCTCTAAAAATTCTTTTGTTTAGTTTATTTCTACTAAATACACTTTAAAAATTTATATCATACTTTTAAAACTCAAAACTAAGTATTTTTCAAGAGTTTTATTTATTTCTCTACTATACCATATTTCTAGTAAAAATTAATTTACTTCTTTGATTCTTGAAAATTCATTACAAATGCATTCTTTTTAGGTCAAATATCTAATCTACACTTAGAAAATAAATCTTGGATTGATTACTCATTTAGAAAGCATGTTGGCCGAAATTGCTAAATTCTTGGCATTTGATCTTTGGATCATTTTTCTTCTTCTAAATCATTTTGAAATTCATTCATTTACCTAATTCCATTAAATCTTTCCTGTAGAAAATGGTTGAGATCATTTGGTCCCCTTTCTCTTGTTGAGGCCTTGAGCCTCTCTTTGTGTTCTTTGGAACACTCATGCAAACCTTACATGTTATTCACATCCTAAGTAATAATCATGCATATATCACACATGCAATATATTTCAAAGCTTGTAGACATGCATACAAACAATATCAAACACAAGTAGGAAAGTTTTTAAAACAATTAAACATAAGTGAATCCTTATGGATTCTTCACATACATACAATCTATTTTCTCATCACCACACATGGTTGATGAGATTAAATCTCCCTCTTACCTTTAAGGAAGATAAAATCTTTCACTCCTTCTTCTAGTGATTTCGTGACTCTCCAAAGAAACCTAAAAGATCTTAAACAAAAATTTAAAGAGTTATAACTATAAGAGAAAATCATAAACCATGGATCAATCATGGCTTAGAACCTTAAAAATGAAGTTAAAAATGAAAAACAAGGAATTTCACCTTCTAGGAAAAACCTCCAAAGAAATTTTTCAAGCTTAAAATGATAGATTTTGGAAGAACTCTCAACTAGAGATGTTCTTAGAATGGTGTTTAGGTTTGGAAAAGTAGGTTAGATGAAATTTTAGGTGGTTGGATGGTAGAGTAGGGTGGTTGGCCGAATGGCTCAAAGAAGAGCAACAATGGTGGTTCTTGATTTTGGAAGAGAGAAAGTATAAGCCAAGTGATAGAAATTGAAGTGTAAAATGCTCTCCTAATGGTGCATGGTCGTGGAGCTCACTCTTGAGGAGGTGGCCTCTTTGTTTGACCTCCAAGACTCCATCCTAGCCTTAGCTTTCATCAAGGGTTCACATGCAAAGCTTCTCCCCAAAGCTTGCTTCTTATTGGCTCATTCAAGCCTTGTCACATGCCTTGTCACATGTTCTTGAATGTTCTTCCTTAATGATGATCACTAATTAAGCTACTAATCAAGTTACTCATCTCATTAAGTTTCTATGCACACTTAATCTAATTTAATTAGGTTAATTGGTTACATTACTAATTAATTAGCATTCTTGAAATCTAAGCTTCAAGAGCCATTGATCAAATCAAGTGTTGGTATTAGGTAATAATATGATCAAATCTAATCCATTAGATCTCATCTCCATTGAAATCCTAGCCATTAGATTCATCTTCAAAAATAAAGGGTCAAGATCTTCTCTACATTCTTCACATCCAATGGTCACAAATGATTCTAGCTACTTTTGTGAGACCAATCTCTACTGTATAGTTGATCAACGGCGGATATCCAAAGCCTTCATTGTTAAGCTTATCCTTACAACCATAGATTAGATCAATAGTTGATATTCAAAACTAAACCTCCTCATCCAACGATGCAAATCAAGTCAAGCCCTCTTTGTTGACTTAATTCCTATTGGCTTAAAATAAATTAAGCCACTAATGTTGACTACTTTTTCTAAACGTGGGTCTCGTAAATCAATTGTGGGTCCTACAAACTAAAAGTGGGTCCCATAGACCTTTCTAGGTCCATTGTCGTTTTATTTATACTAACTAATAAAATAATATTATAATAATATAAAATTATTTTATTGCACGATTAAATCCTAAAAATTAAAAGACTGATACACGTATCATTCAGAATTTAGTTTAGCAGGATCCCCTAACTCCGAATAGTTAAAATAAGATTTTCTCCGACCTGAAAATTATTATTTTCTTGACTCGGAGTAAATCACACAAAACACTCAAATATGAACACAAAACAGTCAAATAAATTTTATATCATACAGAAAAACATAAAACAACACAATCAGGACATAACGATCATTTATCCTATAGTTGGGGTGTTACAATGACCACTAATGTGGTACTGAAATTCTTGATCTACTATGAACACTTGAATTTAGCTAAATCAAGTTTTCAACTTCTAATAACTTTGAAATAAATACTGAGATTCATCAAAATTATTGTTTCACTCACAACCAAAAAGCTGAATTCAAGCCTAAACCTATTTGTACTGAAGCTAATCACAACCTGAAAAGCTTTTTCAGATCTTTTTTTTTAAACCTATTTTCATACTTGCTAGGGGTCAATCCGGCATTAAAAAGTACAACCAGTATATCTAAAAATACTAAACTAATTTTGATTATTCTCAAATTTTAACTATATATTATCCACCCTATTTGTGACTTAAAAACAAACTCTTGAGGTTTATTTCCCTCAACTTAGAAATTTATGCTACTATTTGGATCATTTTAAGTTGCTTTTCAACTTTTAGGTTGCAACTAAGTATCTAAACGAGCTCAATTTGTCACAAAACTTAACTGACATATTATACAAGTATAATAGTACCTTTGAGATCATATACAAGCCTAACATGTTTTCTCGGGATGTTACAAACACCGTTATATATTCCCATATTGATTATATCAAACTAAATATACTATCATCTTATATAAAATGGATTAATGTTGTTAGAGTCTCATATCGTCTGTCTTAATCTTTCGAGTGTGATTTATATATTTGTTAGATCACTCCACTTAATATCAATTAATTTTAAGTTGAAATCTCACAAATGTAAGTCAATAAATTTCATTGTTTATCACTTAGTGTAAAAATACTATAAGTTTTATTGAACACCCTTAATGACTTCACCTTTTATAATGAAGAGGGTTATAGAGGGAGTTGTAGCAAAATGAAGGAGAAAGTAATTATGCTTCAAAAACAAGAAATTTAAACGTCTATGTGAAATAACTTGTTTGAATGAGACAAAGCTCATGATGGAGGAGCAAAATAGAAAAATTCAAATGAAAAGTACAATTTGATGAAAACATGGCAGCAACAATGATAATAGCATTATGCAGGAGTTTTAAAAAAAGGAAGAGTTTACACAAATTGTGAGTTGAATATCCTTTAACTTAGGGGAATTGAGAATGTAATGCCAAACATTGGGTTCTTATTAGTAGCGTTGGAAGCATTTATGTGTTGGCTTTCGTCTAAGATGTTTTGGAAAATAGCAGGAGAAAATATCATTACCAGAGAATAATGGACCAATTTAAAATTAAGGAGTCGACACTGGTAATGACAATGGATGGAGGATAAATTTACTTCTTATTATATTATGGCTAAAAGTTATAAGGGCCACTAAGCACTCAGCATATATGGCATTCGTTATGCCACACTAATAATGGAGAAAGCATAATGAATGGCTATTATGAAGCCACTAATTGTGGCTGAAATTTGGATGATTTTAGACCACATCTTGGTCATGGAATTTGGCTATAAATAGCCATGCTTAAGGCTTTACCAAGACACACTAACAAAAGGAAAAAAAAAACTCCAAACTCTAGGAGTTTTCTCTTCTTAATCTTTCTCTTCATTCTCTTGTTCTAAAGAGAGAGAGGGATCTAATACTGAGAGAAAGATTTATGGGTTTAAGTGAGGCTTGAGTGAGAGTGATCTTGGGTGTAATTGGGTCTTGGGAATTGAGTGAAACACTGAGTGAGATTGTAATAATCTTCTTTTGTCATAGTGGAATTTTTCTCGTTGCTTTTCGGCCGTGGATGTAGGCAAATTGTCGAACTACGTTAAATCTCTCGATGTCATTTTCTCTATTACATTTTTTTAAATGGGTCTTCCGCTGCAATAAACTGGTGTCAGAGCTCTCAGATACTAAGGTGCCAGATTTATATGAAAATTCTTAGTATGCTCCATGGTTGCAGTATTGTCTGATCTTCCACATCAAAAAAGAATTATTCTTGTTGCTGAAAAAGTGTGGTAGTATGAAAGTGTATGTCTAGGAAAGTTTTAGCTAGGAAAGAATTGGTATTTAAGAGTGTCTATTATTAACCCACCTCTCTTTCCTGGGAACTTCCCTGGTGTACCGTTCACAGACTATGACATTGTTCCAATATACGTCATTGTTCACTTGTACATCACTATTCATGTATACGGTCATCATGGCGAGTGCTAAATTTGATTTGGAGAAATTCAATGGAGAAAATGATTTCAGTCTTTGGCGTTTGAAGATGAAAGCCCTACTAGTTCATCAAGGCTTAGGCAAAGCCTTGGAAGGTAGAGACAAGCTGCCACAAAGTCTAACCGACATCGAGAAAAGCGAGATCTTGGAAAAAGCACACAGTGCAATTTTGTTGTGCTTGGGAGATGAAGTTCTATGAGAAGTGTCAGAAGAAAATACAGCTACTTCATTGATGCAAATTAAAGGATGCAAACCCAAGTGCAAGTTGTCTTAAGTAATAAATTCTCGGGAGTCCGAGGTCGATCCACAGAGAATTGATGAAGAAAAATTAATTAAGGTAAGAAAAGGATTTGTCACAACACCAAAAGTATTAAAAGTTGTTCACAAATAAAAAAAAGATTTGCTTGGGTTAGAAGATCCACTCTTGGTAATAAATTAGAGACAAAATTATTTCTCTTTATAACTCAATTGAAATCTACACATAAAGGAAGTTCTAATCAGAAAATATAATATTCCAAGATCAATTATATATGCAATTATATTATGATTCCTTCAATTATCTACCAACAATTGTAAGTGAGCTCAAGCATTCACAGTGTCAATCCTCTTGTCTACAATAAATCAAGATCTCCACTATACAAGGAAGTTTTCTAAATTGATTAAAAATAAAATACAACACATATAATGTCTACTTTATAATATATCATTTAAGCACAAGAAATAGAATAATCTTACCTTATTTCATTACCAAGAGCTTCACTTTTTCACCTAAGTAACATGAAAATTTAGTTTCTCATAATCAAGTAGAAAGGAAAAGAGTAGAAGAGAAAGATAAACATAACTTCAAATTAGAACAAAAGAAAATTACAACAAAGGAAGATAATATACAAGCATGAACATAATTTCTCATAACTAAGCCTAAAACCAAGTCCCTTAAATGATTAGCCAATGGAGCCTTTTATAGAGGATTAGAGATACAAAATAACAATGGGGCTGATATTGAGTGGGTGAGGAGTGGGCAGATGAGTGGAAAATGCCAAATAGTGAGTTGGTGAGTGAAAAATTATTGAGATTCTTTATCTCCGAAATCATTCAGTATTGATCTCATGGATGCCATCAGATTTATTAAACATGGTCTTCATAAAAGTTGTATCATTTTGTCTTATCTTTCCAATGGCACTGATTTCAACTCCAAAAGCCACCTACAGCCTGAGATATGACTCAATTACTAAACAGTGTTCAGGTCCAAGTACAGCACCTCTGTTCTGACTTCAAAGGCCAATATCACCTTCAAGGAGTCCGATCTGAGTTTTGTGTTCTTCATGAAAGTTATACATATGGGTCTTAACTTTCAAGTATCCAAATTTTAGTCCAAGGAAGTTCCTACAGCCCGAATTATGTTCTGATTACTGCACATTGTTCAGGTTCCAGTCATAAAACCTGTGTTCTGACTTCCAAGCCCATTTAGCTCCACTAGATATCCGATTGAGCCTTGGAGCTCTTCATGAAAGTTGTAGAGCTCTCTCTTATATTTCCTACAAGGTAAGATACATAATTATAAGACATCTACAACTTAAGATATGACTGAAATACAGAAATAATGTAAAACCAAAATAGTGCTAAAAAAATTAATTAAGTCCAATTTGAGTCCAAACTTACAAAACATAACCAGGCTTAATCAATTAAGTACATGGAGAATGTAAATGACTAAAAATGAGGGTTTATTAATGTATAAAATATGTGATTATCAAATTCTCCCACACTTAGTTTTTTGCACTCCTGGGCAAAACACATAAGACCAAAGTTAGGAAACAAAGAAAAACAACATAGACTCAAAAGCTAGAAACTCTAAAAGACTTGATGAAACAAGAAGAGCAACCAGAAATTCAAAGGATCAAAGCATTAATAAGGTAACATTTCTTCACATCTCAAACCAACAAGTAAAGAAACTTCAGTTGAAAAGAATGAACCAATAATGATAGATCCTCACAGAATTCACTCTCAATCTCTTAAGTGTTTAAAAGGTAAGTATTTCACTTTATTCAACCCATGAATAATTGCACTACCATAAGCTTGCTTATCTTCTACTTCTCCGCTACTCAAAACACATGCATACAAAAATCAAGAGGACTTTATTCAAGGTTATAATGGGGTCATGGTAAAGGAGAGAGGATAATATGGATATGAGAAGATAAATACCACAGAGAATAAAAGAGCATTATGGTATAGTTAGAGTAGAGAATATTTTTGAGAACATTCATCATAAAGGACAATGACCAATATTTGACTAATGTTTTGTTGAAGATCAATCCCAAATTGATGAATTAAAATCATTGTTAATTCAAAACCTTCTCCTTTTCTTCCTGTTGTTTCCAAGCATCCATCTTTACTCTAGGTATAGATATGTCACATGGTGTATCAAGGGACTCTGATAATCTTTTGATTACAGTGGTGGTCAGCTCTTTCTTTTTTTTCTTTTTTTTTTATCATTTTACACACACACCCCAACACTTATTCAAGAACAAGGTCAATGCTCTCTTACTCCCTAAGGTTAGGTAAAAACATGTTTTTTTTTAAGGCACGTAATGAGATAAAAACAAGGAATGGTCAAATAAGCTCAAATGAGTTACATAATGGAAAATATACAAGGATAGCTATTTGGTTAAAGTAGTTATTTCAAAATACTTCAATCATATTTATGTATGCATGTGAAATTGTAGCCTAAAAAAGAATCAAAGCAAATTCTATAGTAACAATTCCATGAGTGAAAATCACACAAAAAAGAAGAGAATAATACAAATGTTCAATTCATTCATCAATAGACTCAAAATCTCACAAGGCATATTTCTATTATTCTCAATCCACCATATCAACATTCATATCCAAGCTTGTGATTTTTAAGAAAGAAGACAATCTATGCTATGATCCAAGAATTCATTTGTTACTTCTACACAAAATAATTATTTCTTCAACTAAGATGCATCTCAAGAGTAAACTTACCTCCAAGGCAAAATTTACTCCTTACTCTGACATCCTTAATTGGTTTTACTATGAATAGGTTTCTGACAATCATATCACTAAACATACTTCCCAATTTAAATGCGTCTCAAGATTAAAATTACTCCTTACTCTGTCATCATTCATTGGTTTAGTAAGTTCATGATAATCATATCATACTTCCCAAAAATGAAATTTTTTTTTGGTCAACTATCCTTCCCCCAACCAGATCACAACATTATCCTCAATGTTAAAATATAGACGAGTAAAAGATAGAAGATATTACCTGTTAGAGAAATTTGACACAAATTTAAACAGAAACAAAGTACGATAAATAAAATCAAAAGTAAAGGAAAGCTATAAACGAAGTGCCAAATCTGGCTTTCTTTTCATCCTGCTTCCCTCACTGCTTCCTGCTAACCAATCTATTTGAGTTATTGCTGGGTTAGGTTTATGAACAAAAGCTTCTAATTTATCAATCAACTCATCAATAGTGGAAGCAAAGATAAGAAGTTGTCTTGCCGAAGGTGTGATAAATTTCTGTTCCACAGCATGGTCAAGAAAAAGTAACAAAATATCAAAAAAATTATTTACATTCAACAAACCTATGGGTTTATGGTGGATGTTCAGTTGGGCCTAAGAGACAATTTGAAAAACTTCTTCCAAGGTACCAAAATCACCTGGTAAGGCAATGAATGCATCAGAGTTGTCAAGCATTATCTTCATTCGTTCATGCATTGATGATACCTTAAGTTCCTCCCCAATTATCTTTCCAGTGATGTTCTATTGAGCTAAAGGTCCAAGAATGACACCTAAAATTTGACTGCCTCCTATATATGCAGCAAGTGATACAACCCCCATTAACCCACAACAACCTCCCTATATATAAGATGAATATTCCTCGTAGCAAGTGATCGACCAAGAGTGGTAGCTGCATTTACAAATTCTAAACCCTTCTCATACTTAGACCTACAAAATACATATATATTTTTAAATTGACGAACAGAAACACTTTCCATTTCTATACTCATATTTCTCTCTGAATGATTCTAAGTTAGAGAAAGTGGAGAAAATGAAGTGTTTAAATATAAAAAAGAATGGAAAGGGTAATAATAGCACCTATAAGGGTAGGTTGGCTGTTGTTAGAAAAGTTTAAAATTAAGAAACACAAAATCTTTTTTTTTAACATCAAGAAAACCATCAGGGTAAAGAAGTTTAGAAACCCCTGAAGGACCCTGCTCAAAGGATCGTCTGTCCAAAACCAAAATACAGCAAAATCGTACAAAGATAAAAGAAATATAATAACAAATGATGACATACCTTTATGTACAGTTTTCATGGCGTATCTTTATACTGCGCATCATGAGTGCAGTAATGGCATATCTTTATACTGCGTGTCACCAATGTAGTAGACATTCACGTCCGTTTATTCGAAGAAAAGAGAAAGAAGAAACCATTGTGGGTTTCCATCCTGGGTCTAGAACCTAGAGAGCTCACACTTGGGCTCATAACATCAATAAAGATGCTAAAATCTGAAACTCGTAATGTCTAAGATCCAGAACGTCCCATCCTAAGGCGCTGAGAGCTTCTTCTAATAAAAGAGATGATCAAGCTCAGATGCCTCATACGCTTTGGCAGCCGGGGGTTACTTGTCACTAATAACCAGAGTGAGACGCTTCTGCCTGTCCATCAACTCCACAGTGCCTAGATGGTAAACATTGGGTTATGGAGTGCGGCTCTCTATAGAGCATGGTACACGAACCTTTTTTAAGGACCAACGTGCAAAGGTCCACCCGAGTCAATGACGAGTCAGCCAAAGGCTGGGGCTCCATAACGAATTAAAGTCATGGTACTCCTTCTGGATCACCCTTGTTCAAAATTTTTTTTTCTTTTTTTTAGAAAACATGAAAAAGAAGAAGAAGATAATAAGTACAGATTGTTATGGATATGACTCACATCTGCCTCTGGTTTCACGTCAAGTAACAGCTTAAACGTCTTCTATGAGTTGAGGATAAGCTTCTCATCCAATTTTCTTATAAATTGGCAAACATAGTCTTTTAGAGTTATATTCCCAAGACTGTAGCGTTTTTCTTCATCATTGAAGAGATTCCACAAATTAAAAAGTTCACGATACACAAATCCACAAGAATGCGTCTCAAGAGTCAATAAGATATTATCTAATGACTCCTTACTCAGTTCATTCTTAATGAAGAAAATTTTATCATCTCTGTTTGCAGAAACCATCCCCAAAGAACGACATCGCTTGTTACAATTCCATCGTGCACATTTGTGATAGACTTGTAACCTTTTTGCTCCTCTCCTATTAGAATACGAACTTCTTCCAAGAGCTGGCATGTATGAGTCAAATGAAAATGAAGACTTACCTACTAGTCGGACCTTTACTTCAATTATCCAACGTACATCTTCTGGCATACCCTTATTTATTAACAGTCTCAATCTTTCACATATAGCTTTGTAGACTTTTTTCAGAGCATTTTGAGGGAGGGAAGGAAAATATTTTCTCCGATTTGAAAGAATGACATCCATCTTAAAGGAGAAGGATTCAGTTATTTTGGGAAACTGAAAAATAAACTGACCCGAGAGCTACGAAGTACTGTTATCCGCCACTTAATCGGGAACACAAAGAACTGCAAAAACAAGGCAACAAAATTAGAATAAATTCTATTCATAATAAGGATCAGAAAGATAAATGAATTCTACCTCATCAACTTGGTTTTCCAAAAATGGTTTGAGTCTTTGTCTATTGACTTTAAACACATTACCATTCCTAGGATTCTCAATATCTATGGCCCCATGAGGATACACATGCTTTACAACAAAAGGACCACTCCACCTAAATCTCAATTTTCCAGAGAATAGGTGCATACGAGAATTATAAAGCATAACTTTTTGACCAATTTCAAAAGTTTTTCTCAAAATTGTCTTATCATGAAAAGCTTTTGTTCTAGCTTTATACATCTTTGAATTTTCATATGCATCATTTCTCAACTCCTCTAGTTCATTTAATTGCAATTTACGTATCTTGCAAGCATCATCAAGATTTACATCGAAAGCTTTAATGGCCCAAAATGCTTTATGTTTCAATTCTACAAGCAAGTGACAAGGTTTTTCATAGACTAATCGATAGGGTGACATACCCAAAGATGTTTTGAAAGCAGTATGGTAAGCCCAAAATGCATCATTTAGTCTTACAGACCAATCTTTACGATTTAGGTTAATAATTTTTTCCAAAATTTATTTAATCTGCCTATTTTCCAATTCAACTTGTCCACTAGTCTGAGGGTGATAAGGGATGACAATTTTATGTGTAATACCATATTTCTTCATTAAAGATTCAAACGGTTTATTGCAAAAATGTGTTCCTCCATCACTGATGATAGCTCGGGGGATTCCAAATCGACACAAGATATTTTCTTTTAAAAATTTGAGAACAGTTTTATGATCATTGTGTCGGTATAGAATTGCCTCAATCCATTTTGAGACATAATCAACTGCAATCAAAATATACACAAATCCAAATGAAGATGGAAATAGGCCCATGAAATCAATTCCACAACAATCAAAAATTTTAATGACAATGATGAGGTTCAGAGCATCATGTTTCTTTTAGAAAATGAGCCCAATTTTTGACAATTTTCACAACTTTTACAAAAATTATAGCAGTCCTTAAATAAAGTGGCCAATAAAATCCGCACTGGAAGATTTTCGCAGTTGTCTTCTTTGAAGAAAAATGACCTCCACATGCTTCTGAGTGACAAAATTTAATGACACTACCTACCTCACTGTCGGGCACACATCTCCGAAAGATTTGGTCAGGATAATATTTGAATAAGTATGGGTCATCCCAATAAAAAATTTTCACCCTAGTCAAAAATTTCCTTCTATCTTGGTGCGTCAATTGAGGTGGCATCTTTCCTATAACAAGAAAGTTGACTATGTTAGCAAATCGAGGCATGGAATTGACAAAAAATAAAAATTTATCAGAAAAAGAATCATTGATGGGTGTGCTATCAAAAGGTGAGTCTATTATAAGTCTACAAAAATGATCAACGACAACATTTTTGGCTCATTTCTTATCTTTTATTGTGATGTTGAATTCTTGAAGCAACAAGATCCACCGTATCAATCTTGGTTTGGCATCCTGCTTAGACATCAAATATCTAACAACAGCATGATCAGTGAAAATCACAATAGAAAAACCAATTAAGTGAGATTGAAATTTGTCCAATGCAAAAATTACAGCAAGTAGTCCTTTTTCAGTAGTAGTGTAATTCATTTGTGCACTATTTAAAGTTCTACTTGCGTAACAAATCACATAAGGCTTACCTTTATTTCTTTGGCCTAAAACTGCGCTCACAGCAAAATTACTAACGTCACACATCAACTCAAATGACAAAGACCAATCAGGAGATTGCATGATAGGAGCAGATGTTAGAAGACCAACTAATTTTTCAAAAGATTTTTGACATTCTTGAGTCCAATCAAATGGTGCATCTTTCAACAGAAGATTATATAATGGTCTAGATATGACACTAAAGTCCTTAATGAATCTTCTGTAAAACCCTGCATGTCCTAAAAAGGAACAAAGTTCTCTGACTGTTTTTGGGGAAGGAAAATGGGCAATTAATTCAACTTTGGCATTATCAACTCTAATTCCTTTAGAAGATATCACATGACCTAATACTATTCCTGAGGTAACCTTGTAGTGACATTTTTCTTAATTTAACACAAATCCTTTTTCTTCGCATCTTTTAAGAACTTTTTCCAAAATTATCAAGACAAATTTCAAATGAATCTCCAAAAACTGTCAGGTCATCCATGAAAATCTCTAAATAATGCTCAATCATGTCACTAAAAATGCTTAACATGCATCTTTGGAATGTTGTTGGAGCATTACAATGGCCAAAAGGCATTCTTCTATATGCAAAAGTACTAAAGGAATATGTAAAAGTAGTCTTTTCTTGATCTTCCAATACAATTGGTATTTGATTATAACCCGAATAACGATCAAGAAAACAGTAGTATGGATGTCCTGCTACCCTTTCCAGAATTTGATCAAGAAATGGCAAGGGAAAATGATCTTTCCTAGTAGCAACATTTAATTTTCTAAAATTAATACACATACACCAACTAGATGAGACTCGCGTAGGTATTAATTCACCCTTATCATTTTCAACCACTGTTATTCCAAATTTCTTACGCATAACTTGTGTAGGGCTTACCCATTGGCTATCAGAGATAGGATAGATAATTCTAACATCAAGCAATTTAAGGACTTCAGCTCTAACTACCTCTTTCATGTGTGGATTTAATCTTCTTTGAGGTTGTTAAGAAGTTTTAGCATTATCTTCTAAATATATTCTGTGTGTACAAATTAATGGATTAATATCTTTTATGTCCTTTAATGTTCATCCAATTGCACTTTTATACCTTTTAAGTACTTTTGTTAATGCACCTTCTTGTTCTTTAGTAAGAGAGGAGGAAATTACCACTGGAAAGCTTTGCTCTTCTCCCAAAAATGTGTACTTCAACCCAGCAGGTAATGACTTTAGTTTCGCTGTGGGTACTTCTTCATGGACATTATCATTCATGGGTTTTAGCTCTTCAAATCTTGTCTTTCATCCCTAATACTCCATTACCGGTGTACAATCACGCAAAGAGCAAATTTCAAAGATATCATCTTCTAATTGTATGCATGAATCAAATGAATTGACTAAATAAATTTCTAATGGATCAGAAGAACTCCTTGTTTGAAGATGATCACCTATAATGGCTTCAATTCCTTCAACTTGCTCCTTTTCATCAAGGACTTCCTGTGGTTGCTTGCACATGTTAAAAACATTGAGTTCCAGTGTCATATTTCCAAATGTGCTTCACCACTCCATTTTTGTAATTTATCAAAGCATTAGATGTTGTTAAAAATGGATGGGCTAAAATAACAAGAATTGACTTGCAACTATCAACCATAGGTTCAGTATCCAAGACAACAAAATCCACAGAATATATGAATTTATCAACTTGTACAAACACATCTTCCACTATTTCTCTTGGAATTTTAATTAATCTATCAGCAAGTAGAAGAGTTACAGAAGTTGGTTTTAACTCACCCAAGTTGAGTTGCTGATAAACTGAATATGGAAGCAAATTGACACTAGCACCAAGATCAAGTAAACGTTTTTCAATTTTATGTTCTCTGATAATACATGAAATTATAGGACAACTAGGGTCTTTATATTTCAACGCATTATTATTTCGAAGAATGGAACTTACCTGTTCAGCTAAAAATGCTTTCTTTTTCACATTTAGTTTCCTTTTAACAATGCACAAGTCCTTCAAATATTTGGCATAAAAAGGAATCTGTCTAATAGCATCTAACAGAGGAATATTGACCTTCACTTGCTTCAAAATTTTAAAAATTTCAGTGTTATGGTTCAATTTTCTTGAATTGTTTAATGCTTGAGGAAATGGAGGTGCAAGTGAGAGTTTGGTCTCTTTTTAGTCAACTTCTTCATTTTCTTAGGGAATTGGTTCATCTTCTTTCTCACAAGGTTCGGGAATTTGTTTTTCAACAACCTTTAAACTCTTAAGAGTTATCACTAACTTGATTTGATCCATTTGTTGGTTTTCTGAACTACCTTCACTTAGACTATACTGACCCTTGGGATTTGGTTGAGGTTGAAAAGGAAATTTTCCTTTCTCGTGAATGGTGAGTGTGGAAGAAAGTTTAGCAAGTGTTTCTTTTATGTCAATCATGGTTTGATTATTTTGTTTATTAATAGCCTCTTACTTTTCTATGAATGCATGCAGCATTTCTTCAAGATTTTTTCAATATGGTGGCATATAAGGTGCATATCCTTGAGAATTTTAAGAGTCATGTTGTGCCTGAGGAGGTGGTGGTTGCAAAAATTGTGACTGATTATTATTCCTCCAGCTGAAATTTGAGTGATTTCTCCATCCTGGATTATATGTATTTGAAAAAGAAGAAGTAAATGACTTTTTTAAAATCATTCATTGCATTTACTTGCTCATGTACAACTTCTTTAAAAACAGGAATATTAAGAGATTCGTGTGTTGAATGTCTTAAGTCATCACAAATGTCACAAATTTCTTCATTTGGCACATATTTGATTTCTTTTGTTTTTCTTAATTCCATTGCTTCAATTTTTCTAGTCAAACTGGAAAGCCTAGCATTTAGATCTTCCTCTTGACTAAGGTGATATTTTCCTTTATTAGCACTTGCAAGGTTAGATCTAATTGAATTTTCAGAAGGGTTAGTACTATGTCAAGATTGAGAATTTTCAGCTAACTAGTTTAAATAGTCTAAAGCTTCATCAGGTTCTTTATCAAGAAACTCACCATTGCACAAATTGTTTAGTTTCAGATGTTAAACATGTCTAAAAGAAGCTTATAGTGCGCCATTTTTCAAAACCATGATGTGGGCGAGAATTTAACAAATCTTTAAATCGTTCCCAATGTTGAAAATATGCTTCATTAGAATTTTGGGAAAAAATTTGGATTTGTCTTTTCATAGCATTAATTTTATGTGTTGAAATTTTTTTTTTAAGAACTCACCTTGCATTTCTTGCCATGTGCCAATTGATCTTGGTTTTAAAGTATTAAGTCAAGTTTTCTTTATCTTTTAAAGAAAAAAGAAACAATTTAAGCTTAACAATCTCTTCAGTGCAATTTTGGTCATTGAAAGCAATACATACTTCCTCAAATTCTTTCAGATGTAAATATAGGCTTTTAGATTCTAAACCATAAAATTTAAGAAGTAAAGAAATAATACCTGGTTTAAATCTAAAATTGTTCGCATTGAGTGGAAATATAAAGCATGATGGACTAGAATTTCGAGGTCGTTACAAATATTCACGCATGGTTCGCAACGGTTGATTTTCATGTTCATCATGTACACTATCATTTTCAGTCATTGTGTCAATTGTGTGTGATTGTGATTCAAACAAATCAATATATAAAGTACCAAGATTCATTTTAATTAAATGACCAAAATTTAAATCACGATACCAATTAAACATAAATAAGTAAATGAATTAAAATAAATAAATAAAATAATGTACAAGTCAGTGATTTACATCAGCCATTAAATATTAGCAAGGATGTGGTATAAACCAACCACACAATAAATATTAACAAGTAAAAATTTAGATGACTGATAAAGTAAAAAGTTAGATAACTGATAAATTAAAAATTAAGATAATTAGAGAGTTAATAATTAGTAAGTTAGAAAGTGCAAAAAGTAAAATACAGAAAATAAAGTGCAGAAAGTAAAGTGCAGAAAGTAAATTTAAAATATGGAAAGCTGGAGGAAGAGCCTCACCAGAGCCTATGTGAAAAAAAGAGAAGAAGAAAGATTATTTCATTACGTTAGAAAGAAATAATAAATAAAGAAATTAAAAAGTTAGAGAGCAAAAAATAAAGACGTAAATTAAAAAAGTTAGAGAGTAGAAAATAAAAGTTAGTAAGCAAAAATAAATTACATAAATTAAAAGTTAGTAAATATAAATAAATTACATAAATATAAAGTTAGAAAGTTAGTATGTTAGCAAGTTAATAGGTTAACAAGTTAGTAAGTTAGATAGTTAGAAAGTTAGAGAGACAAGTAAAAAAATCAAAGGACCGGCAAGCTGATCTTTTGCTCCAGTGAGGGAGAAGAGAGAATAGATTTTATTAAAGAAAAAGAACCTCAATAAATTAAAACTTTAAATCAAGTCCCCGACAACAGCGCTAAAAAATTGATGCGGATTAAAAGATACAAACCCAAGTGCAGGTTATCTCAAGTAATAAATTCTCGGGAGTCCGAGGTCGATCCACAGGGAATTGATGAAGAAAAATTAATTGAGGTAAGAAAAAAATTTATCATAATACCAAAAGTAATAAAAGTTGTTCACAAATGAAAAAGGATTTGCTTGGGTTAGAACATCCACTCTTGGTAATAAATTAGAGGCAAGATTATTTATCTTTATAACTCAATTGAAATTTACACATAAAGGAAGTTTCAATAAAAAAATATAACATTCAAAGTTTAATTCTATATGCAATGATATTATGATTCATTCAGTTATCTACCAACAATTGTAAGTGAGCTCAAGCATTCACTGTGTCAATCCTCTTGTCTACCATAAATCAAGATCTTCATTATACAAGGAAGGTTTTTAAATTGATTGGAAACAAAATACAACACATATAATGTCCACTTTATAATATATCATTTAAGAACAAGAAATAGAATAATCTTACCTTATTTCATTACTAAGAACTTCACTTTTTCACCCCAAGTAAAATGAAAATTTAGTTACCCATAATCAAGAAGAAAGGAAGAGAGTAGAAGAGAAAGATGAACATAACTTCAAATTAGAACAAAAGAAAATTACAACAAAGGAAGATAATATACAAGCATGAACATAATTTCTCCTAACTAAGCCTAAAACCAAAGTCCCTTAAATGATCAGTCAATAGAGCCTTTTATACAGGATTAGAGATACAAAATGACAAAGGGATTGATTATTGAGTGGGTGAGGAGTGGGTAGATGTGTGGAAAATGTCAAATGGTGAGTTGGTGAGTGGAAAATTATTGAGATTCTTTATCACCGAAATCATTCAGTACTGATCTCATGGATGCCATCGGATTTATAAAACACGATTTTCATGAAAGTTGTAGAATTTTGTCTTATCTTTCCAATGGCACTGGTTTCAGCTCCAAAGGCCACCTACAGCCCGAGATATGATCCAATTATTGAATAGTATTCAGGTTCAAGTACAGTACCTCTATTCTGACTTCAAAGACCAATATCACCTTCAAGGAGTCCGATCTGAGTTTTGTGCTCTTCATGAAAGTTGTAGATATAGGTCTTAACTTTTAAGTATCCAAATTTTAGCCAAGAAAGTTCCTACAGCTCGAGTTATGCTCTGATTATTGCACTTTGTTTAGGTTTCAATCACAAAACCTGTGTTCTGACTTCCAAGCCTATTTAGCTCCACTAGATGTCCGATTAAGCCTTGGAGCTCTTTATAAAAGTTGTAGAGCTCTCTCTGATCTTTTCTACAAGGTAAGATATATAATTATAAGATATCTAGAACTTAAGATATGACCGAAATACAGAAATAGTGTAAGACCAAAATAGTGCTGAAAAAATCAATTAAGTCCAATTTAAGTCTAAACTTACAAAACATAATCAGGCCTAATCAATTAAGTACATAGAGATTGTAAATGACTAAAAAAGAGGGTTTATTAATATATAAAATATGTGATTATCATTAATTATTGCTGAAGCTGGAATGCCTGTACATGACGAAGTCGTTCACCAATAGACTGTATTTGATGAAAAGAATATATACTCTTCAAATGCAGGAAGGATGTAACACCCCAACTTTTGGTTGAATTACAATATTGTCCTAACTGTACTGTTTTATGTTTTCTGTGAGTTATGAAATGAATTTGACTGTTTCGTGACTGTATTTGACTGTTGTGTGTGATTTACTCTGAGTCAAGAAAATAATAATTTTTGAGCCAGGGAAATCTTAATTTAATTATTCGGAGCTGGGGGATCTTACTAAACCCAATTTCGAGTGATACACGTGTTAATCTTTTAAATTTTAATATTTAACTGTGTAATAAAAATATTTTATATTATTATAATATTATTTTATTAGACAGTACCTACTGTCTTAAAAATAGTAGAATTCTGCTCCAAAAGGACCATGGACTCGGAAAAGTCTGTGAGACCCGCGTTTGGAGAATCAGTCAACGTTTCTGGCTTAATTTATTTCTAAGCCAATGAGATGTGGTCAACGAAAATGGCTTGAAAGTTTCTAAGCCAATAGGAACTAAGTCCACAAAAGTGGTTAGACTAGTTAGTAAGTAACTAGAAAAACCTAACTAAGTTGATCTAATTAAACTAAGTTAAATTCAGGTGTCTAAGTAGTAGCTAAATGGAACAAACCTAGTTAACTAGTCATTTAAGTTTTAGTTAGAGAAGGTTCTAGAAGGATCAAGAAAAAGGTTAGTCATCCTAGCTAACTAAATGGCTAACTAAGTAACTAAGGAACCTAACTAAATTAGCTTAAAACCTAACTAGGAAACCAAATGAACTAAAACTTAGTTTGCTTCTCCTAAGGCCATTCGGTTATGGCATCTTCAAGAAAGGCTTAGTCACTTAGTGACTTCGTTTTCTACACCAATGAGAAGCAAGCTTGGAGACAAAGCCTTGAATATCATCCATTGATCAAATCTAAGGTCATTAAGGAGTCTTAAGAGTTAACTAAAGTGGCCACCTCCTTTGAAGGAGCTCCACGGCCAAGTGCTCTATGAAGGGTAAGATAGCATTTTTGTATGTTCATTTCATCTTCAACCTTCTCCAAAAACAAGAACACCAAGAAAAATGTCGCGACCGTAATCGCGGCGGGAGGGCGCGAAACAAAAATGAATAAATTAGGAGTCGCCACTAATTTTATTTAATTTAGGAAAAATTGGAAAACCCTTTTAGAAAATGGTCTTTGGAACTAGATTAGATTCGGGAGTCGGTTATGCATAGGGAAGGGTGGAGACTTAACCCCACAGCACCCCTAAAACATCCGTCTTAAAACGGTTACCCTAAATTAGTTATGCAAAAATTTAAAATTTGGCTTGACAGAATAAAAATTCTGCTCCTGCGTACCCTCAGGTGCAATGAGGAACTCAAAGTCACGTAGTTCTTTATAAAATACTTGTGGATTGGTTGATTTTAAAAGTTTTAATTTTTATATTATAAAAGTTTGAATTAACAGGTCGTCGCGACTCTGTTAATCAATTTAAAGTTTGAATGAGTGAAGCTTGCGTCACGTTAGACGTCACCCATGGATTGTTAAATTTATTATTATTAGGTGAAGAATGATAATGATAAAAAAAAAGGAATTTTTTTAGCCTCTTATTAAATAATAATTTATTTTTGAATCATTAGGTTATCACAACTCGAATGATCCAAAATAGTTATAAGATTAACAAGCTGTCACAACTCGGTTAATCCTGTTTTAGAAAAAAAATTGTTTTACTTTTAAATTATTATTTTGTTTGTCGCACTCTTTTTATCTTTTTTAGATTTTTAGATTTTTTTTATTTTAACCCATTAGGCCTATTTCAAAAAAAAGAAACTACCAGAATTCTAAGACAAATAAAATATTAAGAAGAAAAAAAACAAAGAAAACAAAAACTTACGCAAAAAAAAATGAAAAAAATGAAACAAAAGGGGGGTCTTCTTCTTCTTCGTTGTAACAGAGGGGACTCAAAGTGGGGAATGGAGGTGAGGGACGGCTCAAAAGTAGGTGCGAGGTCGGCTGGTTTGGGTTCAGTTGGGTGATTTTCGATTGATGCTATTTGGGTAATGGTGAGATTAGAGGTTGGCAAGGAGTAATGGTTATGAGGTAGAAGATGGAGGGGTAGAGTAATGGGTGTTTGTGGTGAATATTTGGTTGATGGGGAACAGCAAGTATGGTGTTTGGTTATGGAAGAGGATGAAGAAGGTGATGGAGAGCTTTTGTCAAAAGCTACGTGATTAAAGAAAATTGACTTGTGTTAAGGCCGCCAAGTGAGTTGAAAAAAGTGAAGGTGTTTCGTGAGTGAAAGTTGAAGGGTCTTTTGTGCGTGGGGTTATGGGTTAATATAGGAAGGGTTCAGGTAAAAGTGTTTGAGTTGTAGTGTGATTAGGAGTTGTTAATGATAAGTGATGGGGTTTGTTTCGGATGAGTGTTGGGGTTGGTGTAGGATTAGTATTGGGATTTGTTTAGGATGAGTTTGTTTATGGTGAGTTTGAGTTGGTTTAGGATATGGGTTGTGGGTTAGATAATGGGTCATTGGTTAGATATTGGGTCAATGGGTAAGTTAATGGATTGGGCTGGATATTTAATTTTTTTTTTAATTTTTTAATTTTATTTTATTTACAAAATGTCCTGGATAAAATTCGGTGTTCACAGTTGCCCTCTTTACTTGTTTCTTACTAGATAAAAAGAATAACTGCAGCTTTTCATTTTATCATAGTGAGGAACAAGTAAAGAAATGAGCCCAAATTTTGTTCGAGAGAAACAGAGAATAATGTGAGAACACGATGCGAGGAGCGATGTGCTCAAAAATTAAAAATGCAAGGAGTCGATGCGCTTAAAACTTAAAAACGCAAGGAGCCGATGCGCTCATGAATTAAAATGCAAAGAGTCGATGCGCTCAAAACTTAAAAATGCGATGAGCCGATGCGCTCAAACTTAAAATGCAAGTGCGACGAGCCGATGCGTTCAAAACTTAAACATGCAATGAGCCGATGCGCTCAAACTGAAAATGCAAGTACAATGAGCTGATGCGCTCAAAACTTAAACATGCAAATGCAACGAGCCGATGCGCTCACAATTTAAACATGCAATGCAACGAGCCGATGCGCTCAAAACTTAAACATGCAAATGCAACGAGCCGATGCGCTCAAAATTTAAACATGTAATGAGCCGATGCGCTCAAGCTGAAAATGGAAAGAGCCGACGCGCTCAAAACTTGAAGTGCAAGGAAACAATCTGTAACAGTTAGACAATCCCTATTTTTTTCTTTTCTTTTAGTAATTCGAATCAGCGACGGCTTTGGAAAACTCTGACCAATCAAACCCTTGTTCACATGTTTTTGCTCGTTGGACCCTCGGTTGACTTGGAATCCTCTTGTCCTTTTTTTTCTTACTTCTCCTTCATTTTTTCTTTTTCATTTCTTCTTAATTTTTTTTCTCTCCCTTTGAGAAGTGAGATGATCATCCCTTGTTGTGAATCCTTGCTTAGGGCTACTAAGTATTTGTGACAAAAGATTTTGCCCCAGTATTTGTTTCTTGATCCCAATCCAATTGATTTCCTGCAACAGTTTGATGACTTTAACACTGTCTCTGTTACTACTTCCTTCGATATATATTCTCAAAGGTTTTGCCTCAGTGTGGCTAATTGAATGCGAACCAAGTTGCCCCTTTGTAGCCAATCGAATGCAAATAAAATTGCCCCAGTTTAAGCAATTCTGATTTATTTGCCCTAGCTTTTGCTTAAACTGCCCTTTTGAGTTTTCAACCTAATGAGCTCTTCTTTTTTTTTGTTTGGGTACCTCTTACTTTTGGATTGTTATTTTTCCCTTTAATTGAAACTTCTAAGTTCTTTTCGATCTGAATTGTTCATCAGGAAATTGTCATCAGATGGTCAAATCATAATGTTGTACTTTTGTTCACCTTTCTTGAAACATTACGTAATAGACATATATGAGTACGACATAAAAGGAACTTACTGGATAAACAACTTCTAGATTGGTCTTGGAAGTTTGACTACACGAAAAGACACAAATAATGATATGAGATCCAAAGATGTGTTGACCCAATACGAATAGGTTTGACCTTCATGAGACCAATCTTTAGTTGTCTACTAGACATTATGGCCAAGGATTTTCTTCTGCTGAACATCTACATCAAGCCAAATTGAACCGAAGAGAAATTTGCCCTTGTCTAAGACTGAATTGAGTAGGACCAAGACCTATCCTAGCGACTTAAAGATTTGCCTAAGACAAATTGAACCAAGGAAAAATTGCCCCAGTTTAGGGCTGAGCCGAACGGGGTATAAACTTGACCTAGTGTAGGGCCACATTGAACCAAAGAAAAAAAATTTCCAGTCTAGGACAGGAAGGAAAAATTGCCCCAATTTATAATCGAATCGAACGGGGTACGAATTTGTCCTAGTGTAAGTCTCTTTCTTTTGTTCTTTTTCATCCTCATTCTTTTTTTTTAGGAACAATGAACTAAATACTTGGATGAGCGAAACATTTGTCTCAAAATTAAAGTTAACAAAAATAACAACAATCCTTCATTGATCAGAATGGACTTTTTGAGGCTTGTAATGTGGCCAAGGCTAGGGGTTATGAAAGGAAAAATATAAGGCTCAAACAAATGTTTAAGGGCGGAATGAGAATAAGGATCATTAAACTTCATCGACTGCTTTTCCACTTTCAAACACTTTTATCTTACTATTTTCCTTTTCTTTCCAATTTCATTTCATTTTCTTTCATCCTCCTTTCCCTTTTCTTTTTTTTTTTTTGCCTTTTTTTCATCATTTTTATTTTTACTTCTTGTCCTTTTCACCTTTTCTTCCTTTTCCATTATGCTTCACAACATTCATCGTCGTAATCAACCTTTGCTTCATGCTATCCCCTAGTATAAAAACGATCCTTATCCAAAGTTTATTGAAAAAAAAAAATCAAGCTCAAAAGGGGTAACAAGGGATAAAAATGATGAAATTTTGTAAAAGATAGAGAAAAATGGTCAGTCTTCATTTTCAAATCATGATTGTTTATTTTCAAAACTTTAATTTTGAGACAAAAAGATTATGCAAACTAAGTGCTTACTTCTTTGCTCTTTTTTTTTTCTTTTTCTTTTTTTTTGATTTTTGTTTTTTTTGTTTTTTTTTTGTTTTTTTCTTGCAAAGACACTTACACACGTGGACCCGACTGAGAATTATCAAAGAAGACGCTTTAAAGAAATGAAAGAAAGACATAGTGATGAAAGGAAACAAGGTACCCATGCAAATTCATTACATTAATGTTTCAAGAAAGTTAACATGAGTACAATATCACAAATTATTTTATTTCAATTAACAACCTCAGATCTCCAACTGTTCAGAGGTTTCGAGTTGCTGGCATAACATTTACTTCATTCCTTCCAGCAGCACTGGGTCCGACCTCCTCTCGAATATCCAGTTTTCCACAAGCAATCAACTTCTTTACTACCGTCTTAAAAGATTCACAATCTTCGATTGAGTGTCCCGGGATATTCATATGGTATTTGCAAGTTAAATTTGGGTTGTACCATGCTGGAAATGGTAGTTGTAGGGGATGTACAGGATTTCCTGAGATGAGGTGAACATCAAACAACCTTTGGAATAACTCTGCATTTGAAATGGATAGTTTTGGGAAAGGGGAGAGATTTTGGGAACGGAAACGGCCTTGATTTTGAAAGCTTGGTCGAGACTATGGGTGATTTGGGATATTTTGTGAAGGTGCAGAATGGTAAGTATTTGGGTTATATGCAGAGGTTTGGTAGGCGGGGTAAGATGGTGGGTAGCAGGCTTGTGAAGGTTGTTGGCTTTGCACGTAGCTCACCTCTGGCTCCTTTTTCTTAGGATGAAACCCCTTCTTGAAACCATCTTCATCATCACCAGTTGGCAATTTTCCAGCATTTACTAGAATTTCAATCCTATCTCCGGCAGCAATTAAATCAGCAAAGTCTTGATAAGTAGCGCCCGCCATTGTCCCAATATAAGGAGCTTTTAAGGTCCCCAAGAAATATGAGCACATTTCGTCAGAGTCAACGACGGTTGCACTTGTGTTGCGAGAGTTCTCCACCTCTGGGCATATTGCTTGAATGTTTCTTCATTTTTTTCTGTAGTGTTCCCAACTGTTCTCGGGTTGGGGTCGTATCCAGATTAAAGCGATATTGTCCCATGAATAAATTTGTCCAGTCGTCCCCATGAAGAGATCTTGGAAAGGTCTTGTTGGATGCACCATTCCAATGTTGTCCACTTAAACTTTCATGAAAGAAGCTGACAAGAAACTTCCAATCCTTTGACCAGATTGACATCTTGGTAATGTATGTTTTTAGATGGAAGAAAGGATTGGTGCTTCCATCGTATTTGACGAATTCTAGAATTTTGAAATCCTTAGGAATGATGATATTAGCAGTAGGACACAATTCTTTTATCCCAATGGAACCATAGGTACTGGGGCCCTTGATTGCTTTAATTTGTTCTTCCATCTTTTGCATTCATTCTTCTCTTATCTCATCACCTTGGATGGCCGCATGCATTTCAGTTGTGACCCTAAGATTTGTTCCCATGGAAGTGATATTTGGAGGGTGTAAGTGTGCTCCAATTACTCCTATACCTCTGGCTGGCCTAATCAAGGAAAGGGCCTCCCTCATGGCTAACAACATCTCTTCCATTCTTCTTTGAGACTCCGTAATCTCATTCACTCTTCCTTTCACTTCTTCTACTTCCATACTTAGATTCCTTCCTTCGTTTTCGGTTGCCATTGCCAAAAGCTTTGTTCGAGCCCTTGTGTTGTGAACTCGGATTTGATTGGCGTCTTCTTTCCTTAGTTGCGCAATGGTGCTGAACATGGTAACACCAAACAAAAATAATGAGATGAGATGAAATGAAATGAATGAGATGAAATGAAGGAAATGGAAACATTTTTTCTTTTTTTCTTTTTTTTTAAAAAATGCAATGAATGCCATGAAAATGCATGATTTTTTTTTATTTATTTATTTTTAGAATGCTAAGAATGCCATGAAGATGCATAATTTTTTTATTTTTTATTTTTTAAATGTTAGGAATGCCATGAAAATGCATGATTTTTATTTTATTTTTCAAATATGCCATGAAAATGCATGATGCTATTTTTTTTTTAAGAGGATGGCCATATAAAGAAGAAGTTCGCTCCCTTCGTGTCCTAAGATATTGTCTTAAACGGAGTAATTCTATCATCAGGATCTATGGGTTTTTTTGATTCGTGATAACTCTCATTTGGTGGCTTTTCTATTCTAAAGGTCTCTAGAGCCAAGTCCCACTTCAAAATGTTGACCACAAAATAGTGGGTAAACCACTAGGTGTGGGACATTTGTGAAAAAGGCGCACTCTAGATGAGATTTTCGCAATAGCCAAACAGGATGTACATCCAAAATGGTTACCACTACACAACCTCTACTTAACTTAAGCTTCACTCAGACCCGAGTATAGGGCCCCACTCGAATGTGTGATAGATGTGTAGGTGTGGTGGGTGTAGGGAGCATACAAACATTCATTATCCTAAAGACTACCCGCATCCTGCAAAATAAAAACAAAAACAAACAAAAATTCCAAGAGAAATTCTCTATCCTAAGGTTTTAATAACAATAATAATTAAAATAAATAAAAATAAAATAAAAGTAAAACAAAATATACAAAGATTACAAAATTTTACACAACAAAATTATATGGCCTTGACTCTCAAGTATCCCACGTAATGTAGTCGCCATCCTGTCGCGACCGTAATCGCATGAGGGGCGAAACAAAAATAAATAAGTTAGGAGTCGCCACCAATTTTATTTAATTTAGAAAAAATTGAAAAACCCTTTTAGAAAATGGTCTTTGGAACCAGATTGGATTCGGGAGTCAGTTATACATAGGGAAGGGTGGAGACTTAATCCCACAGCACCCCTAAAACATCCGTCCTAAAACGGTTACCCTAAATTAGTTATGCAAAACTTAATAATCTCATAATATGTTTGTTTTACCCTTTTTATTTAAAAATAAATAAATAATTTGTGAAAGTTTAAAATTTGGCTTGACGAACTAAAAATTTCGCTCCTACGTACCCTCAAGTGCAATGAGGAACTCAAAGTCACGTAGTTCTATATAAAATACTTGTGTGTTGGTTGCTTTTATTTAAAGAAAAGATTTATTTATTTTTTATAAAAATTTGAATTAACAGGTCGTCGCGACTCTGTTAACCAAATTAAGGTTTGAATAGGTGAAGCTCACGTCACGCTAGTAGACGCCACCCATTGATTATTGAATTTATTGTTATTAAATGAGATTTTTTTAATCTAAAATTATCTTCAAAAAAAGAATAATAAAAAAAAATTGAATCTTTACTAAATAGTAATTTATTTTTTTATAATTTGAACCATTAGGTTGTCACAACTCAGATGATCCAAAAATAGTTACAAGATTAACAAGCTGTCACAACTCGGTTAATCCTATTTCGCTCTTTTTTTTAAAAAAAATTATTTTTATAGTTTTACTTTGTAGTCTTACCATTGTTTTTTATATATATATATTTTTTAAGCTTAGCCCATTTAATTACAAGCCTATTTCACTTAAAACAAAAAAAAACTATCAGAAATTAAAAGAACAAACTTACAAAAAACAAGACAAAAGAGTTTTGCTTCTTTCTTTTTGAGTATTTGTAGGAAAAAAAAAAGAGGAGCAAGGAAGATGAAGGCCAGCGACGATGGTGGTTAGGCTGGTTCGGGTTGATGAAGCGCACAATGGGTCGGTTGCGGATTGTGCGGTGCGACGATGTGGATTGTTTCTGCGGCGGCTTTGCGCGGTGGGTAGCGCGGTGTGACGGATGGCTTGCGACACGGTGTGGAGTAGTTTGTGGGTGTCGGTTTTGAATAAGAGAGAGGTGATGGAAAGATATTTTGGTGGAGGTTGAAATCAGTAGGTCAAGGTTAAAAGTGTGTGTTGAAGGTCAAAGTGAAAGTTGAATGGGCTTTTGTGTGTGAGGGTTATGGGTTAATATAGGAAGGATTTAGGTAGAAGTGTTTGAGTTGTAGTGTGATTAGAGTTGTTAATGATAAGTGATGGGGTTTGTTTGGATGAGTGTTGGGATTAGTGCAGATTAGTATTGGGATTTGTTTAGGATGAGTTTGTTTATGGTGAGTTTGAGTTGGCTTAGATATGAGTTGTGGGTTAGATAATGGGTCATGGGTTGGATATTGGGTCAATGGGTAGGTTAATGAATTGGGCTGGATATTGGGTCAATGGGTAGGTTAATGGATTGGGCTGGATATTTAATTTTTTTTTAAATTTTTAAATTTTTTAATTTTATTTTATTTACAAAATGTCCCAGACAAAATTCGGTATTCACAAAAAACTCCATAGTTTTCTCCTTGAGAGCCATTCGGCCAACATCCTAAACCAACACATCCACTCTTCTAAAATTTCACCTAACCTTACTTCTTAAATCTAAACATCATTCTAAGAACATCTCTAGTTGAGAGTTCTTTCAAAATCATCCATCTTAAGCTTGAAAAATCATCTTGAAGATTTTTCCTACAAGGTGAAAATCTTTGTTTCTTATTTCTAACTTGATTTATTAGGTTCTAAGCCATGATTGATCCATGATTTATATTTTTCACCTATAATTATGACTCTTTAAAATTTGTTTGAGCATGTTAGGGATTCTTGGGAGATTACACGAAATTACTAGGAGGAGTTAGAAGGAGTTTGTCTTCCCTTAAGGTAAGAGGGAGATTTAATCTCATCAACCTTGTGTAGTGGTGAGAAAATGGATGTGTTTGTGGTGAAAAATCCATAAGGATTCATTCACTTGGTTGTTTAATGTCTTTTCTATTTTTGTGATTGATTATGTGTGTATGCATGTCTATAGCTTTAAAATATATTGTATGTGTTCATATATGTATGATAATTATGATAGGATGTGAATAACATGTGAGGATTTGCATGAGTATTCCAAAGAACACAAAGAAGCTCACAGCTTCACCAAGAAAAAGAGAACCAAAATGTTCTCAACCATTTTTTAAAACAATGACTTAATGAATTTAGGTAAAATAATGAAATTGAAATTGATTTAGAAGATGAAAAAATATTTAAATATCATTTGTAAAGATTATGTTAAATTTGGCCAAAATGCCACATTTTGTATATTTGATTTCCAAAAATTATTTTCTAATGTAGATTAAGTAATTAACTTAAAGAGAATTTAAATTCAATGAATTTTTGGAGAACAAAATAAATAAATTTAGTTTTAGAAACATAAATTAGAGGAATTAATTATAAATAAGAAATAAACTGAACACTTAAAAAATGTTAACGTAGAGCTCAGCTTTAGGTTTTGAAGCACGTTAGCGAGTTTCAAAGTGTAAATGATGGCAATAATTAAAGTAAGGTAATTTTTAAAGAAAAACATAGAAAATATCATTTAATGAATTTTCTAGACAAAATATTATCAAAAATTAATTAAAAGTGGACAAATAATGGGAAAAGTTTCAAAGTATAATTAGAACGTAAAGAAAATATTATACGTAGTTGAAAAATATTAGAAATAGCTTACGCATATTTAAAATAAAGATTTTAAGATACGCGATTGAGAAAACGATTTAAAAATCTTACGCGATTGAGAAAATGATTTAAAAACATTATGCGATATTTAAAAACATCAAAATATATTTACGCGATTTGAAAACGTTTGAAAAAGGTGACGTGATTGTGAAAACGCGATAAAATCTTTACGCAACTAAAAGGAACAATGAGATTTACTGTCGGGCCAAAATGATGGACCCGACCATATTTAGAAATAGTACTGTCAAGTAGAGACATACTATATTTGGTAAATACCGATACTGAGGGTATTATAATAATTATGGCTTATGGTGATAATAAGAGTATTTATGTAATTTTGGTTTATATTCATACATTGAGAGTTGTGTCAATTTGGTTGAAATTGACGATTGGCTGACGAGATGAATTACACCGTGTTGTGGGTGTGACAAGCGTAGTGTGGTTCATTGAGTGAACTTGGAGGCATTAGTATGTGGAGGATTCCACATGTGGACAGTTGGTAGTTCCTCTAGGTCGTGGTAAACGGGCAACGCACTAATCATCTCGACAAATACTATTCTTAATCAAGATCTTGTGGAGACTGTCTAGTATAATGTTTGTGGTGCACGACGTATTTGACTGTGTACTAACACGATGTTTTGATTGTGGGCTATTTACACGACGTTTGACTGTATAATAGTTGGTTGGGCAGCCTGAGGTACGGATAAGTCTTTCGCATCATTCTCTCTGATGTTTGTGTTTAGCTCCATGGAGTAGGAATGAGTCAGTGTACATTTACATATTTGGTCTGCAATATAATGTGATTAGTTATATTTAATGTGATATATTGTATGTGATGCAATGGCATGCATTATTGTATTAAATTGTGATATCTGTATATATTGTCGTTTTCTTTTCTGTCATGCTAGTAATGATGTAGATTGTCTCACCTCTTTGTATGTGTTTTCTATATTATTTTTATATTCTGTAAAGAGTTTGAGGAAGAGGAGCAGCCTCTAGAGATTCAGTACCCGAAGGATCAGCAACCGAGTGATCAGTTCGAGGAAGGCGAGCCATTAGATCACCTATATCATTTGGATTGATCTTGTGGTTATGGCTTTGCCTGATTTTTTTAGTTTTGTGAGACTTGATTTTCACGGAGGCTCCGAGGCCTGGCGACTGTATGAAGATAGAAGATCAGTGGTTTACGTGGGTCGTCTGACTGTGACCCTACGCAGAGAGTTTGATGGAGCACCGATATTTACTACTACTCTGTATTTACATCTTGAGATGCCTTTGACTCTGAGACGTTACTGGGGAGGACGTTTTCATGCACCCAGTGAGATCAGTAGTGTATCGACAGCACAGACTCTTGTCCGTAGAGCTGCGAGACATCCAGGATTTCTGTCATCTGATGATCCATCTGAGGATGATCCTTCGGAGGGTTAGAAATCTTTGATGTGCACTTGGGCATGTTATGTTTTAGTATTATACTGACTTTTTTACTGCTTTCTTAAATATTTGTAATTGTAAATTATTTGTATACTTAAAACAAAAATCATATGTATATTATGGTGTGTAATAATAGTTTGTTTTGTTTTATGATTTGTTTTATTTTATTTAATGATATCATGTATAAAAAAAAAAATTACAACTCATATTAATTATGTACTAAACGTTTTATAACTTGGGTAATATTTTATTTTTATTGTATCGGAAATGTGACAGCCTCACTAGGGTGTTACAAAGGAAAGCCTATAGAAGAGCACCTGGATGAATTTAACAGAGTTATTCTTGATCTAAAGAATATCAATGTTAAAATCAATGACGAAGATCAAGTAATTCTTCTATTATGTTCCTTTCCAAGTTCTTACGAACACTTTATCGACGCCATGATGTATGGTCGAGAAGATCTTACCTTGGAGGAAGTCAAGGTTGCGTTGCACTCAAAAGAACTGAAAAAAAGATATGAGATTCAAAATCTGAAGGCTCGGGTGAAGGTCTCTTTGTTAGAGGAAGAGCAAAGAGACGAAATCAAAATAGTAGAAGAGGAAGATCTAGGTCAAAATCCAAAGCGAAACCTAGAAAATATAAATACTTCCACTGTCACAAGGAAGGGCATATAAGAAAGAATTGTCCAGAGCGCAACGGCAAGGAATAAATCTCTGAATCTGGAGATGCGATTGTAGTAGATGGCTACGATAGTGCAGATGCTCTTGTAGTCTCAGAACATGACTCAAAACATGAGTGGATTCTTGATTTTGGATGCTCATATCACATGTGTCCCAATAAGGATTGGTTTACCACTTACCAACCCTTAGATAGGGGAAAGGTCCTTCTGGGAAATAATGCTCCCTGTAAGGTCATCGGCATTGGCACAGTTAGAATTAAGATGTTTGACGGAATCGTGAGAATATTGATGGATGTAAGACATGTTCAAGAATTGAAGAAAAATTTAATTTCTTGGGAATGCTAGATTCAAAAGGTTATAGCTACAAAGGTGAAGGTGGAGCTATAAGAATCTCTAAAGGCACTCTGATTGTGATGAAGGAAAAGAAAGAGAATAGTCTCTATGTATTACAAGGAAGCACAATTACAGGTACTGCCACTGTCTTCTCAATAGCTGATTCTGATGTCACCAAGTTATGGTATTTGCAAATGGGGCATGTCAGTGAGAGAGGTCTAGCAGAGTTAAGCAAGCAAAGATTACTCTGTGGTCAATAAGTTGGGAAGTTAGATTTCTGTGAACACTGTGTATTCGGAAAATAATGTCAGATTAAATTCAACATCACAGTTCACCAAGCACTCAGCATATATAGCCTTCATTATGCCACAATAATAATGGAGAAAGCATAATGAATGGCTATTATGAAGCCACTAATTGTGGCTAAAATTTGGATGATTTTAGACCACATCTTGGTCATGGAATTTGGCTATAAATAGCCATGCTTAAGGCCTTACTAAGACACGCCAACAAAAGAAAAAAAAACTCGAAGCTCTAGGAATTCTCTCTTCTTAATCTTTCTCTTCATTCTCTTGTTATAAAGAGAGAGAGAGTTCTAATAGTGAGAGAAAGATTTGTAGGTTTAAGAAAGGCTTGAGTGAGAGTGATCTTAGGTGTAATTGGGTCTTGGAAATTGAGTGAAACACTGAGTGAACTTATAATAATCCTCTTCTGTCATAGTGAAATTTTTCTCGTTGCTCTTCGACCATGAACATAGGCAAATTGTCGAACCACGTTAAATCTCTCGGTATCATTTTTTCTATTACTTTTTTTTAAAAATGGGTTTTCCGCTGCAACACTTTTTTTATTACTTGTAAGGAATTTAAAGGTAGATGATCAACATTCAATTAGAGGTGACAAAACGGGTTAACACGCCCCGCCCCGCTCCGTCTCAACCCGCCAAAATGCGGAGCGCGTTGGGTTGGTCCATTTTGAGAAATGGGTTAGAAAAGCCAACTCACATCGTTTTAGGATAGGTTGATAGGTTTACCCACGTAAAGGATAAAATGAGAAAATTGGAGCGGATTGGCAGGTCAACCCGCTTAATCCATCTAAAAAACAAAAAAATGTTTAAAAAAAAAAAATACTATAAAAAGATACACAAAAATAATTAATCATGATCTTCACTCATAGAAAAAGTCTAATGCAGATCTGAAATGAAAAGAAAAGACTAAAAAAAAAAAAAAAGAATTAAAAAAAATAAAATAAAAATATTTCAAAAAAATAAACAATCCAACGAGTTAATCTACTCTCATCTACTTAACTTAGGTAAATTGTACAAATTAAAAAATAAAAACAAATTTAAATATTAAATTTAACTCATTTAAAAATAATAAATTGAAAATTAATCTAATAAATTAAATTCATTTTATCAATTTTACATTTAATGCTCACCATAGCGACTGGAGCTGTCAATATAAAAAAAGAAAAAACTATTTTTAAACTTTTCAATAAATTACACTAGTATTAAAAAGTTTTTGGAGTGGATTCTCTCTTCACTATCTAGAATACTCATCTCATGGCAAAGAAGTAATATAGTAACTTTTTTTTCTACCTTTTTGGTCTTGTTATTAGTGAAAGTTGGTGGAAAGTGTAAATTAAAAATCAGTTCTGAAGTGACAGCTAGCATTATCTCCCAAAAAGTTTGCGCAGCACTACTGATAACTGAAGACCAACCAGGCCACTGTCTTAAGTCCAAATCCAATGCTATTCAGTGTTGAACTCTAATGCCACTTTCTTTCTATAAAAACTAGTGAAATCAGTTGTATCAGGTGACAGGCAGCATATTATTATGATATAAAATCTAGCTTTCAGGTTAGTGCTCCACCAGCCATGACCATTAAGAACTCTCTTTCTTCCCTGGTATTTATTTATAAAATTATGTGTGCGCATGGCACTCCTCCGGGACCACAAGTTATTTGACAATCTTATAAAATCTGGTCTACAACATTCACCTTATTGTGGTAGTTGGATGAAAACCATGGCCTTTCGAGCCCAGGTTAGGTGCACGATTATGTTTATGATTTTATAAATAAAGAAAATTCAACCAAAAAATAAATAATATAAATATAAAACGAAGTTATATACAGTAGAGCCAATCTGCTATTTAATGACTTATATATACGCACAAATATATAAACATAGATACAGATATTTTCCGCTGACATTCTCGATCCACATTCTAGCCTTTCATTTTCTTTTTCATTGCTAACCACAAGATCAAACAAGTTATTTTCATTCGAGTATCTACCTTGGTACCATATGCATGACTATGACTATAAATTTGAATATATTTAATTTAAGTTGGAAAAAGTTACTTTAATTTGACTTTTACCAGACCGATTGCTTCATAACTGAAACCTAATTCACAAACTAAAATTAAGTGAGCAAACGCGTAATTTTCATTTTTTCACATGAAAGTGTGACTCACAACAACTTATGTTTTGGTTTTTCATTTTTTTTTATGGTAAGTTAGTCATATGGTATTCGAGTCAATTTTTGTACATTTTAATTAATTTATTTTTTTTAAATCAAATATTTTCATAAATATTATTATAAGACTAATTTTTAAATACTATTGCAATGAAAGAGTCATCCTAATAATTGTCTTCATTATAGTTTAAATTTTGTTCTTTTTTTAAAAGTATAATTTGTTTACTATTGTATCTAATTTTAGTATGCATCTTACATGTTTAGTCAAAGAAATGTTATTTACATAGAGACTAAAAATTCATATTGATATTTTTTTGCAGCCTGACTACCATGTATTTGGTTAATTTTTTTTAGGTGAACAACCACGTGAATAATTTTTTTTCCATCAAAGCCGGACTTAACACAAGTTTGGTTTTGCTAATTTTTAAGCATAACAGTTTTTCAGTCAAAATTTTTTAATATATTATATTTACGTATATTTGGGTTAAGGAGAAAAATAAGTGAACTAATAGATAATCAAACTTCTAACATCATCTTACCACACTTTTAAGGATTAGGGCTGATATAAGTTACAAACTAATTAGCCATTTTCAATGTCTTTTTAATGAAATGAAAGTCAAGCTATGGTTAGACTAACATACTAGGAAACACAGCAATTTTAAAATAGTCATCGTACCTATGTCGGACATATATCTGTATTGAATATTTTATGAACAATTTAAATACTCCTAACTGCATTTTGTAATTCTTTCTTACTTTTATTTTTTAATATACTAATACATAAGGGAATACCACAAAATAATTACATCGATGATAGCATTCTATTATATATGTTTATAATGACTCATGTTAACTTTTAAAACATTGACTCTTTTAATTTAAGATGTGTGTTTTTATATTATTTTTATACTAATTTTATATGTTATATTTTAACCATATTATACCCTATAATTTTTAAAAATTATCGTATCCCTAATCATACCGTATCCAAATCTCGTGTCATATCCGTGCTTTCTATTGCGGACAACTTATCTCATGTAATAGGAAAGCATCAGCATTTTAAACTTTTAGATGTCTGAAAAGATTTTTTAGTCAAATTTTAATTATGATAATAACATTTCTTGACTGTCTGAAAGTAGTTTCCCATTCCAATTCCGGCATTGTAGAATCGTTTTTTTAGAGATCATATTTTTCTTTTGTGTAATATTTTAGTGATCAATATTACTGGTAATGAAACTTGGAGATGAATGATAAAGAAAGTGAAAAAAATATTTGCTAAATAAATAATAAATAGTAAAAAAAAATAAGAAAGAAATAGACAGAAAATATACCGAGTTTATTATTTGTGTGTTATTATTTATCTTTTAGAAAAATAATAAACATTAAAATGATATAGTTATGTTTAATTTAAAAATAAATTAAAATATAATAACAATATAAAGGAATAATATAAGTTCTTTTGTATTAATAGTAGTTATATATATATTATAATCTATAAGTAGTTTACAATCTAATAGCACCCAATTTCTTTAGAAGGTATTTAATTTTATGTTTAATTTTTTTAGTTTTTCAAAATATCCCTTTTTAATAAGTGAGAAATTAATACTTTAAAATACTTTCAAAAGCTAAAGCAGGAATTCTTCCTTTAAAATCACAATATTGACAGTTAAATTATAATTCCTTTATCTCTTTGCCAAGCTTTAAACCTCAATTTTAACAATAAAAAAGATTAATTTGCTTACAAATAAATCAGATGTTAAAATATTTGTATTAACTCTGCCCCCACCACTTAAAAGCGACCCCATCTTGTGTCACACCCAAAACTTCATTAGTTTGCAAAAGATTCTCTGCGATTAATTTTCTTATGTTTTAGTTTTCTTAAAAATAAAAAATTTGTGTGTTTTGTTTGTTCTACCATTCTTCACTAATTATTTTACTAGGCACTAACAGCCAACAGGTAATACCAACAAAGGACATAATATTAAAAACAGAAAAAAAAAATTAATCAACGTTTTCCACTGTTACACGCCATGTACTTTCAAGTTTCAACGGCAACAAAGCATGTGTCTTTGCACCATATTTATATAAGATGCACTATGCATTCACTAAGAGAGAGAGAGAGAGAGAGATGGGGAGAAGAAATTGGAGCTTATCCTTTTTCTCCCTGACTCCTCTAGCTGTAACTCCACTACTGTGTAGACCATAGAGTTCTGACAAGTTTTCATCTTTTCTGACATCAATAATGTTTGAAGAGGACCTTCAGCTTCAAGTCTCCATAACCATGAGAGAGGCCAAAATCTTGTGTACTCAGATGAAGTGCAAGCAGCAGCATGTATGGCACTAGAGTACTAATTAAGGGGTAATATGGTTGCAACTTGCAAGCAGTGCTCACTTCTCGTAAGTCTGTCAGGGGTTGAACCCCATGGATCAATTACCTTGATCTATCTGCAACGCCTTATGTGTTTGACCACATGTACATATTATATGATATCATAATATTGTAAGTATCAGATCACTGCCTGTAATTAAATTATATATTGTTCTAGCTATAGCATTTTAATGTGTTAATTAATGTTGCTGCTGCATCTTAGGATAGTATTATGTGTGTGTGTGTTGATGCTTCATCAGATTTTTGGGCCTGCGCTGAAATTAGCTCTTTATTTATGGGAATAATCCTTTCCACTTAGACGCTCGATGGAAAATCCTGCTCTCGATTGCGTGTTCTTTGTTTCATGTTCTTCCTTTTTTATCACTGGTTGTGAACAAAATAGGTGAAGACCACTCTTTTCCGTACAGTTTACAAATTCTTAATTTCTTCACCTCTTCTGTGCATAAAGGAGAAGCATGAGTACAAGCTTGTTAAATGTTAATTATATATAATATAATTAAGATGAGTGGCTGGAATTCATTGGGGTGGTTAATTATCTTGCAAAAAACCCTTCTAGATAGAAATGGGACCAATTAATCCAAGTGGATATCTTAGATATATCAAAGCAGCAGAGACAAAGCACCAAAAAATAAAAAGCAGCAGAGACATGATATGGTTGAAGAGACATGATATGGTTGAAGCTCTTGCTATCTGTACGGATTTGCAATATGTTGGGAAAAACTCGACAACTTTGTGGTCTCGTGACCGAAAGCTATCCCAAGTCTCCAGCCATAAATATCAATGAAGTAATTATGAATTTATGGCCAATTGGTCCCATTCCATACAACTGGTGACACATGATTTGACAAATTTATTGTATGGTAAATCTCACTGTTCTTTTTTTTTATTTTAACAAGCATAACAACTTGTCTTTATTATCATTTTTTTTGTTACAATTTAAAACGTAAACAAGATTTTTAAACCAATTAATTTAGAGAGAATTAGAAGGTATTATACCATTTTTAAAATTATTATAGTATCCATATATGACCATTTTTACTATGCAAATTATAAATTTGTACATAATTGCTATATGTTTATATTAATGTGATAAAAATTATATTCATGAGTAAAACAATGAAATACCAAACATACTAATCTTTTTACATGTATGACATTGTGCAGTTTTATACAATTTTCATAAAATAAATTTTATTATAAATATTACAATTAACAATTAAAAAATTAAAATAACTATCAGACTAGTTAATTTTTTTATTTTAAAGAACTAAATTTTGTAAAAATAACATTGATACACAAAATAATCAAACAGCTGAAATTTATTACTTTCATAGTAATACTGATGTCTTGACATGTATAATTTTTTTATGTTTATTTATAATAATAAAATAACTACTAGACAGACTATGTGTGTGTTTGGATATCCGTTGAAAACTCCAAACTTAAGTTTAGAATTATTGAATGGCGCAAAAGTATGTTTGAATATTTGTTGATTAGCACTATTTCAACATATTTTTTAGTTCAAATGTAAGTTTGAATAGAAACAACAATTTTATTTGTTGAAATTTTTTTTTTTTTAATATTCATTTTGTCAAATTCACTTTTAAAATAAAAATATTCAAACATAAATCACGTTATTAAAAATTTACTTTTAACTAAACTTAAATTTGTAAACACATTTTCAACTAAACTTAAATTTACTAATTCTAATCCAAATAAACACTATAATTTCGTACTTTTCATAATAAAACATTCAAAACCGTGCAAAGTTACATAATATTTTATGCTTACAAATCTTTACAATCAAACTCAACTATGCAAGGAGGTCAGAGGTCACAGGTCACATCTACATGGTCTCCGCATTATTATGTTTACCTATTCAAGTTTGAAAAGATTTAGAAGTGGTGTTACCTTCAATTTTCAAAATATATTATAACTGATATATAATGACATTCATCAAATAGGTCACATCAATTTTGACCATTGGAAATACGTTCATCAAACTCAAAACAATTTTCTCCATCAATCAACACTACATTAGGTATCGAATGAGATATTTCACCTTTAGCTAGGACCTTGGATTGTAACTGAAGCCATTTTTGGCACTTTGACATTCTGTGCATTCGTACCAATCCAAATCTCCCAAAACCAATCAAGTTTCTTAACATTAGGCCAAACTCAATCCGAAGGCTACTACACTTTCATTAACATCTGAACATAAACCTTATGCAAGTACAGTCTACACCTTTTCCCCAAGAAGCATATAAGTAACAACTAAGTTTGACAGACCGTTTATAGCATACTAACATGAGGGGAGAAAAGAAAAGGAAAAAAGGCAAAAGAAACAAGATAGAAGAAAATATAATGGGACATTGAGGACAGGTTGTTCTGTACTATACAGTTAAACTGAGGTGTACAGTACAATGACTCCATGCAGCTTCACCATCCTGTGAATACCTAAATGGAGATTGAATCCTATTTTTCTTACCATATATCTCTTGTCACTATTCACATGCCAGTTTTGTGTCAAAGCTAGTCAAGCAAATGGCAAAAGCCTGAAATGCAGATAGGGGATATCTGTAGTCCATTGTAAACACGTCCTTGCCGACCTTGCCAAACTGGAGAATAATCTTGTCATGGTCAGACTGTGCTGGCTGATATGGTGTAGGAGCACTGGCTGCAGGCTGTGTTCCAGCAATCAGCTGAAAATTCTTGACCGATGCAACAGTCACCCTTCCCCTGAAGTTGAGGCACCAACATTGCAGCTGCTCATGCCATCTTGGTGCCTTGTTCTTAAGAACTAGAGGCCTGTTGTCCTTCCCCTCCTCCACCTCATTGCCAGCCCCAGTTATGTCCGAGAACCTGGAGCTGCTAAACTCAGTTGAGTTGTCAATCGATTTTGAGAAGGATATGCTCCGGAAGGAATCCTCAAGGGAGCGTGGAAGGAGCTCTGACTGGCCTGGGACAGTGCCACCAGGCTCAAGGGCTGATGTAGGGATTGAGTACATGGTGCAGTGCATCCTGCGTGGCCCCCTAGTACCGAGGACATTCAACTCATAGGTAATCTGGGCAATATTGTAGCTTCCACTAGGGACCTTTGGAGAAACCTTTTTTGAATAAAACCTACGGCTTCGGCCTGGAGGAGACAACTGAGCATTGTTATAGGGAGGCTGTGTATCATAAATTATAAATTTGGTGCCAAGAAAATTTGACCTGAAATAAGTGGAAATTAACACAGTATAAGTACAAAATGCCAGAAAAAAAGTGATTTCTAGTACATTAATTCTTGGAAGATGATGGTATAAAAAATTATAAGCCAAAACACTTCAGGACACATCATATCCAGACAGACAGACAGATTAAAATTAAAAGGCAAACACATGGATGAAAATTAAAGTCATTTCAAAATTAAAGGAGGAACATATACTAGACATATTATTGGCAGAAATGATTCAGAATAAAAAGAGTGTATTAATACGCATTTGGCGTTGCTAAAAACCTTCAGAAGTTACAACCATGAAAAACATTTGTATCTTTTAAGGTACCTATATAACAAGAGAAATTTTCAATAATAGTAATTATAGATGCAATAAAGAGCCCTTAGAAAGTAATAATATGATTTACTTGACACACCAAAATCATGTAAAAGTGAAATGCAGCTACTTAGTTCTTGTTTGATTTGCTCGCAAACTGATGTTTGAGAAAACAAAATACTAACTTCTAGCTACTGATGGTGCTGCATTTATGTTTTGGGATCTTTGAGGAGACCCAGACATGCCAAATTGGATAAATTAAAACATTAACCATTGAATTAAAAAAAAATTAAAAAATACTAATAACCAAAATACCAAGTAGTCATTCAAGAGCAATGTAATGTAGGAGCATTGAGGGGAAAAAAGGGTATGCAGAGACATCAACGAATATTCAATACCAGACAATTGGAAGATCTCTAGAAAGTATTGCAACTAAATTCAACCGTCATCAAGACCAATGTTCATATTATATTCCACAAAAAATTACCATTTCAGAAAACTATGCAAAATCTTTAGTTCTTTGCAACGTCAGTCAATTGTCAAAAACCATGATTGATCACACAAAATGCATAATTTGCTGCAAGAAACTATAATACCCAAAAAAAAAGGAAAAAAAAAAACCTCAATTTTCCAATGTAAGTGCTACTAGATCTTGATATGTTATCCGCATCCATAGATATAATATACTCTGTGCACGTCGTTCTTCTGGTCCGTTTTGCAGAAAGAAGAAACTTTCCATTTTCAACAAGCAAGGCTGCAGGAACAGTCATGGATTCAAAGCGTGTCCCAGGGACAATGACAATCAAGTCCATAAAATTGCTAAGTGCATATTTATAGGCTATAGAACTATAATAACAGCAATCCAATTGTCAGTTCAAAATAAGGAACTATTTATGCCATTTGAGTTGCCCGCATAGCAAACAATTAAATCAATACACTAAAATTAGAAAAAAGAAAGTTCATTTGTTGTTATAGTAGGATAGAAAAATGGAGCATGAACTATTTGCTCATAATTCCAGCTAATGTTGGCAGCACAGAGCTGACTCAAGCATAACACAACTAAATCATTTCCAAACAAAGCAGCATGCACCTAATCAGTAATCAGACACTATGCTCGTAATGAAGTTAAAAAAGATGATACAACAACTTGTAAACAGGGAGTAAGAAGTGGCATCAACTCCCAATCGCATAGCTTGGTAACCAGAAGTTATAATTGCTAACCTAAATAAATGAACACAATAAACCCATAAGTAGGCCATAGCAAAGATCTTGGCCATTCTTGTGAACAACATGGCTAGGTAGCTAAATTGCACAAGCAAGAATTTAGTTTTGATGAAATAGGATAAACAATTACCACTATGACATGGAAATTCTTAGTAAGATCTAGTTTGTGGTGGCTGAAAATCATATATTTTAGTAGATTTGCATTCACAGACATACATATAATCAACCTAATAATCCAGTGATCGTGTACTGAGAATGATGCCACCAAAGTTTACAGGATGTGCGAACCTCAGATTGAGCACAGGATTTGGTTCACACACCTTGAACAAGAATAAAGTTTTCCAGCATTTCAAATAAGATAATATCATTGAACTCTCCCTTTTTCCGGAAGGACATGAATGTCATACGCAATTCAGCAAAATTCCAAATCAATGCAACCAAAAAACTTCTACATTGAATAATGAATAAGGTCGGGTTGATAAGGAAAGAAGTAAATCAGATTATACATAAATGGCATAAGTTAATAAATTACATAGTATAAAAATTCAAATCAATCACAAAACACGGTGATCGGATGAACTCATATATATGGGTGTCAAAAAGTAAAACTCGAGCTTACCAGGACTAAGACAAAGGAACAGGTGGTAAGTCATATTAGCTTTGTCTCGCTTGATGAAACATTGGATGGTTCCATCCCTAGCACCAGGCTGTAAAGCAGGAATCAATTAAAAGTCAAAATGCAAAATATGGTCATGTACTCATGTACAAAATCTCACCTGCTTCAGGGAGACAGGGAAAGTAATCTTCCCACTGAACTCAAGACTGCTAACAATTTCTTTGCACATTTCTCTCCAGGACTTGCACACAGCAGCACATGCGACCACATGCTTACGAGCAGGCCATGTACTCTCACTTGCTTCCAATCTTTTAATAACATCACGAAGAAGCTCAGGTGGAAGGCTAGCCCACCGGCTGTTCTGTATCACAGGTGGCTGTTCCTGCAACTCGTGGACTGAACTATGTGACTTGCCCCAGTGATGACCAGGAAGCCTTACCTCAAAACTCCGCCTCGATAAGCTTCCAAATCCATCCCTTACATCACGCACAATACTGCGGAAAGACATCTGCTACAATACACTAACAGCCCTGGAATTTAATATATCACCAACAACACTCAAAGGATAATGTTCCACTCTAGTTAGAAGATGTCACAACTCACAAGTTATAGAAGTGTGAAGAGCTGCAAATCAACCAAACTTATTTAAATCCCCAGCTTCAATGCTTAGTCACCAAGAAAGAATAGAAAAATAACACATAGGGAAAAGCACAAAGGTTAAAAAAAAAAAGAGGAGATTCTCATAAAAGAAAGCCTCACATGAACCTAAAGGCTAAAGCAGCCTAAAATTTCAGACTTTTGTCAGAAGCACATTTTGGCGGTTTTAAACACTTAAAGTACTTCTTAAACATTGTATCCAAATGCAAAATAACCAATTTATTTAAATAAGCACTAATATAAAAAGATCTACAACATAAGCTCTTTTTTCTTAAGCCTATCCAAAGGAGCTCCAAATCTAACTTCTTATAAGAGCAATCAGACACAAATGAGAATCTTACCAAAAAATTATGCTTATATCAAGTATCAAGTATCAACTATCAACCAACCTTTCCATCAGAGAGAGGAGGAAAAAAAAAAAGAGTAATAATAAAAAAAAGGCAACTAGAGCCTCAGTAGTCCAAAAGCCTAATATATCTATTTTGTATCAAAACAGATAAAGAAATTGTCATGCTGTCTCTACTAATGTCTCTCACACGCACAGGAGCAGACACACACGAGCACACAAGTAGAAAATAAGACATTAAAGGTGTTGGTGAGATAACAAACTTCAAATACAGAACTTCAGTGATAAATTAGGTTCTATTCCCACCTCTGAACACAAGAGATCTGGAAACAACACAAAAGGATTAGAGCTCTCCATTACAACCCTCAAATTATAAGAACTACAACCTTAAAAAAGAGAACCCAAAGTCTTTAAACCAGAAAAACAAATAAAAAAAATTCAAATGCACTAAACTGATAACACACCAATTATTAAAGAAAGCCAGAAACCAAAGTCAAAAGATTTTTTTTAAAAAAAAAACTCATAAAAAGGCTTACACCAAAGAAAACCCAAATGGAAATTCCACAAGAAAAATGGAAACTTCCAGAAGCTGCAAAGAGAACCCAGAAGAACAAACTTCAGAAACTGCTGATCGGACCATAAAAAATCCTGGGTCGTGAAGTTTCCGATACTCCAACCAATCACAGTTGAGAAGAAAGAAAGGGAAGAAAAACATTAAAAAAAAACACAGCAAACAACAAATACTACATAATATAAATCCACCAAAAGAGAAAAGGGAAGTTCAGTTGCAAAAGACTATAAATTTGCTCAAAGGAGCATTGAAGATGAGAAGAAGAACCTCCTCATCTTGTAGTTGTAGCAATGACTGTTTCTCGCTCTATGCTTGTGTTTCTCTCTCTTACTTTTTCCTTGTCCGTGACCGTCACACAGCCTCTGATTCTGATTCTGACTCATATTGCATTTATTAAAGAGTTATATTATATTATATAAGCATTCATAACATGAGCTAACACTCTTTTTATAGATGACACTATTTTTCCATCGGCATTAACTACATCTATTCTATTTTAAGGAACGTAATATTTCGGGACTCATCTATTCTTTTACTAGTATATAATATCTATATAAAGTATAACGTATCGTATAACAAATCAACGATAATAAGAATGAAGTCTTTTCTCGTTTGATCATTTACCTGGATTAAATGATATTATTATATTTTATTATAAATTAAAATTTTAGAAATATTATTTAAATTTAATTTTTTTAATAATTTTATTTATAGTTTTTTTTAATTTTTTTTACTTTTAATTATTAAATTATCATTCACTTAATTTACTTTTTTTTATTAAAACTTCTAAAGATCTTCTCTTTACATGTCTCAACAATCTAAAATGAGATTCTACTATTTTTTTACAATAAGTGTTACTCATGTTTTCTCTCTAATGCATTTATTCATAATCTTATCATGTCTTGTATAGTCACACATCCAAAGCAATATCTTCATTTCTACGACATTAATCTTATATTTTTGTTAACTTTTTACCATCCAACATTCAGTACCATATAACATCGCAGGTTTTATAGTTATGTTGTAAAATTTATCTTTAAATTTTAAAAGTACTTTTCTATCACAAATCACTCCTGAAGTACTCTTCCATTTTATCCATCCAGTTTGAATCCTGTGATTTATATCTCCATCTGTAGGAGTGTCAAAAAATGCCGAAATACGATCAATTGGACCGAATAATTAGATAAAATGGATGGGTTGACTGAAGAAAACTTGCTACCGAAACTTACACATTACCGAATAAAATTTGAAGTCGAATGAAGAAATGGATAACCCTCTTCTTTTAATACTACATGCTAAAATTTAAATGGGTTGGGTTGGACCAAGAAAATACTAACCCGAAATTTACATTACCGAATTTGATAATTTGGAAAATAATGGCAAACCCGAATAGGTTATCCGAATGGTGGCCAATTAATTCGTTTTTAACACCCCTATCCATCTATCTTTCTGTCATTTTGTATGATAAATTTAAGAAAGTATTATATAATAAATATTTAAAATTATTTTTCTTATTAAATCTAATTCATGAGCTGACTTGAAAAATAATTTAGATTTGTGTAAATTAATTATTTTACATACACAGACGATAATAAAAACAAAACATAAATCCAATCGAGAAAGAAACTTAACACAAGAAGAAAAAAGCTGCTTAATTATTAATTACCCAATAAGAGATTAATTAAAATTAAAACTATTATGTCTTAAAGTTCAATTAAATTAAGAACCAAAGTAAAAATCTAACACCTACTTGAACCATACGTCGTTGTGAAATTACGGTTTTGCCCTTGATAGTTGACCTAATACTTATATGGTGTTACCGTTACGAAGCACAAGTACAATCTTCGAACACCGTTATGCGACCAACGGGAAGTGGGTTGTGAGTTGTGAGTTGTGACGCGGTTTAGGCAGCAACACGTGGGAATCACGTGACAAATAATATTCACGATGGATGACGGTAGGAGTGTCTCAAGCAACTCAACTCATGGATTTCGATTCAACCCAATTTATAAAATATGAGTTGAGTTAAATGGGGTCTGAATATGACGAAAATGTTGTGCCTTTTGATTTGCTTGATGCGGCTGCAGCGTGTGTGTGTATATATATATATATATATATATGATATATATATATATATATATATATAAAGAATGAAAAAAATAAATTTTGATCATATAATCATATATAAATAATTAATATTAAAAATTACGTAAAAGTTTATGTAACCGCTTCAAAAAGTTATATATATTTATGTTTTAATTTTAATCATTCATATAAAATCTAATGATCAAGATTCACTCATTTCATTTCTTATAATAAATACTTATCTCATCGATATGATCTCCTTATATATATAGTATATTTAATAAGAAAAATGTATATTATAAGAGGTAAAAAAAATAAATTTTAACCATTAGATCTTATATGAATGTTTAAAATTATAATATAAATATATGTAACTTTTTTTAAATAGTTATATAATATTTAAGTAACTTTTAATCTTGATTATTTATATATAATTGTATAATCAAAATTTATTTTTTCATTCTCTTACACTAAAAACTCTTCTTACTAAATATGTTTATATATATAGAGAGAGAGATTGTTTATTAATCAAATTATAACATATACATATTTTTTTAAAAAAGAGAATAAAAGATAAAATATTTAATAAATATATATCATAATTTAATTAATAAAATATGTATAATAAATATAAAAAAATAAATTTAAGTTTTGTCTAATAAAAAAATAACACTTCTTAAAATATGTTCATAAAGAGGAAATGAGTTCATACTTTATACCAAACGGTCATTTGGCTCATTGTAAAATGTGCAATAAACGTATTCCTAATAAGATAAATAAAGACATAAGAAGACAAATCCTCTCTAGTGATCGGAGGGTCTAATTTTTTTTATATGCAAAAATAATAAATATTCATGCGATAATATATATCACATATGATATATTATAAAATTATATGTAAAAAAAGATTGGATCTCTGCAATTCACTGCAGAGGATCTTGGTTCATAAAAAGACGATGATTTAAAAGAAAATAAAATTTTATGTATAATAAAATATGTATATTGTATTTATATTATATATTAATATAAAAAAATATTAAATTATGTTATATGTAATTGTAATATTTTTATATTATATAAAATAATTTTATGAATAAATAAAATAAAATTAAACGTATTTTAATTGAACGAATAACAAATCTAAAAAAAAACATGTCAAGATAAGAAATTAAATAACAATTAATTAAATTAAATATAATTAAATAATTATATATCCTTCTGATAAATCTTTTTAAATAATTCTTTCAATTATTCAACGAAAGAAGTATTAAATGCTTTCACGTTTTTATTTTTTATTTAAAGTAATTAGGATAATTTTTTTAAAGTATATAACATTACTCATTATTATATATTAAAGTTAAAGTAGACAATGAGTAGATTTTAAGTTAAATTACACATAGGTGTTTTTTCATGTATAATAGCACCTCTGCAACTTGAATGATAACCCAAAAAAAAAATATATCATTGATCTAGAAACTAAAGCGTAAACTAATTTAACTAATTCAAGGGACCCAGTTAGGATTTTGCATCTTTCATGTATGGGGTTTGAAATTTTCTTTCAATTGTTAGTCTCGTTTGGAGATTCTCTAACACTCAAAGACTAGTTGAGTAATCTCTATTTATGGAATTTTCTTTCAATTGAATTAGAATTAGGATTGTTCTAACTAAGCCAGACTCCTTCAATTGAATTGGATTTTTCCTTAAAAAAAATATTTGAAGTGTGATAATATTTGTACATCATTTTTATTATATTATTTTTACTTCACTTTTATTTTAGATAATAAAATAATAAAAATATATATTCTAATATATTATCTTTTAACCTTTTATTTTTCAAAGAAATAAGGTATACAAATGATGTAATTATTTTGACATGCAAATTTCATTAGTGAAATCTGAATTAGCAACTTACAACTATCACTTAAAAAAATGTATTTATTTCGATAATTCACTTATTGACATTTATGCTCAACAGTAGAGCAAACGGGAACTGATTTTGAATGGAAATGTTCTTACTTCGTTGTTCAGATTTCAAAATCATGTACGATTAAAATTTTTCTTATTAAGTAGCTTTCTAACTATAAGTTTGAACAGGACAAAAGAGGCTTTTTTTCAAAAAGCTTATAACTTATAAAGTACGTTTGTTTGTATTTATTTATAAGAAAAATATTTTTTATTAAAAAATATTTCTCAAATATACATAAATATTTGGATAAGATATTTAAAAAATTTAGAATTTATAAAAAAAAAGTTAGTTTTCTGATTTTAATCAAAAAATTGAACTAAGTAGCTTCTGAAAAAAAAATTTTAAAAGAGATGTAACAAAAAGAGAGAGAAAATAAAAAATATTTTTTATAATTATATTTAATATAAAAATAACTTTAATTTCATCACGGCTCTTCCGGATGGAGTAGCAAAAGTCAGTTTTAGTGAGCCTACCTCTAGCAAAAGTGTATGCACCCAATGACCCTCATGATGATAATAATATCCGGTCTATCCAGGGCATAGAAGATCTGGGCTATTCAGCATTTCCCAAATAGTATATGCTAATTATTCTTATAGTGTTCAAACATTAATTCTTCACTCTTTCCTCTTTAATTAACATTTATGATAAAAGTAAAGACAAGAGATCATTAGATCGAACAATGCTAACTTGACTAAAAATGATAACAAAAGGAAACAAATTGATATGGACAACGACCTAACATGAACTTGAACCAAAAGCATATATATGCCAGAAAAAGAAGATTTTTTGCTTGTTGAAAGTGCTGGATCTTCTCGAAGTCAGTGTACACATGTCCTTTATGCACTAATTTTGGCTCAACTATTTAGTGTGTGTTTGGATTGCAGTTGGTAAACTTAAGTTTAGTTAAAAGTGTGTTTGCAAACTTAAGTTTAGTTGAAAGTGAGTTTGCGAACTAATTTATGTTTGGAAACTTTTATTTCAAAAGTTTTAACAACAATTTTTTATAGTTAAGCTTAACTTGACTTTTGGATAGTTAACCGGCATCATTTCTCTTCCTTCAAGAATTTAACTTACGCAAATTCTAACTACAACAAACATGCTTCTTATTTATAGAGCTTTTCAATAGTTAACCGGCAAGCAAATTCTAACTACATTTTGACCTTTCCTTCAATTTCTTTATATATTTTATTAATATTTTTAAAATTAGTTCAATTAAACTAGTTAAAATATGAATCGGTCACTTCATTAAATTTAATTTATTCAACAAATTAAATAAACAATCAAATCATAAAAAATAAGTAAAAAAATTAATAAATGAAAAATTTATATGCCTATAAAATAATCGATTGAATTATTTCATTGAGCTAGCTAATTTTTTATTTAAAATTTTTAATAAACTTTTTTTAGAAAAGAAAAATTTATATGCCTATAATACTAACGATTTTACCGATTGAAATCAATTAAACTATAAATGTTCACTTCACTAGTTCAATCACTTAACTAGATTTAAAAGCATTGTATAATAGTAGCAATAAGTCAACCTTTAATTTATATTTTTTTTTTGGTGAAAGGCAACTTTTTTTTTCTTCTTTTTTTGTGGTGAAAGCAATGATAAAAAAAAATTCAAACTGTAGTTTAACTGAAAAAAAACTAATAAATTGGTGATGTGTCTAGTCCAATCAATAAAAAAATAAAAATTTCAAAGAATGAATCAATTGGTTTAAATCAGACAAAAATTGGTAAAAATCATTGTGAAACAATTTGAATTGGTTTTTATTTTATTTTTTTCGAACTTATTAAAGAATAATTTTTTATTTAAATAGAGATTAAATTTTAAGTTACAAAGATTTATATATAAAGCTTAAAAAAGATATGAAAAGATTTATCTCTCTTTTATCTTTTTATATAAGTTATATATTTAAATATTTTATTCATTAATCTATGTAAGACTTTTAAATATTTTTTTTTAACTTTTATATAATATGATTAGATGTTTTACTTATTATATAATATAATATTTTGAAATACTATATCACATAATATAAGATATTAATATATTAATTTATTAATTAATATATTATATAATATTAAAATATATTTTTAATTATCAATAATTCAATCAAAGTTTAGTCACAAGTGAATCAATAAATCGTTAACTTTTGTTTTTACCGGTTCAACGAAAGATTCAATTTTACGAACATGGGTGAAAGGCAACCTTTTACAGTTGACTTGACCACATCTCTGACCAAGTCAATGCTTGTCTACTGTAGCTGCCTAGACTTACTCAACAATAAAACCGATTCAGCTAGGTTTGTTAATTGATGTATTAAGAGAAAAAAAGTTAAGATAACATTTGCGCACCTAGCCGAATCATAATAGAAGTATATAAAAAATAAAATAAGATTAGATATAACTAAATGTGAAAATTACATAAATATAAATAATATAAATAAAATTATATGTGATTAAAATTACTCATATTTTAATCAATTAGTAGCTCTATATTTGACTAATACTTTGATATTTCAGGACAATTATTCTACTATTATTTGTGTATGATTGGTTTAAATTTTGTAACCACAAACTATGGTTTGGGAGTTAATAATAAAACATGCCAGTAGTCATTTTCCTCTCGCCATATTGTTGTCTCAGCTATTTACTGTCGACTAGCTCTGTAACTTTTCCCATGAACTTCCTATTTATAAATATTAGAGTAATAATCATGTGATGCATGAGATTATAAGAAAAATTAAAATATTAAAAACAATATATGATAATTATTTTTATTATAAAAAATTATATTTATAATTTTCATAAGTAATCATAGATGATATAAAAATTTTATGTTAAAATTCAAATATTTATTTTATTTTTTAAAAGGGTCAAATATTAAGTTTATATATAATATTTTAAGAATATTTAAAAAATTCAAAAAATTATTAAAAAAATGTTTTAAAATTTAAGAGTTGTGAACACTACTAATTCCTTTGATTTCATATCTGTACGTTGTAATATGATTTGATATTATAACAAAAATATTTTTATTCTATTATATAAGAAATATATCAAAAACGTTTTCATATATATTATATATTAATAAATAATAATAATAAAATGTAAATTTAAGTTTATAATAAACTAATGGTAACATAATTCAATAATAACACTATAAAAAAATTTAAAATATTTTTATTTTTTATTTTTATAAATAATATTAAAATTTAAATTCAAATAATATTAATATTACTAATACAATTTAAAACTACAACTTAATAGAATTTTATAAATCAGAACTTTTTATTTATATATTATATTAATATTGATATAAGCCTCTCGGTTGCGGGTCAACATTACTCTTGGAAGTAGGTCATTGGGTGGAGGGTTATTATTATTTTTTGGTACAACGGGTGGAGGATTATTAGTTGCGGGATTGCATCCTCCTTCAGCAAGATCAAGATTGAGTGAGAGTCAAATCTAAGAAAATTTCTAATATGCTTTTGGAGGAAGAGTTCGTCGTTGATTTTTTTCCCTTTATTTTAAAGAAGTAAGGAGAGAAAAAAATTAAAGAAATAAATAAATGGTATAAATGGAATGTGGAAAAAGAATTTTTTTTCTACTAGTGTAAGGAAGAAGTTTTCCAAATATAATTGCAATACTTTGCTGTATACCTTGCTAATGAATTGACAAAAAAAAAGTTATTTAACAATAGCTTTTATTTTAGTTATAAGTACTCGATTTAATAAAATTAATAACAAATCCTTTGCTTTTAATAAATGGAAAAGAAAGTACTTTTTTTTCTAGATAACATTATAATTATAGATTAACCACTACTCCAACTACCTTATAAAACTAATAACTATTTTGAAATTTGCGAGAAGCTTATTATTATTATTATTTTTTCTGCGTAAATAGGAGCTCATTAATTTTAGAATACAGGATCCAGACCATGTACAACTTTGTTATTTTACACTTAAGACATACACCTTTTCCTTATATTTATTATTATTGGAAAAAATTTCAAACCAGTCTCACTTCTAGTCTCCTTCTCTCGATCTCTTTCTTTGTCTCTCTTTTTATTTTTCTAAAATTGATAAATATAAGGATATGTATAAGAATTTAAATGTAGGAATCACATTTTCCTATTTCGTATAAAAAATGTTAGAAGTAATATTTTGTTTTCCTTTTTCTTTCCTCATAAAGGGCCTATGAAATTGAAGTAATTCCTTTTGTTATAACACACTGTAATTGTATTTTAGGTTTCCACTAGAGCGTAGGAAAAGGAAGACAACAAGTGAAAGAGCTTAAATCATAGAGATGACCATGGTGGCAATACCTCTCTGACATCTTTTTGTGAACAAAACCAACAAATTTAAAGCACTCTCTGAATCATGTACAATAATACAACGCCTAAAATCATATATCAAGGTTCAGATAAAAAAAAATAGAAAATCATAAATGAAGGTCTGGTGGCCAACATTTTGATATTGCCACGTGTTTTTTATAAGTATTATTAGATTAGATTATATTTTTAATTGATAACTGAAGATGTTCAATTTTGGGCTATTTTGAGGTTTGGAAGTTGTAGTATTAGCAAGTCTTTTTGTCTTCTATATAGTTTTTAAACAATTTCTTCTTTTTTTTAAGAGTATGCATAATGATAAGTAAAAAATTAATCTTTTAAATTAGTACAATCAAATATTTAAATAAACACTATTCTTAACAGTGTTATTTTCATATATATTAATTTTAATATTAAACTAAAAATCACATGTATAATGCGTCTTTCTATCGGTTAAAAGCCAAACATGCATATTCAATTTATATGATCAAAGAATGGTAAAAATATTTGTGTTCATGAAGATTCAGAGAACTTACTCATGACAGAGTTAAGGATGAATACTCATTTAGTAAATAAAGATAGAGGTGGGGATTATAGTACTCGCGATATTTATTTTTTTATTTAGTATATTACATATATTATAATTTTTTTTTTTTTCTTTTATTTTGAAATGAAATAAAAATATATATTTTCTATTATTTTACAATCAAATTTTTTAATAAATGAACTCATAATAATAAAAATTATTAAAAAATATATATACTATTTATATAATAATTATTTATAAAAATTATTACAAAATATTAAATTTAGTATATTATTTTTTATATTCTTTTAATTTATAAAAATATTAAATTATTGAATAAATTTGTGATATATAATATTAAAATTTATTTAATTTATATTTTTTTATAATTTTTTAAATTTTATTTTATATTATTAAATATTTACAAATGCTTGTAAATATTGATCAATACGTGAAGATTACAAATGAATACTCAGAACAGACATATGCGAGAAGCATTGCCGACTAGTGCTCCACCCCGTTGACATTCTTAGTATGATCTGTTGCATTTTTTTTGGCTTATTATAATAGCTTGGACGAATAACTCTAGCAACTCGCCTACTTTCTTGTTCATTTTTACAGTTATTTTTTCAACCTGTAATGCACTAACTTTTTTGGGTTCTTCTTCTTCTATATAATACTTTGATTCCCAGTTAGAATCCTTAATCTGCTCTTGCTTTTTACATAGCTGTTAAGCTACTAGATTTGGAAAATCCTACCAATATATGCAAACCTTATTGAACACGACCAATAATACATGAAATCTAACTCTAAAGCTTTAGGATCACACCATGATCTACTATTTTATTTTATATTTATGAAACAAACACAATCACATTTCCCCCCTCTTTTTTATCTAAATTAAAATGGAATCAAACTCCAAGTCCACTGTATAAAAATAATTTTTTATTTGTGAGTGTTATTGCTTATTCTTAAGGGGATGATATTGGGATTGCTTGATGAAGTCAAAAAATAATCGGTTGGCCGTGGGATCTATCGGTTGGAGTTAGGGTTGAGATACATATAAAGGTATTTTAATTAAGTCGGTCTCAAAATGAAAATAGAGATAAGAGTATAGATGAAAATAATAAACGTACGTGAGGCATTTTTTAGTGTATGTTTATATAGAGGACAAAACTCCTTAAATCTAAGATAATAAATCAGATCCATACCATTAAATTTAGATGCGTTAGCATTATGAGTTGATTTAAAACTCCATGATCGGGTTAATCTAGAGTACAACAGATCCTATCTTAATTAAAGGGACCTTGTACAGTCCAATGAGGGAATTAAAAAATTGTATATATGTTCTTTTCATGGTTGTATTTTGTAATACTTTCAATATATGTTAGACTGGTAAATGGTTATTAAAGGTAACATTTGACTTGTTTAGCATACCAGTGAAATTTTGTGACAAACTGAATTCGTTTAAGTATTTAATTGTAACACAGAAGTTGAAAAGTAGCTTAAAATGATTCAGATAATAGCATAAGTTGTTAAGTTAAGGGAAAAAAATATAGAGAGTTTGTTTCTAAGTCACAAATAAGTCAAGTAAGATCTGGTAAAAGTTTTAAGAGAATCAGAATCAGTATGATATTTTTAGGCATACTAGTTGTACGTTTTAATACTGAATGATTAGCAGCAGATATAAAAAATCATGAAAATAATGAAACAATAATTTAGATGAATCCTATGATTTATTCTAAAGTTGTTGGAAGCTGAAAAAATTTGAATTAGTATAATTCGAGAGTTCTTAGAAGATAAAGATGTTTCAGTAAAACATCCTAAGGGATGTGATGGTTATTTTTTCATTTTCCTTTCTTTGTTAAAAACGCAGCTAAGCTGCAGAGAAAAGAAAAAGAAGAAAACGAAGGAGAAGAAGGGAGAAAGGGGAAGAAGGAGAAAGGGAAAAACTATGGAGGATCAAGAAGCATAGAACTTGAAGATCTTCATCTCATCTATTAAAAGGTAGAGGTTTAGAGTTTCTATTAATCTGTTTTTACTCTTTTCATCATTAATGCACTTTTGGTGCTTAAAAGGTCAAATTGAGTTCTAAAGGTGTTTGATGTGTTTGACTTGCATGAATGAGCTTCTTTGGATATTTATGACTTGTTCATGGTATAAGTTAAGGTTAGAAGCTTAGAACATCTCATTTAGACCATTGATGCTCATTTTTGAGGTTTAGGTTAATAGGAAGTGTATGTGTGATTTTGATCATTAACACAAGTTTAAGGGAACCAATAGGTTGTAAAAGAGTTACAACATTTTTGGAGGTTGTTAGTGGTATTAGAAATCACCTAGAAACTATTTTTGGATGATTGAAGGTTGGTTTGTTCCTAATGGAACAGTGACCAAGTTCTGTAGAATCCTGCAGAACTTGTTATAGGCGATCAGCGCTTAAGCGTTGGTGTTTGGGCGCTCAATGTACAGATAGAATATGCGTGCAGCAGAACTTTGGGTGCTCATGGGCTGGGAAGCGCCCAACAATCAGCAGAATAGGGCATCCGGACAACTTGCAATGTTTGTTACATAACTTGAGTTGTAGATATCGAAATGACCTAATTCTAGGGCCATTTGAGAGCTAAGACATAAAGCTTCATGTGGTATAAATTTAAGAATTATAGAAGTTAGGATGTACATTTAGTGCATTTATGAAAATCAACTTTTTTATGTGATAAACCATGAAATGTCAAGATATGAATCTTGTTAAAATAAAGTTTCCTACTTGTTGAGATTCTTTATACATCCTTTTTGGAGTGTATTAGGATGCTGCTAGGGATATTTCAAAGAGAAAACAACCCTTTAGTATAGATGAAAAAGTTTAGACCCTTTGAGCAACCTAAAGTGAATGATTGCCCTAGGTAAGGATGTCGCACCTTAGGCAACTTAGTATTGCATTAGATGTCACTTAAGATGTGATAAGATGGTGTATTGGACATAAGTATACTAGGATAGATTGAGGTATTCACTCTAGTAAGTATGAGAAATATATGAACCTTAGGAGATCCAAGAGTAATGGATTACCTTGAAAATGTACCTAGAACTTTAAGCAACAAAGAGTTACAAGTAAGAACCACTCTTGCATTAAATTCACTTGAGTCGAGATAAGGTTGTGTATTAGTTCCAATGAGGGAATATTTATGTACTAAGTCTCTAGTTAAGTGGGACCTTATGCATTGCTAAATACACAATAAGATGAATTGTGACTAATAAGTTGTCATAATCATAAGGTATAGCAGAAATGTGCAATAACTCCTTTATTAGCAAAGATGAGTTAGAATTGCAAGATGAAGGAGATTCCTTAAATACAAATGTAAGTATGGAAGTTTAAGTCCTTAAGTATTCCATGAGTTAGGAATAACTAAAGAGATATTTGGAACCTTAAGCACTCTAGTGTAGCATAGGTTACTACTGGAGTTGTGATGGAAAGGAAGGCTACGTACAACTAGGATAGGTATGTATACTTATCTAGATGTTTGAATTACTTGTTTGTGATCAGAGTTAAATTAATTATGCAAAGTTTTAGAGAACCGTTCATTTATTCCCTCAAGTAAGGTTAGATGAGGCATTAGCTAAGATAAACTCTTTCACTAGGATGAGTTGAGTCTATAGGAGTGCTAAAGTGATGTTTATGTAAGAGATAAACATAACACTATACTTTTCACATACTATTTAGATAATCTAGTATGTATGTGAAGAGTAAGAACCTTAGTGCAATCAAGATTAATGGTTTGCTATAGGTGAGTACCTAACACCTCAGTAACATGGTGTTGCATTAGAAATCACTTAAGAGATAAGAGTGACGAGGTGGTGTCTAAGTACAAGTATAGGGAATGATCTGGTAATGTTTACCTGAGAATGTAACTTTATATGGCGCAAGGTCATTTAGCTAAGACAGTAAGGAATCAAATAAGTTCCTAAGGGGATAGTATTTCTAACCACCGGCTAAGGTTGCATGTAGTGCAGAAATTTATATTTTCTATCTATAAGGGGGTAAACATGAGAAACCAGGATTCCTAAGTACTTAAGTCTATGAATCAGTTCATAGCAAACTTCGTTATTTTTAACATAAACTTTTGCATGTATTTTAAAACAAAACCCTGTATATGTCTTTCATCCACATACTCTTAGGATCTTCTTAGACATATTCATATTACATATCATTCTCATTACATTTACGGACAGTTGTATGGGCATTGTCTGTTACTGTTGGTATTTACAATTGTATGGGCGTTGTATATATTAACAGTGTGTAGGCTATCGGTTGATATCACACTACTCACACTACTAGGTAGTGTGCAACTATGAGAAAAGATGAGAAAACTCATATGTTACAAGTTATAGCAATTGTTACATAATTATTATATACAAAGTTATAGTTAGCTGGTATTGGAATTGCTTTTACTGAGAAAGTTAATTCTCACTTCAGTTGTTCTTCCATGTAAAACCAGGCACAAACACAGTTACATGTGAAGTGGTATAGACCCTGCTAAGGGTAAGAAGGTAAAACATGAAGACTAAAGTAGTTTTTAGTGCTTTAAGTAGACAACACTTATGTATCGATTCATATATGTTAGTATGTAGTATATAGTAGGGGTGCACACGGGTTGAGTCGGGTTTGGGGAGAAAAAATGTCTAAACCAATTAATCAAAGTCGGGTCGGGTCATGTCAGTTTCAGGTAAAAAAATTATACCAGACCGAACCAACCCGATGGTAATTGAGTTGGTTCGGGTCGGGCAATCGGGTTGATTAAATTTTAAACAAAAAAAGCTTTTTTCTTGTTTTTGGGTGGTCAGGTTGGTCGGGTTGGTTGTGTTAGGTGGTCGGGTTGTGAACATTTCTTAATAGAAATTACCCAAAACAACGTCGTTACTCGGGTAATTGGGTCATCGAGTCGGGTAATTGAGTTAAATTACTCAACTTGTCATCCGAACTAATTAGAAGTCAAGTTACTCGGGTTTGACCTGAATTAACCAGATGACCTGAACTGACCCGAATATATTATATCGGGTCGGTTCGGATTGGTCGAGTTCACGGGTCAGGTCAGACTTGTGATCACCCTTAGTATATAGAAGTGACGTCTCTAATACTTATTATCTTTATATATATCTGTATATTTAAGATATATCTAAATATCTATATTAGAATGTTACATGTTTCATATATCTTTTATTGATGTATCAAGTATGTGAGAATAAGCAAGTTGGACAAAAGATATCTCTTTATCCATGCATAATTGAAGAGTGAAAAGAGAAGACAATTGAGAGCAAATTGCTTTAAAAAGATTTAGAAACACACATTTATCATAAATGTTTTCAGTTAATAATGCATCAAACACTCACATTTAAATTTTTGTAGTTAATATGATCTTTAATTTATTTTTTCTTATAAATGTGATTTGATTCATTTAAATTTACAACAAATAATTATTATTTTTTATCAATGAACAATTTATTTGTATGACTAAATATATATTTTTATTTAAAATCTTATTCATCTCAGTCACTTAACATAATTTAAGTGGTGCAAGTAATCATATTTTAATATTTTGCCGTAAATAAAATATTTTGGACAAACTTTAAAGTTATCATTGTAATAATAACTAACGGCAAAGATTATATATATCTTTTTTTTTTTTTTTTACTTGAAAGCTTATATGTATCTTTACCTACCCCTACGCGTGTCATTATGATATTGTTCCCTCAGAATATTATATATATATTTTTTGCTTTGAACGTGCTTCCGTGATATAAAAAAGACAAAATTTAAGTTAATATTTTTATATTTATATTATCAATTAAATTATAATATATGTATATTTTTATTAAAATAAAAAAATATTAATATATAATAAAAAATATTAATATACATATATCATAATTTAATTAATAAAATAAATATAATATATATAAAAAATAGACCTAAATTTTATTTACATAAAACTACCCTTTACAAGATCCATAGATGCGGTCATATTACATAACAGGCGATTGGTGGAATAAGATGAAGTAGTGGCTCCTCAGAATTTTATTTGGTAAAAGCATGCATTATCGTCAAGAACAAAGAGCAGCATAGGATACCCAAAGCATCTGGAGAAAATAAACATAAAGTAATACTCTTACTTAAATATTTCGGTGCTTTACATTTTATATCATTGAATTATATATTAAGTTCATTCAAAATCAATACGTTCAACTTAACTGTAATACTAAATCTATAATAACAGTATAATACAGTGAAGTTTATCTTATTTAATTTCTAAATTCTAAATTTCTATATTCTTGTTATTGTAGCTGCACAAATACATAAGTTTAAAAATTGTGAAACTTAATTTATCTAATATTTACTCACAGAAAAAACTATCAATTAAGTTTATTATGAAGAATTTATTAGTATAAATAAAAGCACTCATGCCGAGTTAATTTGCTACGACTTTTGGAATCACCAACGGGTCAGGCAGATTTAACAACATTATCCATTTGCTATGGATTTATGACATGATACCATTATCATTGTTGTGTCATAGTAACCTTCGTTTAGACGCCCAAAAAAAAAATATCGTTTAAGTCGAAAGGGCTCTATTGTGGCCCAGAGAGATTAGACTAGTTTTCTAGGTTGGGCATTGAACTCATGCGCGCGGTCCTTACGATACACTACCATTCATTCAAATTTTAATATTTTTTTTACAGACAAAAAAAATCTAATATTTTTTATGATTTTTTTATTTTTTATTTACTAGATTTATGATTTTGTTTAGGTATATGTTTAGATGGAAGAAAATTGGGATGACAATGAGGCGTGGAAGTGAGCCGAGGCAGGGACTAAATATACAACAATATCATTTGAACATTATTTTTATTGCACAATTCTTATACTTTTTTAATTTAAAAAAAATAAGAGAAACAAATATTTTAATGTATTTTTTTTTTATATATTTTTACCAAATAAGAAGATGTAAGGATTTGTGTGAAAAAAATAGTATGCGAAAACAATTCTCCATAAGCTGAAAGTGAATTATGCATCCATATATACGACTAGTGGAGACTCTTTTTTATTACAAATTTACAATTATTGCATGGAAGTTTGAATTTATGATAGCTTATTATTTCAACTCGTTACCACTAACCTAAATGAAATAGGGCAAAGGTCTTTAGTGATTTTGATTGGGCCAGTGGTATGGACACGCATAGATCAATTATTATGTTGGTTTGATAGCTCTCTCATTTGTTAATAGTCAAAGAAATAACACATGATGGTCTTTATCTGAAGCTGAATGTCAAGCTTTAACCGCCACTATTTGGGAAATACAGTGGCTAACGTATCAAACTACAAGATCTTCAGGTCTCATTCAAGCAACCTGAACTATTATATTGCGATAATCAATCTATATTACTGCCTATCTTATTTTTTTTAATAAGAGAATGAATCATATTGAACTTGATTATCATATAATAGGAGAATAACTTTAACAAAAAATAATTCACTCGTGTTCTGTTTTCCACCTGAGTATATGGCCTTAGAATAGGTTGATCAAGGCGGTGGTCAATGATGGTGGTCCATTGGTTGGAGGTGGGGTGGAGACATATGTAAAGACATTTTGATATTTAAGTCAATCTTAAAGTTAAAAAAGAAAAAAAGAAGAATTAATTTAAAATATCTCTAAGTATGTACTTATATAGAAATGAGATCTTTATAAGAATATGAGGTGGTGGGTTGGATCGGCCTAAAAGATGTAAGACTTAGTTTTAGCTCAAGTGACCCATTACGATCTAACTTGCTACCAGTTTCATTTCATGATCAGGTAGTAAATATCGACTTTACCAAATCACTTGACACAATTCGATTTCACAGCATTCTAAGACGAGAGTTTTCAACATCCACTATCTAGCTTGTGGGGCATCACAAGTTAATACAAATAATGAAGATCATGCAAATTCATGTTGAACACTAACTCTCCATATCAGTGAATCCGTTAATGTCAGTTTGTGGTGAGTCTGTTATACAAAATTCTTTCCTTTTTATGTTCTTCTCTTCATGTATGCAAGCCACATTGTATCAGAATCAAAGTAAGATTATTCTCATTTTCTCAATCATTCGTATAGCAGTAGTATCGACTAAGCAAAACTCCACGAAATAAGGTTCTGAAACTTACCAAATTACCTGAGTTCATTTTCAACATTACCCCACAATACATAAGTAGAACTTCACTAGTTGAGGTTGTAGAACTCGAGAAACTAAATAATTTCATCTTACACCACTAAATGAGATTTTAAAACCAAATGAAATCATGTGACACAGGAATCAGGATGCCCTTTGTGCTAACACTATAGAGTCCATTATGCGACATAGTGGCATATAAAAACCATTTGTGTCAAAGACAATGGAATGCTACAGGGAAGGTAATACAGTCCTTATGGCTCTTTTCTTGAACATATCATCGTCATTCCCAATTGTCGTAGGTTTCTTCTTCCATTAATGAGTTGACTACCCAAGTGTACTATGGAGGACAAATGAATCTAAGCCATAAAACTGGACTAATTAAGTTTAACAGTTGGAAGCACTTAATAATGATATAATAATGACTTAATACAACAATTCAACAAAAGCCATTAAGCACTTAGTTGCAAACACTCAATAGTATAATTGGTATAACCCGTTCCGGTTTGTCATGATTTCTGCAAATTGAAAAAGCCACCTCCAAAAGAAATGAAATTAATGACTCTGTTTATTGTTGTAATACATATAGTAATGATTAATAATGACTTTTATGACTATGTTGGTAGACGCATCTTTTTTTTAATCATGGTAGACGCATATTCATCTAGATAAATATCAGTAAATAATTTGATTTGATAAATATTTACACGTCTATAAATTAATTCAATCTCAATATCAATAATACATCATAATCTTTCAATAATTCTAACTCATTGCTCATCCCGTAATATATACATAAAACTTCGCACAAAATAAACATCATAGGCATGAGTTTAATTTCGGTTCATTGTTTGTGTAAATTTTTTTATACTATAATTTAATAATGTATTGATACATCATTAATAAAATTAATCTTTTAAGTAAAAATTTGAATAATCAAAGTTTTCTTATAGTGTGTCAATATATAATTAAATAATATTACAAAAAGTTTTATATTAATTGTGGATTAAAATTAAATTCAATATATACTACATATACCATTTTAATTATCTAATAATAGTATTTATTAGAGGTGGTAAAATAGGTCAACTCGCTCCACACCGTCTCAATCCGCCAAAATGAGAGGCGGATTGGGTTGACCCATTTTGAGAAATGGGTTGAAAGCCAACTCACACCATTTTAGAGCGAATTGACCCGCATAAATGATAAAATGAGAAAATTTGCATGGGTTGGCTGGTCACCTTGTTTAACCTGCCTAAAAAACAAAAAAATGGTATAAAAAATAAAAAATATTATAAAAGGAGATACAAAAACAGTTAGTCATGATCCTCACTCATGAAAAGAGTAGATGCAGATCTGGAATAGAAAGAAAAACTAAAAAGAATAAAGAGAAAAGAGTAAAAAATAAAATAAAATAAAAATGTTTAAAAAAAAAAAACTAACAATCCAACAGGTTGATTGAAGATTGTCTCGCTTAACCCGCGGGTTAAGCGAGACGGGTTGTGTGAGTTAGAAAATAAAAATGAATTCAAACATTGAATTCAACTTGTTTAAAAATAATGGGTTGACAGATCAACTCAACAGGTTAAACCCATTTTGCCAGTTCTAATATCTACACAACTGATTAAACCCATTTTGTTAGCTCTAGTATCTACACACTAAGTCCTCACATTTTCATGCATGTGTATCCTTCTCTTATGTGCTGCACACTTGATCGATCCTCACAACCTATCCCTTCTCTCTAATATGTTCGTCTCACATCAAAAAGCAAAACACAATATGCAGTTGAAATATGATTGTAATTATTTGAAACATCAAACTTTTAAAATAATATTATTAACATAAAATTAGGTAATAATATAAGAAAGTATTTATATATTGCTCACATAACACCAGGACACATCCTAAGTTCCACCACCGTTTTTTATCTTTTTTTTTTTAAAATTATTTTTTCTTTCTACTTTGTTTCTCTTTCTTCCACCATCAGGTATCATCTGATGAAACAATACAAGCAAAATAAACCCAACAATTTGCTATTTTACTATTCCATAATAAACAGTAAGGATTATTGAGAATAATATGCAAGGACTTTTTTTTTTTTGGGATGAAGTGCAAGGATTACTTTTACAACCAAATTTTATGTAAATAATAATTGATAAATTATTTAATCTAAATTTTGAAGTAATAATATAGTAAACTTAACTCTGATTGAAATCGTAAAAAAAACAAAAGAAAAGAAAATTCTTATTGCCATAATATATTTCTTACATTTTTTGTTACGAGATGATAATAAATGACTGAAATTACCAAAATTGATTTCAAACCAAAATTCAAAATTATTTTTTGTGTTAATATATTATTTTCTAAAATTTATTCATTTTTTGATGCCTGATGTGATGCATAACTTTTTATTTTAATTTCTTTAAATAATCACTATTCATAATAGAATAACTGCATTGAAGAAATTAATTATTTTATTATGTAGAATGATGTTAGTAAGTTTTTTTTTATCTGTATGTTATTAAGTTTTTGTTACCTTATTTTTGTTTAACGAAGTAACCATACCAACATAATGACCATACTTTTTGTTGTTTTTGTTTTATTCTGGAGAGTGATTTTTGGAAAGATAATTTAAAACAATTAAATACGACATCAAAATTAATAAAACATGCGCCTTAATAAGACATCTACCAATGTTCTCCAAAAACAAGAAAAGTAAAAGACAAAAAGTAGTACTAAAGCTGGTTAAAAGTTGACAAGATATACACATGATACTGTAAAAGATGCATAAAAGGGCGTTCAATATGGGAAGACATCCGTCGCATAATTTTGTCTAATCAATCACTGCTGTATAATGCACTCCAATCTGGTTTCCTCTTTTGCTTGTCCAACTTCACGGTTTTCCCCTTTTACACTCTCCTTGTTCTTCCCCCACAATACGCTATAGAGTCCAACCACCAACAAAATAGTGCCACCAATACTGCCATAATGAGGAGAAAAAAATAAAACAATTAACCTCGTTAATTTTCTTATCATATACTAAACTAAATAAAATCAAATTTCTTTTCCTGAACATGAGTATTGTCACATAAAGTCACAAAAGCGAGTATAGGCCATCCAATAGCCTTACAGTCATTTGTGACTATATGTGTGTGTATGTATTTTTTTTCCCCTGATAATAGCATCATTGGTTTGAAATTGAAAGAATAGAATGTGAACCTTCCCCAGTAAAGTGTTTCTTTCCACAAGAGTACTGAAAGTGTTGCCGTGATTATAAGAGCTAGAGGGGTGAACATTGCTGTGAAAACGGGGCCTTTAGTCTCTATAGTGCAGACTTGCAGCCAATAACAAATGCCTGTTACAATTACACCCTGCCAATGACACTAAATTGTTAGTGATTAAAAAGGTAAAAGGCCACCTAAAAAAAGGTAACATTTCGTTATGCTTGTGAACTCTTTAAGATGAGAACAATAAGTTACAAAGATGTTAATTACAGCACAATTTTTTTTTTTTTGATCTGGAATTACAGCACAAAGTTAAAAAGACAAAATAGGCAACAAGTATAAGAAATACAGGATAGGATACAATGAAATTAGTGCGGGAGAAGTGTGTGAAAATATCTAATTTAGATCATAATCATCTCATCATTTTTGTTAAGACACATTCTAACTGAAAGAATTGGTTGTATCTTTTCTTCTCCTAAACAAGAATTGATTGTAACTTTTGTGCTGAACAAGAATTGGTTGTAATTGAAGCGTGGTCCTTTGAGATCTCATATGTCAACGATGTTTTCATATGATGTGACTGGGGGCAACATTTTCCTGTCATAATAATGACTATGAGATGATAAAAAACAGTAGGCTGTGCTTATGACATTCCCCTATCCCCAAGAAGAGAAATGCAACCACATTTGGACCAAAGAGACTTCCACTTAGCTCTATTTCAAAAAGATAGAGCACTTGGAAATTCATTGGGAGGAATAACTTAACGGGTATATAGTGTTAGAAATATGGAAATATAAATATGAAAAAAGTTTGGAGAATGTTTTGTATATTATTTGATTTTTTTAATTAATTAGTATGTATAAGAATATTATTTATTTATAGAGAAGAAGTTTTATAAAAAAAAAGATAATTAAATATAATTAAAATAATATTTTTAATTATTATGTAAATTAAATTATTAAAATAACATAAAACTAAGTCTAATTTAATATCGAGATATGTACTACATATTTTAACATTTCTCTTCAAGCTAAAACTACTAAACTTTAACTTGTTATAATTAGACACCTGAAAATAAAATAAACTAAAATATTATAAAAACACAACGTCGAAATCTTGGAGAAGTCAAGAGACCCAAATTGCATTTGTGATAAAATCATCTGCATCTGGGAAAATATGCAAGCACGACGGCGATCTAGAACACAGTGAAAATTGGAATCTAGAATGAAATCTGGAATCTAGGACGATAATCAGAGTCTGAGATCTATCAGACTGAATCAGACGACTGATCAGAGATTGGAGTAACAGAAATAGAACCAATCTTTCAAGTCATATAAGACGAAACTAATTAGGAGCACAACGAAAGAGCGCAGTTGAGACGCGCAACAGAGACAGAGCCAGCTACAAATATGAGAGAGAAAGTGATGGTGGAGAAATAGAGAGATGAAGTTAGAAAGTGAACACAACATGAAAGGTGATTAAATGAATTCTAGATTTTTAGAAATTATGCAGCAAAATTGTGATGAGACAGGTCACAGAGAATGATACAACTTTAATACCATGTTAAAAATAAAAAATATGAACATGAGAAAAAATCTAGAGAAAATTTTGTATATTTTTTAAATTATTCTAAATTTTTGAATTAATCAATGTATATAAGAGAATTATCTATTTATAAGAAATATAATTTATATAAAAAAAAAATAAATAAATATAATTAAAATAATATATTTAATTATATTTAATTAAATCTTTAAAATAATATAAAATTTAATTTAATTTAATATCCAAATATGTCCTAAATATTTTAAGATAAATGATTCCAAGATTCTTCGTTCATCATGATCTAAGAAAAAGATCAATACTAATTCAAGTTCCCTTCGAGACATCAAGACTGCAGACAAACAAATTTCTAAAAAAGAACACAAATCTTTTTTTAGGTAAAAAAGAACACCATTTTTTCAATTCTTTTATGACATCAGACTTTTGTTGACAAAGTGTTCAAATTTTAATATTCTTTAAGCTCACTTTTTCACGGTACAGGGACATGTTATTACTACTTTTGTACCTTTACCTATTCACTAGGATTCTAGGTTCGTTAACATTTTAACATTTGCAATTTCTAATCAATCTTATTATTCAAGATTACTTTATAGGCTATGGATGCAAACATTAGATTATAAACATACACAGTAGGCCACAGAAAGAAGATGAATATCCCATCCAAGCCTCCATGCCGAAGGATTCCTCTCCACTGCAACTGCCAAAATAGCTGATTGTATGAGGCTAAAGAAGCATTGTATAGTAGTGAGGCGAAATTTTGCTGGGTATTGCTTTACAATAAATCCCTGAGACAAGTATATTAGTGAAAAATTTTAGAACAAGCCAAATGCTTAAAAAAAAAAACATATTATCCATTATGTGTTTTATGATAACACTATGGTACCCTTAAATGGTAACCATATCTCTAAATGATGTGACATAAAATATAATTAATTCATTAATATAAAGTATGATTAGCTCAATTATATAACTGAGTTAATCATATTTTATATCACATCACCAGGGCAAGGTTAGCCCCTTACAAGTATTATGGAATCCTCCAGGCCTTTAATATGAGGGACAGAGCAATGAGATAATTACCTGCAAAACGAGCCACAAGGACCAAGCAGTGTTTCCTGAGAGCATCATAAGAGTGCCTCTAATACAATCTCCTTTGGAGTGAACCGTGGTTACTGAGTGAGAGGCATGCCTCTGACTTACTGGATGCCACCTCATGAAATCTAGAGGAGGTCCTTTGACTAAAGCAAATGTTATAGCCCCAGAAAGGCTTAGAATAGAACCCAAAATCTTGGCCAGCCCATGCTTATGTTTTATGGAAATGCGTTCCACCCTGAAATTTCCAAAACCATTTTCACTAAATCAAAACTAGAATTTCTCTTCAGTCTTGATTTTGCTTCAGATAAATGGTTTTTTCCTATTTACCTAATTAAAACAGCCATGATAAAAGTAATGCCAGGAACAGTGTTTGTGGCGGCTGCAGCAAATGTTGCAGTGGTGTAGTTGATTGAGACATAGTAAAGGTTTGAACTCGCTGTTAACCTATACATTTAGCCACATATAAAATAGTTTGTAAGAATATTATATCACTATATGGGGGTATAATTTAGAATTTTTCTTCAATATTTGTATTAACAGTGTTAAACAAGTAATGGGGTCAAGAAAGAGACATCCATACCCAACCAGGGAAACTAGAAACAATTTGCACAACAAGTTGCATGACAAGGGAGCAGCATGCTTACTGCAAAATTAATAGACAAATAGATTTGTTAAGCATACTTATGGCAAGGATTTTGTGAGGGGGGAGGGTGTGAACTGTGAATGCAAAATAACTCTTGAGAACCTGTCAAAGAAAGCAAATGGAGATAAGGCAAGTGATGCAAAGGCTTGTCTATAAACAACAAACACATAAGGGTTCATTCCCTTGGAAATTGCTGCCTTAGACAACAAAGCCATGCCAGCATATACAAACTGAATAAAGAGCATTGCAACATAAGGCTTATTTTTCTCTACGATGGCCATACAACCTAGCAAACTCTTCATTTTGTGCTATCTCTTTGCCAACTCTGAATGGTCTCCAAACAAGGAAAACTTGACCAATATATAGAGTTTTGAACTTAATATGGTATTGGCTTTATGCTTTCCTTTATTTGCTTATCACTTTATATATCTTGACATCAAAGTGGCACGAAATTAGGCCCATCCAATGGAAAAGTTAAATCACTAAGCACCAGTATCATTTTCATTAGAAGGGCACAGTAGGGCTACTTGGCGCATGCTAGATTGTACCTTTGTATAGCAGAGGCAGCAACACAGGTACTGTATAAGAGGACAAAATGTGATGTTATGTTACAAAAATAGCAGAATTAAGAGGAAACTTTTTGCAAGCACTAAAACACATAGTGCGAAGAACCAATCATTCAGTTTAGTTGTTAGGTGAAGACTGAACTGTTTTTTTTCCTTTAACATGGCCCTCAAGCATAAGTTATTTAAACTTAAAGCTTGAACAGACCCGCCATATTTTGTACTGAAAATTTAATCAAACAGAATGAGAAATGGTAAGGAGCAAATGCTTACAGCTTACCACTTGGTTGAAGAGGCTTCAATGTGTCAAGAACCAACCATCTCAAAAGTTTAAGTTATTAGGTCCATATTTCAGACTCGAGATTTTATTGAGTAAAGTCTCTGTTAGAAATACATTTCATCAATTTTGTTTCTCAGATAAATTTTATCAATTTTTTCTCTCAAAATTAAAATCCTCAACAATGTGAAAAATACTCAGATATTATAAGAGTAATACTCTTAGCAATATTGTAATTGTTCAAATCAAATTAGATAATATTTTATTTTCAAACTAATTGTAAAATATATGAATATTTAGTACCACGTATTATATTCTTAGTTGAGTAGTGCAATACTCCCAAATTTTGCAAGAATTTCTCTAACAATGTACTCATTCCACCCATCGTATAGTGATAGTGTCATTGGAAGTTGCTAAGGTGGAAGTTTATACTGACGTGACTGTCTAGCCAGTCCTATTTTATTAGTAATAGTAAAGAAACGGCGTCATTCCACATTGTTGAATATTTTAAATTTGAGGAATGAAATTGATAAAATTTATCTGAGGACAAAATTGATAACAGTTGTATGTTTGAGGTTGAGGGACTTAAAAAATGGTTTTACTCTTCTATTTTTTCGTATTTTGAAACATAACCGTCAGGCTTAAGAATTGTAATTGGTTACCTCTCTCTGACATTGAAATCATTTTTGACATTTCATTTTAAATGCTATTGCTAACAAACATATCTTTCAAAGATTTTAGTTTTTGTGCTTACCATTATACTAAATGTTTGATATTAAGTGGTGAATTTGGTTTCCTCCCCTGACCCGCACCGCATGCCAGTAGGAGTTGCATTACAGATTACCTTGGCAAGGACAATAAGACTCACCTATCCCATCAAATTTTGACACCATCAGGCAGCACTAAGATAGTTGAGTGGATAAGCACTAAACCTCTTTGCGCTCGTTTTCAATCTGCCAGTGCAAAAACTTCCATCAAAGAGAAAAAGTTAGACAGAAAAGGGATTCACAAGGAATATCAAAGGATCTGATGCCTTCAAAAATGTACACAGGTTATGAATCAAAAAATCATGTTGAGTTAAATTTCCTGGTGATGGGGGTCAGTGTCTGTTCTACCTTTTGTTAGCAGGATCATGTATCTGATACACTCACCTGAACCAGAAGCAAAAATGACGATGTTTCTATCATTCATTAACATAAGGATACCAGCAAAGAAAACACCTTGATAAATTTAAAGACACATAAACATTCTACTCATAATTCATTGGTGTAGATATTACGTGTACTATGATATTTCCAAACTTGATTTGAAGCCAAAGATTGGGCTCCCAACTTCAAAGAAAAATGTTAACCTATTTAAATTTGGTACAGGATTGTTGATCTGCTTTCAAGTTTTACAAACTATCTTCTAAGATACTTAACTCCCTCTCCACTTTCCTTTCTCTAACTTCTCTCATTATATTATTTCTCATTAATATTGTCAAAATAAAATGATGCATAAATTTCCTAGAATGATATATATCATATTCAAACAGTTTACAAAAATGCTACTAGTATCTAAGAAACGCATCAATTCACGTGAGGTATACCGTAGAATTAGAATATAAGTATTTAAAAAATAAAATAAAGTTATAATTTGATAAAAATTATGTAAATATAATATGATATGTGTATAATAAATTATATTCAATAATTTATATCTCTATTTTCTTTGTCATTATATGCTTTCTACAGTATTTTTAATCAACTTTTGTTATTTGCACACTATAATTGTTACACTATTTTTACATTTTTCTTGTGTGGGAAGAAAAAGATATAGTGTACTAGAATGCATGTTTTTTTTTTATTTTATTATTTAAAAAAAGTGATGTAAAATGGTGTAACGAAAAAATAGTGTACAAATAATAATTTTTTATTTTTAATTGCATAAATATAAAATTGTATATTTCTTTCTTTTTTTACTGTGGCACTATTTTTTTTGTGTTTTTTTAATATGAATATTTGCAATGCCAAGACATGTAAGCAAAATATCTGTATAAGGGAACAGAATTAGTGAAGTACAGTGGTGGAAACCCATCTACAGTAGTGCACGATTGTCTAGAATTTGATTGGGTACTGTCTCTCGAGGTTCCTCATATATTGTAGTGCTTGATGCATAGTATACTGATAGCAAACGATATAATATGCGAATGAGGATTCTCTCCGGTCTAAAATAAATTGAAGGACATTTTAACCTTTAAAAATATTTTTTTATGATAAAATTTTGAAGAAAAATATAGGTAGGTGATTGTTAACCATTAGATTAACAAATAGAACTGTCTTTTTATTTTTACCAAACAGAAGAGAATCTCGATCCATAATATGCATATATCAAGAGAGAGAATGTTTCGAGTGAATCTAATTACCTTTATAATCCTCGTCCTAAGTACAATTTCATTATTACTATTTATGATATGTTTATTAACAAACTATACTGATGCAGCAGTGACCAGATAAGGGAGAATCCATTCAAACTCCCGTAAATAAAATTCAATGAGCTGAATGAAATAATTATGATTTTTTTACATTATTATTTTTATATTATTTTTTATATAATTAATTATATCACTTCTTTTATTATTTTATCTTATTTAATCATAATCATTAAAAATAATATGAATAATAAAATAATAAAAAAATGATGTGATAATATCATTTTTATGAATAAAAACATTGTTGAAATGATTTCTTATAACTAGCTTAATTGTCATGAATATGATAGACACACTGAAATGGTTTCTACTATGCTGTAGTACATTTCATGTCACTGAACTGATGAAAGAAAACAGTATTGAAATAGCTTTTTATATTATATATAATAATAATAACAATGCAAACAGTTTAACCTTCATATATTCCTCTTTCTTTTTCAAGTTTCTGGTGAGGAAGCTTAGCTCTTCTTGTGATTCAAGCCCATGCTTGAGACGTAGGGTCCACCACCAACACCAAAGCCTTCTCCCATCTCTTAAGTCTTATGACAGTTTCCGCACTGAAGGGAGGTACATAAAAAGAAGCCTGTCCGGCAAAAGAGGAACTATTTTCCATGTGCTCAAATTATGAGTTATGGTGACAGCAAAAAGGGCCATAAACAAATTACTGTTCTTTATCTGCATTGCGAAATTCTAAATTTTGAAATGGTGAAATACCTTATAAATGAAGTAGAAAATGATTGTCCTGCAAACGGTTGCAATCTATCCTCTTAATTATGTTCTAGCTGAAACAAGAATTTCCTTCCATGTGTGTGTCTGCTGTTAGCTATCACATTTTAAACATGTGTGCTTTAATAATGTTTGGATAATGTTCCCAACTTCCAACAACCTGCTATCTCATATTCAGGCTTTTCAATTATGATGTTTTATGTACAGCTAACAATTTAAGTTTGCATGTTTTTCTTTATTAATTTATTTATTAGAAAGGAGTTCTATGAAGGTATAGGCTGACTTGCAGGTAAAATGGCTTAACTGAAATTCAATATCAAGTAGTCCTCTATAAGGAACTTGGTGTCACTTGAGCTAGGGGTCATGGCTGCATATTTTACTAACCCCCCTTCCAAAATTAAGAGTTGTATTCACAATTTAGTTTGCATGGCTTTTATATGCCTTTCTCCAACATGAAAGGGAGGAGATGTTTAAGGAAGATAAAGGCATAAACCCTCAAAAGCATAGTATGTGACCCTTGGACTAAAGCACGTAGTCGAGTTAATTAGTCAGTTAGCATGGTATTAGAGATTACTTTTATCGATACACAACATTAATATATTCTGTCTTATTATCCTTAGTTCAAATAGCTCATGAAGAAAGTCAAGAATATTATGTGTCTCATTCTCTCTATATGTATAGGAGAATTCTAACTAGACTCTTCACAATCTGTACAGACATAAAGTATTCAATGATGGATGATAATCAAAATGATGTTTTTGAGGTGCTGGTAGCAAAGCCTGAGACAGGTATTGGCTTTATTTCCTCACATGCAAGGAGCAATGCTAATAGCTTAAGAGTGTGGACTTCAATATAAGAAACAGAACCGGGTCTAAAATAATTGGCTTCCTTTCAGAGATCTTCTGCATCATGTGGGGAGTGGGGCTCAATAAAATCCATTTTTTTTCCTTTATGGTCCTTTGAAGATGAGATATTAAGGGTTTACCCCACATCGGCGCCCTAATAGTCAAAGCACAAAGCACAATTTCTTAACTATTGAGCCAACCTCTTAATAGGCTAAACACAATTTGAACAGCATTTAGGTAACAGTGTTTGGGAAATCAGTTGGATTAGTATAGGAGACTTTTGAGTAGTGCTTTGAGATTAATAGAGTAAGTGCATATTAGGTTTCGATTGATATTTAGGAAAAAAATCATTTTTTTTTAAAAAAAGTTCTCTTAGTAAGATTTTTTTTTCTTTTAGTGAGGAACTCTCTTAATAAGATTTTAAATATATATTTTGAATACAAAATAAATTAATCAAAATACACGTTAATACTGCACAAATTTTGAAGTAAATATAATAATACAGAAATGTGTGATTTTTTTTATATGTAAAATGGGAGGTTTCTATGTTACCAGCACTGAAAATTGTATAAACTATCCTGACATGTGTTTTGATAATTATTTGACACAAATAAAATAGTGCCATTAATTTTCTAGTTGGATTATAATAATATACGAACACAACTGAAAGACAAAAATACGCTTGTGTCCTTAATAATTTAACCTTTTTTATTCTGGATATTAAATATTGTCCAACTAACAATATCCTTATTAAAAAAAATTGACTATCACAATCACTAATTAAAAAGTCTATCTTTTTAAATAATGTGTTAATAATAATAGTGTAAAAAATTTTATTCTAACGACGTGTAAGTGTAAGTTTAAACCCTAAAAATTTGATGAAGAAAAATAGAAGAACTATTAGTCCATTAAATTTCTAATAGAAAGTAAAAAAATTAATTTTAATATAGTATAAATGAGATTGTCTCTTTTAATGCATATATCAGAACAGTTCTATCGATGACTTGTATTCATTCATTTATCAAAATGAGAATCAATCAAACAAAATTGATTCATTAACTAGTCATAATATACATGATTCTTACAAAATGTTGACTTGTATTCATTCATTTATCAAAATGAGAATCAAACAAGCAAAATCGAGTCTTTCAACTAGTCATAATATACATTCTTACAAAATGTAGCTTGATCCATTATCTACAATAATTGAATACAGGAAAAACATCATCTTCTTTTAAAAAAAATTAAGCATGTGTTCTTAGTGTGATACTGTTGCTTGATAGCGGTTGCATCCATTTGTGTCCCCAAAGCCCTACCACTTCATTCTCCATGAAATTGACCATCAATATCTATCTATTATTTGCGAGTATATACCATAACATTATTATGAGCTTTTCTCTTGTTGATAGCTGCTATTTAAACAAGGACCAGTACTTTGGATGGATTTGCACGGTCTGACATTTTATATTATAAAGCCCCAAGACATTGAAGTTTCTCTCTCTCTCTCTCTCTCTCTCTCTCTCTCTCTATATATATATATATATATATATATATATATATATATATATATATATATATATATATCTTAAAAGAAGAGTAAAGGGATAAAAAGAAAATGAATTATGCGAGAAGAAGCATGAACAATATCGAAAGTTAGTATAGCTTCCATTTTCACACAAAGCAGATTGCTTGTGAGTGCAAATTAAAACTGGAAGTCACGATCTGCATCAAAGTATACGGATCAGACAGTACGAATATCTTCACTAATTCGTAATAATTAATTAATTAATACGAACATTTGAAAGACAATTTTGAACGTTACTCTAAAAAAAACAGTAACTACATAGAGGCATAAGATTCCAGTGTTCACACTTTTGTACGCTCAACACCTTCATAAATTCTTAGTTAAGTATTGTTTATTATATTATTTTTAAAGTATTTAAATAATTATTTAATATGTACATAAATAACTTTAAAAAATTTACATACAAATATTAAAAATGAGTATATTTTTAATATGATTTTCATAATTTTATATATATTAAATAATAATTTCAATATTTATTATAGACTATATTTAATTAAGAATTATTCCAACTATTAATTGGAGGAAATGCAAAAAAGTTTTTCTTTTTAGGATAAAAATTTTGTTAACAAATTTCTTAAGAAATTAAAAAAAAATATATTTTAAATAAAGAGTATATTTTTTAATTTTTAATATATTTAATACTGTACTTTTTATTCATTATTTTCTATTTTTTCATTTTTTTAACAAATATTCTTAGGCTCATTAAACAAGCCTTTTTTTTTAATGATGTCCCACGTCACTCCTCAGATATCAAGTATTATTCAGCGAAATCTATTGATATAGAGAAATCACTTGCTTCTCTTAAAATATTTTTGCACAGATAATGTCATTTTCATTTTTATTTCTCACGTTACCATACGTAAAACTTTATATATATATATATATATATATATATATATATATATATAATGTTACTAACGTAAACCATTTTTTTTTTTTTTTTTTTTTTTTGGCAATATGCTTAGTGACTTATGAAACTGCTGCTTAATCGTTTAGCTACACTAAAAAATCGCTGTTAAACCATTGACTGCGGTTAAATATCAAATTTTTTGTGGTGTTAAAAGTTGGTTGGAGAAAACTGATTTTTTAACTATTTTTTTAAAAAAGTAACAAAATATCACATTGAAAAGTCAATTTTTTTCAATGTTTAGTAAAAATAAAAATTACATTAAAAAGTGGATTTGGACAAACTAGCTTTCAAACATTACCAAAAACAAGTGCATTTCAGGAAATAAAATTTCAACTGCAATAATATAAGAAATAAAGATAAAATTTGCATAATCTATATAAAAAAAAAGGCAACAAACATATGAGTATTTTTCATCGAATGAACCTTTATTTTAATCTTTAAAATTATTAATACCATTTATATTAGTTTTTAATTTGAGGAAATTAATATATTAATTCTTGAAATTATAATTTATATGATTAAATTAGTCTTTAATAAGAATTAATTCGACTAAAAAATAATTGATGTGAGAGATTACTATAACTGATTTTTTATATTAAAAAATTAATATATTAATTTTTTAAAATTAAAAATTAATATGATCAATATTTATAATTTCAGACAATAAAATAAAAATTATCTCATTTTTCATCTCTCAGACTGCATACGTGGCCTACACATGGTAATCCAGGTACGCCAAGATAATTCCTCTAATTAGACTTACACCTGGTCATTTCACATGAAAATGTACTTGGTCTCCCAAGGAAAAAAAGTTATCATCCTCCTCAAGTAAGAATCTTTTTCCTCCCGGAGCGATATTATTCATTGATTCCGTTTTTATCCTCTTTCTTTTTTTTTTAAAAAAAAAAACTAAGTGTCTATTTTTATTAATTTATTTTGTATTTAAAATAATTTATAATTAAAGATTTCTTGAAAAAGTTTATGAAAAATAAATGATTATTTTCTTAAAAATAATTTAATCTAAACATGTCTTAAGATTCTCTTGAAAGAAGCAAAAGTTTTTCCTGAGAGATAAAGAAGAATTTTTTCTTCAAAGGTTTAACCTAGCAATTGACTTGCTAAATACTAAAGTAGTAAGTAGAGGTGTCAAAATGGGTCGGCTTAACTTATTTAAGTCAAGTCACTTTGGACTTGACTAAGTATGTTTTTATCAGTATTTTATTAATTTAACCCAATTCATTGCAGGTTGTAAGTTTGGCAGACTGACTTGTTAACTCTTTTTTTAAAAACAAAATACAATAAATTTAATATTTAAAAAATTTGAGTCAATAAAAGATAAGAAATTTGGACTATTTAATTTTAGGCCAATAACAAATAAATTAAGGAGATAACCCAATTACTAATTGTGTTTTAATTTTTCAAACAAAAAATAGTAATATACTTGTAAGTGATAAGTTGTTAGAAGAAAAAATAAATTAAATCTCAAGCCAACGAGTTGACCTACTTTTAAGTCGAGCTAAATCGAACTGGGTTAAGTCAGGCTAAACTAAGTTTGGGATTGTATTTTATTAGCTCAATCCACATATTTCGTCGAGTTATTTAAGTTGATCCATCAAATTCAACCTATTTTGACAGCTTTAATTATGAGCAAAGATGTCCCTTTATATTGAATATTGGTTCTCACCCATATCCACACCCTACCCACACAAAAGAGAATACACATGACTGGTCAGGAGCTTTCTACGATGCTAATAAAAATGTTTGGAGCATCTATGCTCCATGAAAATGACCTATAATAACAGGTCAAAACTGGTATCATAGTTTTTATAATTTAACCTAAATATTGTAGTTTATTGCATTTTAATCATTTCTCTTTTGTTTTAAATGCAATTTAAGCCCGACAAATCCTTGCTGATGCCTTGATTATTAACTAGTTTACCACATTCAGATCAAGGAAGAACTCGATCCATTAAGGCTGTGATTTTAGTTGGAGCATTGTTATCCAATAATCTATCATAAAAAATAAGAAAAAAAATCTTTCATGTATAAAATGACTATTTTAACTCTTTTGCCTCCACAAGCACGAGGTTGCCAAAGAGAGCTAGTGAGAAACATTTGACGGTGACGGGAAGTTTAAAGCTGTTATTTGGCTTGTATCACGAAAGTTAATAAACGGTGGAAAACAAGATTGCTTTTCAGTGGAGGCCTTAACTTTCAACAAAGGCTGGTAGAAGTCTTGCAAATTGGAGACAAATTGGAGAAGCTACTTTCAGTGGCTTGCAATTGTTTTCAAAAGCGGTAGGAAGACTTTCTTGCTAATTAGGTGGTGATTAGCTGGAAATTACGGAAGCAATGCTTGGAGAGGTCTATATAAATAAGAGACCATTTGCATCATCCAGAGACACACAAAACAACAAGTAAAGGCAAATACAAGAGCTTCTGAAAATGAGAGAAAATAGAGAATGTGAGAAAATTCTAAGAGTGTAGTATGTGAGTATACATTGGGAATTTTTGGTTTGTTTTCTAGTCTCTGTAATACTACAAATTTTAGTAGGAGAGGGTCTCACTGGAAAATAATATATTTTGTATATCTTGTGTGAGAGAGTGTAGATAGGATATTGTAATTATCCTTTTATGTAGTGGAATATTTTTTGGAGTTCTTCCCATGATTTTTCCCTCAGTATACAAGGGGGTTTTTCACGTTAAATTTGGTATGCAATTCTTGATCTATTTTTATGATACAAATAGTACTCACAAGTGGGTCACCCCATAAAAGTACTATTAACGTACTTTACAATTTTATTTGTTCTTCTTTACGAATCTAAATACGCTTCCGCTCACATCCATAAAGTGTTCAAGATACTTGAGGTGTATCCAACTCTAATTTCCTAACATGTGGTATCAGAGCCACTTGATCAAATTTCAAATCGAAGATGTCAGTGTCAAAATTTGATGTGGAGAAGTTCGATGGATCCAACGACTTTAGTTTATGGAAGCTGAAACTGCATGCATTGCTAGACCAACAAGGCTTATCAAAGGCGTTGGAGGGCGATAACAAGTTGCCAGAAACATTGTCTTCTGATAAAAAGGAGGAGATAATGACCAAAACACGTAGCATAATACAGTTAAGCCTGACAGACAATGTGTTGCAAGATGTTATGAACGAGAAGACTGCAGATGGACTCTGGAAAACTTTGGAACAAAAGTACTATGTAAAGACTTTGTCAAACTAACTTTACTAGAGGAAAAGATTGTATACGTTCAAGTTTTTAGGAGAAAAACCAATTCGAGATCATATTGACGACTTTAATCGGATGATCTCTGATGTACAAGCGACTGGAATTACAGTCAAAGATATTGATCAAACTACAATCTTATTGACTTCACTACCTTCATTCTATGATAATTTATGTGATACCATGATGTATGGTAGGTCCACCATCTCCATCAAAATCGTCAAGGAGGCGTTGATGACAAAGGAGCATCAGAAATTGGCATCAGGATCCAGTTCTGATAATCCTGCAGATGGGTTATTCATGACGAGAGGGCGTAGTCAAGAAAGAGGATCGGGAAGCAAAAGTAAGGGAAGATCAAAGTCCAAAAATCACAAATCCTTAAAGTGTTTTCATTGTCTCCAACCAGGGCATATCCAAAAAAATTGCCCTGAGAGAAAGGAGAAATCAGAAAATTCTGCCAACATAATAGTTGTAAGTTTTGATGATAGTGTTGTTGAATCTGTCCTAACAGTTTCAACTAGTGACTTGGGCAACGAGTGGATATTGGATAGAGTAATTGCTGTTGTAGGTGGAGGAAAGATAAGAATCAGACTGGATGACGGTACTGAAAGGACATTTCAAGCATGACACGTTCCAGAGCTGGGCAAGAATCTAATCTCTTTGAGTGCCCTAGACAACCAGGGGTACAAGTTCTCTAGAGAGGGTTGTATTTTGAAGTTGACCAAAGGCTCAATGGTGGTGATGAAAGGAAAACTGCAAAACGGGATCTATCTATTGCTGGGGAGCACAATTAGTGAGGTTGCTGTTGTTCTATCCTCTGAAAGATCTAAAGATGATGTTACAAAGTTATAGCACATGCGGCTTGGTTATATGAGTGAAAAGGGAATGACAATACTTACTAGAAAAGGACTGCTAAAAGATGTAAAGAATTGTAAACTTAACTTCTGTGAAAATTATGTATTTAGAAAGCAGAAACGAGTGAAGTTTAGTTCTGCAAAACACACCAGCAAGGGCATTCTGGAGTATGTGCACTCAGATGTTTGGGGTCTAGCCTTTGTTAACTCATTGGGCGGTGCTCGTTATTTTCTTACTCTAGTCGATGACTATTCTAGGAAAGTCTTGATTTATTTCTTTAAGCAAAATGATGAGGTGTTCGGAAAATTCAAGCAGTGGAAGGCCATGGTCGAAAAACAAACCGGACGGTCAGTCAAGCAGCTGAGAACCGACAATGGTGGGGAATTCTGCAGCAAAAAATTTGAAGAGTTCTACAAGAATGCAGGTATAGTGAGGCACCATACTATACCTGGAACACTACAACAAAATGGAGTTGAAGAACGGATGAATAGAACACTTCTGGAGCGTGCGCGATGCATGCGGATTAATGCTAAACTTTCTAAATCATTTTGGGCTGAGGCAGTCAATACAACTGTATACATGGTAAACAGATCTCCATCAACTGTAATTGATCTGAAGATTCCACAAGAGGTATGGTTCAGTAGACCTGTAAACTATTCTGATTTGAAGATATTTGGTTATCCTACGTATGCCCATGTGAGTGATGGTAAACTTGGGGCGAGTGCAAGAAGGTGTATATTTCTAGGGTATGCACGAGGGGTGAAGGGCTATAAATTGTGGTGTACAGAAAAGGCAAGTTCACCCAAGATCATTGTTAGCAGAGATGTCACATTTGACGAGGCGACAATGGTGAATCAGAAGCGGGAATCTGAAGTAGATCAGGCAGAGACATATCATGGTGTTGAGAAACATGTGGAGCTGGAGATTGACACTGGGAAGATGAAGTAGGAAGAGAACATAAGTCAACCAAGTACTTCAGGTGTTGCTCAACCTGAAGAAGAACAACAAGATGAACCTAGAGACAGGAGTGCTGGTGAAGAAACCAGAGGAGTAAAGCCATACAGTATTGCTACTGGCAGAGAAAGGCAACAAATTCATAAACCTTGAAGATATCTGAATTCTGTTGCTTGTGCACTTGACTCGTCAGATGTAGATCCTAGAGCCTTTTGCATTGGCTATGGCGGATAGTGCAATAGGAGATGAACCATCTACCTACCATGATGCAGTAGATAGCAAGGAGTCAAAGGAATGACTAATAACAATGAATGAGGAGATTGAGTCTCTCCAGAAAAATCAAACGTGGGAGCTGGTACAACTTCCAAAGGGGAAAAGAAAAGTTAGATGCAAATGGGTCTTCAAAAGGAAAGAGGGAATCCCTGGCATTGAACATCCAAGATATAATAAGGCAAGACTGGTAGAAAAAGGTTATACTCAGAAGGAAGGCATCGACTTCCATGAAGTATTCTCTCCTATGGTGAAGCATAGCTCTATTCGGATCCTATTAACTATTGCAAGTATGTTTGACTTGGAGTTGGAACAACTTGATGCGAAGAAGACGTTCTTACATGGTGAGCTAGAGGAGCAGATCTACATGAGTCAACTGGAGGGGTTCATAATTCCTGAGAACAAGGATCATATTTTCCTGTTAAAAAAATTATTGTACGGCTTGAAGCAGTCCCCAAGGCAATGGTATAAGAGGTTTGATGCACATATAATTGGTAATGGATACAACAAAAATCAATATGATAATTGTATCTACTCTAAAGAGCTTCCAGATGGTTCTCACATTTATCTGTTGTTGTATGTAGATGATATGCTAATTGTAGTTTGTAACAAGGTTGAAATTAGTATATTGAAAACTCAGTTAAGAAAAGAATTTGAGATGAAAAACTTAGGTGCAACAAAGAGGATTCTTGGTATGAAGATTCATAGGGAGAGGCATCGTGGCAGAAACTGAGGAGGAGGTGGAACATATGGCTCATATACCTTATTCTAGTGCAGTTGGCAGTCTCATGTATACCATGGTGTGCACAAGACTGGATCTTTCACATGCAGTAAATGTGGTGAGCTGATTTATGAGCAAACCTGGAAAGATGCACTGGGAAGCTATGAAATGGATCATGCGGTACTTGAGAGGTTTCACCGATGTCTATTTGGTATTTGATGGTCAAATGACACATGGGGTTGTAGGCTATTTAGATTTTGATTATGCAGGAGATTTTGACAAAAGTAGGTTATTAACAGATTATATCTTTATAGTCTTTGGATGTACTATTAGTTGGAAGGCGACATTGCAATCCACAGTTGCATTGTCAACTACTGAAGCTGAGTATATGACATTGATTGAGGCTGTAAACAAGAGCATATGAGTGCAAGGTCTTTTGGGTAGCTTTGGATTGAATGAAAAAGAACCAATCATACATTGTGATAGTCAAAGCGTCATTCATCTAGCAAAGAATCCAGTCTATTATGAAAGGACAAAGTACATTGATGTTAGACTTCACTTTGTCAGAGAAAGTATTAATAATGATACAGTTACAGTTCAGAAGATAGCCACAACTGAGAATCCTGCAGACATGATGATGAAATCATTACCGATTAATAAGTTCAAGCATTGCTTGGACTTGATCAATATCTGCAGAGGTTGAAGACTCTTGAGATACAAACCAAGGTGGAGAATTATTATTTGACTTGTATCACGAAAGTCAATAAACGGTGGAAAGCAAGATTGCTTTTCGGTAGAGGCATTAACTTTCAACAAAGGTTAGTAGAAGTCTTGCAAATTGGACACAAATTGGAGAAGCTACTTTCGGTGGCTTGCAATTGTTTTCAAAAGGGGTAAGAAGACTTTCTTGCTAATTAGGTGGTGATTAGCTGGCAATCATGGAAACGATGCTTAGAGAGGTCTCTATAAAGAAGAGACCATTTGCATCATCCAGAGACACACAGAACAACAACATGCAGAGGCAAATACAAAAGCTTCTGAGAGTGAGAGAAAATAGAGAGTATGAGAAAATTCTAAGAGTGTAGTATGTAAATATACACTGAGAATTTTTTGTTTATTCTCTAGTCTTTGTAATACTACAAATTGTAGTGGGAGAGGGTCTCACTGGGAAACACTATATTTTGTACCTTTTGTGTGAGAGAGTGTAGATACAATATTATATCTATCCTTTTATATAGTGAAATATTTTTCAAAGTTCGTCCCGTAACTTTTTCCTCAGTATACAAGGGAGTTTTCCATGTTAAATTTGGTATGCAACTCTTGATCTATTTTTCTGGTACAAATAGTATTAACAAGTGAGTCCCATCATAAAAGTACTATTCACGTGTTTTACAATTTTATTCGTTCTTTTTCACAAATCTGAATACGCTTTCGCTCACATCCATAAAGTATTCAAGATACTTGAAGTGTATCAAACAAATATGATTTAGATTATTAACCAAGTTATGAGTCATCCATGTTTATTTTTAAATTATTAAGTCTAAAAGCATCAATGCACTACTATTCAGCATTGTGGTTTATCAATATTTATTCGTGGATTCTTTTCAAAAATGGCGGAATACGCTGCACCTTTTCAAGTTTGAGTGTATCTTTGCACAGGTTCCTAATAACCAAGTTAGATTCAAGCAATTTAGTCTCATTTATAATAGATAAATGTGTGTTATGGTTATCAATATAACCATCGTTATTTATAAATAGATTATCAAACCTTGAATTTCTAACAAAAGCAAACTTATTTCATACTAAACACCCAATAATCCATAGAAAAACCATTTGATTTCTACGTATTTCAAAGATATGAAACTGAAATAATGAAAAATGAAAAAACAATATAATATGCTTGAAAATAATATGATTTTCTTTTAGACACTGTTTATGATTTATAACTTTTTGATTATTACCCCTTACCAAGTTATAAATGAGTCATCCTTGCTGTTTATTTTTAAATTATTAAGTCTATGGCTTCCAAATTTGGTGCATCAATGCACTACTCATTTTTATGAGCATTGAAGATGAGCCCGACTGGTCATAGTAGATCACCATATCCTCTATAGGCCGTGGCCTTCAACACCTATAAATAGGCAAAAGTGATACTTACACAACTTTAACCTCACAAAACTTACAAAAATAACATTGCTCAGGACTTTATCTCTGTCTTAATTTAAACTCATTTATATGCCGCATGTTCTTATTGATTTGAGCATCCAATTAATTAACTTAGCGTTGGACGCCCTCATATCTTTTCTTGGGATCCGGATTTTCTCAAAAGTGATACCTAACTTTATTTCTAAACAATATTTAAACTCATTTATATAATATTTGAGAGTTATTTATCTTTTTTTATTTAATATTTCTAATATTAATTTAATATTAAAAAATATTTTTTATATTAAAAAATAAAAGTAAAAATAAAAATATTAATCATTAAATAAAAAATAAATGAACCATATGACGTTATTGGAGGTACAATTGTTGGAGGGAATTCGAATTCCTTTTCTTGCATGCATCCGACTACACTAGTACCTAATTCATCCAACCAAGGAGGAAACAGCCATTTCTGCCACGCCACTTCTTAAATCACATCATACTCCCTATGGCCATCCTATCCGCTGCGATGAAATCATAAACAGGACATTATTAAAAGATCAATTATAGAATAAGAGTAGGAATGCGACATAAGAGAATCATTAATATAGTGGAAAACAAAACAAGATAAAACAAAATAAGGTTATATGCTTTCTCATCTAATAAAATGACTGCATGATGTAACGGGTTCAAAGGTGAAATTTAGTGCGGCACTAAATCATGTTCGATATATTTAAAAGTCGTTACTAAGAATTAATTTTATAAACTTTATCTAAATTCTTTTTCTGAGAACTTTTTGTAATTCACATAAATCTAATTACTTGACATGAGCTAGTGCTTTATAACTACGATTAATGTGCACGCATTGAGTGTATGGTAATAGGGAAAAGGGCTTTAGTATTGAAATGCCAACCACAACAAAGTCAGGGAAACAATAATTTTTTTTTATGATCAGGGAAATAATAATTAGTATAGATGCCATGTATAGTATACAAGATCTATAAATGCAAAATCGATCTCAAAGAGGGTCCATGGATCTGGCTGAAACTAATCATGCATGTGTTTGTCTTGCTCCTTTAATGAGCACCTTCAGGCAAGTAGCCAGAAAGAGCAAGTGGGCAACCAACAAACTGATAGGCACTTCAGAAGGGAGGGAAAGAAGCTTGGAACAGATTTTTGTGTTTAATAAAATGGTTTCTACAATTAAAACAAAAATTTTGCTTTCTACAACATATTGATTTTAGTCTCAGCATCAAGTACATGAAAACAGTGTTTGATTCCAAATTTCTTTATTCATTAAAATTTGAACTGTCCAATTTTATTTCTTAATTTCTAAGTATACAAAAACAAAAACCCATCATTTTTATATTTGAAACAGAGAAAAAGATAGTTATATTTATTTTTTAAACATTTGCTTAATGAAATATGCAAAACCATATTTATAGATTTAAATTCAAATACCAAAGAGGAAAAAAAGAAGATATATTATCATATATATTATAATGTGGTGTTTCGTTCAAAGTGGAGAAAATGAAGCTTTAATGTTATGTTATCATATATATTATACTATGTGGAGTATGGACAAGGCGAGTCAAAAGTTCAATCTAGCAGCTTTAATAAATATCTGATATGGTCCTTACAAGATTCTACTGGATAGTCCCAGATCTCCGAGGTAACAAGCAACATAATCAATAGCCTTTTCGCATGAGCTTTTTCAAGTGCTGCTTTTAAGTATGAGATCCCTCATAAGAATGTAGCAGAAGTGATCTTGAGAGAAATGTTGTTGGGATCTGGATGTAAGTCTGTTGTAATAACCTTTTCTCTTTCTTAAATGCAAAAATTAAATAAAACCATTTTAAATTATATATATATATTTTCGAAAAGTAAGTGTAAGTAGTAGGTCTTTATAGTTAATTTATAATATTTTTTAATTATAATAAATGTAATAAAACTGGATTTTTTTATAAATAAAATTTGAAACTAAATAAAAAAATTCCTTTCATATAGTATAAATAAGAAATTGTCTAGACTCCTTTTATTTTCTTATTTAGGTCACACTCCTTTGTTTGTTTGTTTTTTTAAAATTCTGGATCGGACAACGAGTCTCCATTGAGCTCTAATTGGGGCATTCAATTGTGCCCAATTGTTAATATATTATAAGATGGGGCATTCAACGAGTCTTCGGAGCCCGGATAACAAATACTTATAAGATGTTAATATAATTTTCATGGTATACTTTACGTAGTAAGAAGGCATAACAAATTTCAAATTTCTAAGTAAGGAATAAAATTCAATGAAAACAGTATCTAAGTTTCAGCTCTTTATATATATATTTTGGGTACAACTAAGTTGCAGTTCTTGAAATACAAGTTTGTCAAAACCAGTTTCCCCAAATTTGTAGCACTAGGCCTACCCTGATAGTGATTGGATCAAGATGGCAGTCTCTTTAAGCTTCTTGGGCTCAAGATGTATTTGCAACCTTCCTTCGGGTTTGAACCATCCCTGTGACCCATTCTTGTAGAGTTTAGTCCTTTTCTTTTTGGGCTTCAGCCCCGTCAAGGTACCAAACCAATTCCACTTGTTATAAGACTAAACTTTCTCAACATGTTATGCTTGTTTCCTACTTGGTCTAATATGGGTATAATTTATTTGTGATTTTAGTTTACAATGGATTTGACCTCAAATCTCTGTTCAAATCCCATCCTATCTATTTACTTGGTGTCACTTGTGTCATTGAAAAAATCATCCCCTAACTTTGGGTTTATGAGATATCCCCACATTCATTCGTCTCATGACGATTTGGTTGCCCTTCAAAGTTTGGAAGGTGCTCTTGGGATTGTCCCATTGTTTTTTTTGTGAGTAACCATTATTTTGTAAAGTTACTCTGTTTCTAATCAATACAAACTATCTATCTTTGCCCCAATATATATATATATACATATATATATATATATATATATATATATATATATATATATATATATATATATATATATATATATATATATATATATATATATATATATATATTTGACACCATGTAAACAAGGAGTGATCCTACTTTCATTTTTTTTAAAGCTAAAAGCATATTTGGTTTAGCTTATTTTATAAGAAATAATCACTTTTTTTAAAAAAAATTCTTTAAAAATGTTATAAATTATAAGCTATTTTATATATAAAGTAAACTAATTCAAATACACACTAAGTTTCATAGTGGATAAGTCTACAATTAGTCACACTAGTATTAGTATAGATGTCTATGCTTAAGTGTAATCAATTTTTTGATGCGATTTATTATTATTTTTTCATTAAATTTATATGTAAGCATTTATGCCAATTGTAAACTTTGGTATTATGTAAAGAGTTCTGCTACACTGCCCCGAATAAAATCAAGATCAGATTAGCCTGAAAAGTCAGAAAAAGAAGTGGGAGACTCGTCAATTTATACAGGTTCCGGGCTCCTGAGTGTTTTCCTTTTGTAAATAACATTATCCAAAATAAATTCCCCTAACAAACTTTTGGCAAGCCCTATTTGAGTAGAGTTGTTTTTAGTTTATAAACATTTATTTAATACTTATATATATATATTCAGAGTATTCCTCGTCCGATAGAAAAAAGACTAATCTCTAATAATACAACTATGCACTTAAGAAAACTTCTTTCAATAATATTTTTATATAAATGAATTTTGAGATCGATCTCAGGAACACATGTTTAAAGAATTCGCATTTCTTCTACTCGGACCAACATATATGTTGATTATTTTTATATTTGTTTATTGAAAAATACTTAACACATTTGGATATGGAACCCGAAAGAATCATTATAAATAAATTATAAATAATCCTATAATTAAAAATATAAATCGAACATAGCTTATCTTATAAAATAATATCAAAAAATGTTATTGTTAGGAGAAAGTTACATTCACCCCTCAAATTTTTCTTTTGGAATTGCACTAACTTATTAATTTTTTTCAAAAAATTATATTGACCTCTCTTATTTTAATTTTTTTTTATTAATATCTCTTATTTAATTTTTTTTAAAGTTTCAGACCCATATATATACTTTCTCTATACTCTTTTGTACAAGTTAGAAATTAAAGACAAAAAATTCAGTTTAATTTCTAAAACGAGGTGCAATTTAGGAAAAATCTCATAAGGGGTCAATTTAATTTACTCTATACTTTCTCATCATGTTAAATTTTGAAGTTATATAAGCAATTATCCTAAAGCGAACTTAATGTATATGCACTTATTTCATGGGAGTCAATTGCAAACAGAGTGCAAGGATAGTAACTGTCATTTTATCTTCTGCCGTATGATAAAGGTACATGTAAATAAAAGCATTAAATTCCGTATCCCTGTGGGTGAATATATGTGGGGTGTGTGTGCATACACAACGACCTAACTATGGCACATAACAAATAGGGTAGTTGAGAACTACTTGTTGCAATTCCGGTATATGACTGCTAAAGAGGCACATCACCGCAATATCCACCAGAGGCTCATCATGTGGATGGGTCCTAGCTACCTATGACCTACCCCTGGTTTGCCTTCAAATGGTAACCAAGCATAGTAACATGGTCCCTTCAAGCTTTTAATTGTTTGACACTGCCGTTGATCTACTACCCATAAACATCCAACTTCACTACCTGAGAATGTGACCCTTGTGTGATTTATGTGAGTGGTAGAAAATAGCAACATGCATGAGAGGTCCTTAAATTATGTAAACACTAGCTAGAAAAACAATAGTATCTTAGTAGTATAATATAATCGAAAGCCGTAAAACCATCTGCGTGTATAATTAATTTGGCATCTGCACAAGCGTGCTATTGAAGGTGAAAATAAATGATATGCAAGGCTTTTTGTGTTTTGTGAAATTTACAAGCTAGACATTTGCATGCGTATATTCACATGTTTATGACAGTTGGTGGATGCAAGAGAGAACGCATGTGCACCACATGAATATTTTAACTTTCTGCTTTCTTAGACCGACACGCCTTTCAGTGCTTTATTCTCCAGGCGGTATATAATTTCACAACTTTAATTTGCACATATATATAAGAAAATATTGAATGAATGAATATATATATATATATATATAGTACAATACAAAGTTGTGTTTTTTTTGTGACCACAAAATTGTGTAAACTAACTTTTCTGATTGGCTGGCTTCATTATATCCTGTCCCTGTTGATGTTTACGGTATACTCACCTGTCTTAAAATCTGAACGTGAAAATTTATCTGCTTCACTCTTCTCGAACATTTTGATTTAGAAGATTTTAAAAGCATCAATTATAGCTAGCTAAGTGATAGCATTCGCATAACTGAAGGTATTAATTAGCGATCCAAGTGATAAATATCTCAGTAATTAAAGAGCTTTGAATTTAATTTCCCCTTTAAAGGAGAGGAAATGGTTAAAGCAAAGTGTTATCTTCAATTCCCTAAGATTTTAGGAGAGATTTTTAAATATTTCCAGAGTATGAGATTTCTTTTGTTATGTATTATTTAATGCGTGTCACATTAATGATACTTATAGCGTTAAAAACATAGTTAAAGTGGAAAATAATAATGCGGTCATAAAGCTTATATAGCACACATTGAATGGAATATAAAACAAGAAAAATTTTATGTTCCGAGAGCACTTAAGAATTTCTCAAACTCTTAGTTATGTCAAATGTGGGTTAACTCTATTGGCATGATCGAACAACATCGACCTAAAAGTTTTAGGTTTGATTCTTGCTAATGAACTTTTATTAATAAGTTATTTATAAGTATCACTATAAATCATTTGTTGATGCTTGTGGCATACTCTAACCTTTGAGTAAGACAACCACTCCTCGCATAAGCTTTTATTATTAAAAAAGATCTAAGCTAAGTTTTTTTTTTTGGTACAATAGAAGTTTTCTAGACTGGATTCTGAATCTCAACTCGCTAGGCCGTGGCTCAACCCAAATTCAGTGTCAAAGGCTCACTAAGGTTCACATTGACCCAATAACCAATAAGCCCACCTTCTAGAAGGGGCTTAGAGCAGTAACATAATCGCATCTTAAATAGGAGAAGTCTTCTGAACTGGATTCTGGTGGATCTTGGCTCACGAAGCCATGGCTCAAGCCGAATGGTGCCCAAGGCCCATTAAGGTCTACATCGACCCAATTACTAGTAAGCCCACCTTCTAGAAGGGGCTTAGGATTGTAACAAATCTTATCTTAAATAGGGAAAGAGGGATTAAATCCCTATATAATCTATTATGTTTATATTTATAGAATTTATAGAATATTTAGAAGAGGTAGGATCAACTTACACCAGTGTAAGTATTTTTTGACTTACACTCATTTTCAGCTGTTAGATTCACTTTCATCTAATTGTTACTTTTAACGAAATAATCTCAATAATTAGATGAAATGGATCTAACGATTGAAAAATGAAACAGAAAGTCAAAAAATATTTACACTAATACAGAACCGATCCCCCCTCTATTTAGAATATATTCTAATATATTAATATAAATTAATATAATATAAATATAATATTCAAATGGAATATTCAAATTATTCTATTTTATTCTATTTATTTTCTTATTTTGTTACATTATTATATCGTTTTTAAGGACACTAAACATAAAGCAACTTCACATGATGAATATAAAGGGTTTACTCACTCAAGTATACATTTAATTCCGAGTAAATCATCACTTTAATTCCTAAATATTTCGTGACATAATACTTTAGTTCCAAAAAAAAATTGCACACATGTTAGTCCCTGAACATTATGAAATCCTACCACGTTAATCCTTCTGTTAACCACGCGTCTGAGATGCGTTAAGTGCCATCTAGGATCCCATTTGTCTCCCATTTGTCTATAAGCATTTTTTTCCATAAAAACGTACCATTTAGTCCAAAGCATTTGTGTTTTGATTTCCCAAATTATTCAGAATTCACTCCCAAAAATTTGATGTCTTGCCTATGTAAAAGTCAGCAAAAAAAAAAACTCTAATTTTGTTTCCGCAAATATTCTGATCAAAATCATCACGTCATGATGGGTTGAGTTGTGATTGTGAGAATCAAGACCATCAATTAGAGCTTTTAAGGCAAGAATCGTGGAGCTATTGCTGCCTTCCTGAGGTACGAACTCAGCACATGCTTTTCACCAAAGATTGTCCATGTGTGGTAATCTTGCGTGGTCCATGGAAGACAAAAGTGGTCCCTTTCCCTCTTTATATTTTTTGGGTTGTTGGTTGTATTGTTTCTCGTGGTCTCTGTGTTGGTTTGGTGTGATTAAAGTTTTTTTTTGTTTTATCTGTTTGGTGTGATTAAGATAATATTTCTTGTGATCCCTTCATAGCATTGATTGAGTTTATCTGTCTATTTGTGTTTCTTTACTTGGATGTAGAACATAATGGCAGACAACGTGGACCTAATTTTCAACCTAGGGGGTCAGTTTAATAGAACTAAAAATATGTATATTCATGGAGAAATTGAACTATAGCGACGTTTTGAGTTGGAATATTTTTCAATTCATGTTATAAACTCACTGTTTAGAGAACATTACTTTGATGTGGAGGCATCATATGAACAATGTTATTGGGTTGTTTTGGGGTTGTCTTTGAGAGACGGCTTAAGGCCATTAAATAATGATAAGGATACGTTAGAGTTGATAAAGACATGTGCATAATGGGAGGAAGTAGAGATTTATTTTGACAAATGTGTAGTAAGGAATCCACCACTAGAGGGAGAAAGTGGTGGGCTAGGGTTACAACAAGGTGGGGAAGAAGAACCTGAAGTTGTAGAGGTGCTTAATGAACAACCTCTGCAGATCATATATCCACTTGAAGGTGCACCTGCTGATGGTTAACCTGATGATAGTGTACTTGGTGACGATGAACCTAAAAATGGTGAATATGGTGATAGTGAACCTGTTGTTGGTGAAGGTGCAAATGATGGAGCTACTGCCAAGGATCCTGCTCCTAATGTAGCAAATGGTGCAATTGGTGAAGTTGATCACCACCTTAACCCTACTGCTGCAAGTGGTGAAGTTGCTGCCAATCACCCTGATCCTATTGGTGTAATTGGTGAAGAATCTACTAATGACCAAGCTGCTGCCAATCACCTTATTGTTGCTTAACTTGAATCTGCTGCCAATAACTCTGCTACCAGGCGCCCTTCCTCATGCAGAATCCACTATACTGCTACCAGGTGCCTTTCCTCATGCAGAATCCACCCTGCTGCTACCAAGCACCCTTCCTCATGCAGACTCCACCCTGCTAATGATGATAATACACATGATGAGCATGTAGATAAAGGTACAGAGGAAACCACTGATAGTGACTATGATGATACTGAAGAGGATGAAACATATAGGCCATGGGTTGAATTTTTTGATACCACAGAGGATGCAGGTGGACGATGAGCTTGTGAACTCTACTAATAGGAGAAAAGACAAAGCTATCAACAATGAAAATGTGACAACCAATGCTCATAGAAGCAATGACAGGTTTTAGATCACATACACATTTTTATGACAGTGCAAAAGATAAATAGAATTTCGAGGAGTGGCCAGAGATGTACCAATCTGATGAGGAAGACAACTTTATTGAGATATACCTTCAATTTAATGTCTTTGCATGTTTTGGAGAAGTTTCATTTGAGTTGGGAATGGAATTCTGAAGTCTGGATATGTTCAAGAAAGCTGTGAGAGAGTACAATGTGAAGCTAGGGAAGGAGTACAGGTTTGTGAAGAATGATAAAGTAAGGGCTAGAGCTAAATGTGTGAGGGAAGGGTGTCCATGGGAGGTTTTTTGTTCTTGGAGTAATAAAACAGGAAGTTTTCAAATTAAAGCTTTTTGTGATGAACACGTATGTTACAGGCAATTTAGGAATACCAAAACAACTAGGCACTAGGTTACAAAGAAGATGGTTTCAGAGATGAGGATTAAACCTAATTTGAAAACCAAGGAAGCATATAATCACATTAAAGAAGAATTCAATGTCCACTGTAATGAAGTCAAAATACATAGGGCCATGAATATATCAAGGGAATTGGTAGAAGGCTCAGAGAAGGAGCAATACTCAAAGATAAGCGATTATATGGATAAGTTAGCAAGAAAGAGCCCTGGTTCCATTTTGAAACTACGAGTGGACCTAAAAAGCCCATTCACTTGAATGTCTTCCCTTAAAAGATTTTATGTGTATTTGGATGCTTGTCAGAAGGGTTTGAAGGCTGGCTGCAGGCCCCTCATAGGCTTAGATGGGTGTCATCTAAAAAGGTATTATGAAGGTCAACTCTTAACAATTGACACAATGAATGGGAATAATGCTTATTATGTGATTGCATATGAAATTGTAGAGATAGAGGCTAGGGACTCTTGGAAATGGTTCTTGGAGATTCTATTGGATGACATTGGAGACTATAGGCGATATGGATGGGAGTTCATCACTGATCAACAAAAGGTATATTTTGTTTACATTCAAATTGCTTGTTGTATATTTTCCTTGTTTGGTTTAGGGTATATTTTGCCTACCTCACTGTTTTGTTTAGGGGCTATTACCTGCAATGGAGGAGGTCATGCCTGGAGTTAGACATATATTTTGTGTTAGACACGTATGGTCTAACTTTTGCAAGGTATTCCAGAATAAGGATCTGAGAGACATGGTTTGGGAGATTGCTAAGACAACTACTATGCATAATTTTAAGCAGAAAATGAAGGTTATGAAGAGTAAGTCTGAGACTGCTTGCAAGTAGTTATGCAGAATTCCACCTGAGTATTGGAGTAAGGTAGGATTCTCGCAATTCACCAAATGTGACAGTTTGCTAAATAATAGCTGTGAGCAGTTCAATGGGGCCATAGTTAAGTACAGAGGAAAGCCAATACTTACCATGGCTGAGGAAATAAGGACTCACATCATGAGGAAGATGACAAATGAACATTTAAGGCTAGCAAGATACATGGGCCCAATCACACCAAAAGCTCAGAGTAGGTTGGAAGGAAATAGAAAACAAGCAAATATTGGACACCCATATAGACAGGAGACCTTGCAGGATATAAGTATGAGGTTGTTTGCCAGCCTAGAAAATGTATGGTGGACATTGGTGAAGGAACCTGCTCATGCAGGCAATGGGATTTGAGTGGAATCCCTTACATGCATGTCATAACAACACTCTCCTACAGCAATCTGTAGCCAGAAAATTTTGTGCACCCATGGTATTCAATGGATACCTATCATAAGTTGTATGAGCATTACATTCAGCCTGTTCCAAGCTAAGAATATTGGAAGATAACCAATGGGGAACCAATTGGTCCACCACCATTTAAGAGGCAACCAGGAAGACCTAAAAAACAAAGGAAGAAGGACCAGGATGAACCAGAAAACCCGTACAAGCTAAAGCGAAAGTATGGGGAAACTAAGTGTGAAAGGTGCGGAAGGACAAGTCATAACAGTAGAGGTTGTCAGTTTACTCCAGTGAATGAAACAAGGAAAAAAACGAAGAAGACAATAGACTCTTAACCTACTATAACTCAAATAGAACTTGAATCAAGTGCTCAAACTGAACTTGAACCAAATACTCAACAATCTCAAGCTAATGTAGATTATGCGCCACAGTAGCAGGTAAAAAAATTTCTTTCCATGTTAGGTTTTGTTTTATTTCTGTAGACACAATTTGGCTAATTATTTTCCGTTACTTGATAAACATACAACAATGGATCTCAAGGATTGGCAATGCACCCTCTACAGGACCAAACTTCAAGCCACCTGCACCATTCACAGACTCAGGATCTAGACCATCTCAAGAAATAAGGAACCTGCCTGAAAATATTCGCATAGTAAATTACAACTGGATGGGTAGGCCTTGTGTGACTAGAGAAACCTTTATAGCACCAAGTCACGACAATAGCACAAGATTGTCTTCAATTGTTTCATTACAGGCTTCATCCAGCAACAGTGGGCCTACTGCAACTGAACCATGACAATCTTTATGTTTTTGTGTTTTGGGTGTAATGTAATGAACCATGACTTGGATTTTGGATTTATGATCTTTCTTTTTTGATTTTTGAATTAAGCACCATATTGGATGTTGTCTTGTAATGGTAACCCATGTGGGCTTCGGACATTTTCCTATGCTTTTTGCTTTTTGGTATTAATGAATGAACAAATTATACAATTATATGTAATCTCTGAAAATAGTCATGATATATGTTATTCCATACACAATTTTTGTTTTTCAATATTAATGAATACATAAAGTAATCAATTATTTTTATGTAGACAATTTCTTCTAATTCAGATTCCATTAATCACATTATAATAAACTGAATAATTACATCATAGTTGTAAGACAGTTGATTCACACAATGAATCATTATTTATATGCTAAACAACCTATAGAAAATAAATAAAAAAAAATCTCACTCACTAGTTTCCATTTTTTTAGTTCTTCCTCATACAACATAATTATATTCCTAAGCTCACTGATTTCTTTCTCATTCATGTCAACCTTTTCATCTACTATTCCAACTTTATCATCCAATGTTAGACCATTTGTGTACCGCAAGTGCACGGGTCGTTCAAGTAATACAGATACGAAGTAAAAGTTCGTTCCCACGAGGACAAGGTTTCCATTACTAAGTAGCAACCAATAGCTCAGCTAGATTCTAGTCAAGGACATATAAAATAAAGAAAAGCAATTAATCTAAATCTAAACTACCAAAGCAATAACATAGGAGTTTGGAAATCTAGGGAATCCTTCTTCACTTCCTACTTCATACTAATGATATGCAATCCTTACAAGTAACATCAATGCTTAGTTAGTTTAGCTTGAGAATCTGATTTAGTCAAAAGCCTATGTCTAGGTCGATCAACCACGGTGTCATTTACCTAATCCACTATGGTTCTTATGGTTGCATGAGGACTAGTGTAAACTCCACTAATGAACGATCTATTCTCAAACACACGCTAATACATGGCTAAAAGGTATATTTCTATCCAGTTAGCGAATCAACTCATCCAAGCCAATTGAACTCGTCGAACATGCATCAACCATACCATGTCCATCTCCACAAATCCCTATGTCTAGTTCATTTGCATCAATTAAGATCATGCAATTGTTGATCAAACAGAAGCAAGCATTAAGCATAGGCATGGAAGAACAAAGCTAAACATCAATAGAAACTCAAATTCATACATAAACATCAATAATCATATAAAGATCTAAAGTATTTCCTAAATACAGCTTCTAATCAATTGAACACGAATTTACAGAGCAAAACAGTGCTCAAAAGATAAAGGAGAAGAAGAAAACTCAGGGAGAAGAGGAAGGATGCCATTGATGAGATCCTTGAAGCTTGAATCCTCTTCCTTAAGGAAGAAGACCTCCAACCTAGCCTCCCTAGGCCTCCAATCAACCCAGAAATGAAGCACAAAGCCGTGGCTCCTCTAAAACCTAAAGCTATCTACGGAGCTCTCCAAACTCTCTTTACAAAATCTAAAAAAATCTATTTATAGACTCAAGCAAAAACAGAGTCACGCCATAAGATTGATTTGCCCACGCCGCGCGGCGCGTATCAAGTTAGGTCGGGACGCCGCGGCATTGATTTGCCACGCCGCGGCATTCTATATTTCGTAGCCTCGACTTTGGATGCGGGGGACCTCCACGCCGCGGCATTGAACAAGTGCACGCCGCGGCATTGTCTCGATATGCTGATTTTACTTTCTCTTCCAATTTCAGCTCAATTGCTCCACATATCATCTTGTTTGGAGCCCTTCCTATGATAGAGAAAACACCAAATCAGTAACAAATATAAATTTACTTAATCACATATCAAATATGCTCAGTTTGCTCATATAACATACTGGAAAGGTATCATAATTGGATATAACAAATATAAACATAAAACCTTCCAAATATGCTTGATTACAAGGACTTAAGCAATCTTTATAACTCAGATATAGGGCACAAATAATTACACTTTGTGTAGTTATCATCCAACCATTGAAAAAAACCACAAATCTGTTGTTTCACTACAACACAACTAGCTAATGGTAGCGATTCTTTTAACTATCTATGGCGGTTTGAACCGCCGCTAATTGACCTTCACGGCGATTAGGTTACTGTCTCTATTTCTAGTGTCAGGAGCTTGAATCTACAACGGTTTCTTTAACCGCTGGCAAAATCGCTGCAGAATGAGTATGTCTTTTGCGGCGGTTGTTAACTGTAGTTAAATTAAATTATTAGAAATTTGATTTAAAATATGCAACAAATTTTAACCGCCGTAATAAATATTAGCTAACAGGAAACTCCTTTAGTATGCTGGATGGTTTCATTAAACACTGAAATGTCAAAAATCTCCCTTTAACCGCTATAACTTTTCTATCACCTTAATTGTTGATTTTTAGATCCAATTTTTAAAGGAATTTATATCACCTGATTTTTAGTTGTTATGGTGTTGAGTGTTTATCTAACTAATCCCAAACTGTTTGCTGATCATTTGACACTTGTCCCTTCCATAATACAATTTACAAATAATCTATGACATCACAACTATTTTTTTCTCACTATGTTTTTTCACGAAGTCCTTATCCGTAGATCTTTCATGTGGTAGGATATTTTTCATCTCTTCAGTGCATTCAGCACTCAACCATGTCGTTAGTTAGTGGCCAAAACTATGACAATGTAATAAACTAGCTACAATGAATTTAGGCTACTTATTTATCATGGTTTACATGGAAGACCATAGATGACATTAACTGCACTTATCCATAGAAATGGAACTCATAAAATGATAAAAGTAGTACTAATATGGAAGGAGAAAATATCATAATATGATAAAAGTAGTACTAAATCAAAATTCAGAATCAAGGAGAAAATAAGAGATAATCAAGGAACACAGAAGAAATCAAAGTGCATAGTAGAGTAGAGCTATTTCTTGGAATAACTCTAACACCATCACAAATTTATGAATTGAACTGAATTGTATTGAATGAAAGTTAAAAATGTACACTACCTATCTCACCATATATATACATCATCATATGAGAGTTGACAATAGAAGAACAAACTAACTATCTACCAGTAACTAAAATGAGTCACATGGATTATATGTGTAATTATAACTTACAATATGACTCATCTGACTATCTTTGATGTGGCCGCCAAGTAAGCAAATAAATAACTAACAAGTTCACACACATTGAGGTATTATTATGGGCAAATCCATTTAATTCAAGCTTTAGTAGCATCCTGAAAAACTCCTCGCAAGCAACAACTTGACCCCCTTCTAATAACGCCATGCACTTTAAACTTAACCCAACCACCCCTAGGAAAGCTCCGTCCAATCAAGTGCTGAATCCAGACATGGCCATGCTTCAATACATGTATTGGAAAGATATTCCAATATATCTTCATTTGGGACTATTTTAAAATCAAACTTCAAGAAAGTGTTTGGCAACTTTTGAAATCAATTTAGAATGGTACATAATAGAATCAATTATATATATAAAAGCCCATATAAAAACAATCATATTCAAAATCAAACTTAGTTTGGTACAAAACTAATTTAAAATTGTTTGTGACATAAATATTGTTTGGCTTAAATTTAGTTTGATAGTGAACAAGTGTTAATAACTAAACAACTAATTTTAGAATTATATGTGTAGATTGCAGTCATCAAAAAGTGATGTGTAGGTTTCATGAGTTGAGAGAATGAGTGAGAGAGTGACCGAAGGTGGAGGTTTGGAGGGTACAATGAATTAGAATAATGAAACAGCACAAAAATACACAAAGTCTCCATCTCCTAATATCTCAATTCTATTTCAAAACAATGATGTGAAGGAAAACAATTTGGAAGTGTGCTTTCATTAGAAGATGATTATGACGATGGACTACCAAAGGAAATGTAAAATGATTTAAGAAGCCTATGCATCAAGAGAACAAACTTAGAAAAGGGATTTTGTGTCATGAACTCCTTTTTTCTTACTTGTTGCCCAACAAGCCCAAAAAGGAAATAATAAAGTAAGTTTCAGCATTCAAGGAAAAACCCTCACCTTCCCCAACGATCAAACAAACCAGTGACTTGTTACAAAGCAGAAAGCAAAACAGAGCCAAAATAAGAATATGCATCATATCCAAGAAAATTAGACTACAACTACCAAGATCTTCATAGACTTCAAATTTAAGAACCCATTAAAGAAGTAAAGATGATAATGCACAAGAAGAGACTAACTCATCTTACAGTAGTTTATGTTAATTTAAATTTAATTTTTAACCTTACACCCTCCAATTATTGCCTCATCTCATGTGTCTTCTGACATGGGACTAGACTAACCCAATCCCAATTTTTTCATTGGCACAACATGCATAGATAACAAGTCGCCTTAGGAGAAGAGACCCTTAATCTAGTAGTTGATTTGGAGACATCTCCTGAAGTAATGAGAATTTAGTCAAGACTTAAGAGCATCCCAAATTCTCAATTGATTTAGTTATTCACAACAGAGAAAAAAATGGAAAGTTCAATGTTTAAAAGAAACAACACAAAGATCACCAAAGTCCATGGGGAACAAAAATTATGCATTCAGAAAATATCAAACAAAAAGACATATAATTATATGAAAGAATGGTAAATGCAATCAAGCATCCATAGGAAAAATAAAATTTAGCTATGATTATTGTTCTCCAAAATATTTAAAACCAAGTGCACGAGACGAGACAAGGAGCAAACTAAGAACTCCTTCAATAATATATAACATGCTTACTCATCAATCTCTGAATAAAATCAAACCCAGATTCCTTACTTAAGATGGGTTTCACCCGAATTCTAGAAAGTTCAATATTTGATCAAAATGAAGAAAAAAAAAAAAAAAAGAAAAAAAAAGATGATTCCTAATGGAAATAAAAAAGGAAAAAAGTAAAGAAAGGTGTAGCACTCACAGTTGAGAAGTGAAAATGAGAGGGTAGAGGCATCAATGTTGAAAGAAGATGCTTTGCTTCTGCCTTTTACCTGGGTACGTAGGGAAGAGAGAGATAAAGGCCCTAGCCATGACAAAAATTACAAATTAGAAATCTAAAGGTGGATTTATGTAAAACTAAGAAAAACACTCACCAAAAAAATGTGCAAAGAATACAAAATGCTTTAGTCAGTCCAATACATTGAGTTTGTCTTTCCAAAATATATAATTAAACTAGTAAAAGAATAATCATTGCCCAAAAAATCAAACAACAAAGAGACACTAGCTAATGCCATAAAAAACAATACAAATAAAGTGTATTCTTTAAAGTTATTCCTGAAGGAGAAAATCCTAAAGAAATCATTCACAATAGGGACAACCTAAGCATTAAACATGAGAGTATCAAAAGAGAACATATAATAGCAAGTAAACCTAAATGATAAGATAGGCTTTGTTGCATCTTCAGAGCCTACCAACATATTTTCAATTTACAATGTTATGAAAAACATAGGAAGAAAAAAAAGTGTGTTCTTTGTTTCAAAACAAATTATTCAATCCCCAAATTTAAGCACACACTCTCACAGAGGATCCCCAAATTTCCTAAGCCAATCATCAATTCGACCATACCCCAAACTCACTACCCCTCACCTCTACCCTCAAGCCAAAAAGCTTTGCAACCCAAACCTAAACCCCATGCCTCTGCCCCAAAAAGCCATTGGGAGTGATTTAAGTTTAAAAGTCACCATACCTAAACCAAACGATGAACTAAGAGCCAGCCAAACTACGTCACCAAACGATGACCTGGGGTGACACCAAACGGCGACCAGGGAGTCACGAGCCGCAAGCTAGACAAAGAGAAGAAGATGCTGATTAAACGAGAAAATGGGCATCGTGTGATATTTTCTTCAAACTAAGACACTTTTAGTCTTGGGCATCGAGAGATTGGGTTAGAGGGAATGAGAAATTTGCGTGGTTTAGGAAATTTGGGAGTTAGAGGGAATAAGAACGAAGGGAAACTTCAGTGCCCAAAAATTTTTTCCCTTGCATACTGCGGTGATTCAATAAAAATAGTCTGGAATCGCCACATTATCGCTGCAAAATTTTATAACTACAGTCGTTATGAGAACTACCATAGTAACTGCCATTATATAGTTAATGGCAGAGGTTAACAGTAACTGTTGCAATATTCCTGCTGCGGGTTTCAAGATTCTGTGTAGTGTTTATCTCTCCATAAAGGGCACGTGAGAAATTGACGACCATAGCTCATTGTCTTCTTCGAAGTATAAATCAAAGCTCATTGTTTGCATCCACACTTCTCAGAAGAAATTTGTGCACCTCTTTTACTCCCTATCACAGATGAACCACTAATGCCTGAGCTTATCTCTGATGTATGCACAAATTCTCCTCCCATCTGCTAGCAAACCCTAAACGCTATATAAGAAATTGTGAATGAAGAAGATTAAGGATTTTTGGGTGGAGATACAACTTTTTTCCATTGTGGGTAGGGAATGATGCTACGCCAATCGCTCCCTTATGTCCAACTGCGCCACCACTGATTCCCCCAACTGCGCTGCTTCTTCCGCTGACAGCACTGCTTCTGAATAATTTGGGAAATCAAAATGCAAATGCTTTGGACTAAACGGTGTGTTTTTATGGAAAAAATGCTTATAGACAGATGAGATCCTAGATGGCACTTAACGTGACAACTAAACAATTCCTTTAGCACGTGTGGTTAACAGAAGGTTTAACGTGGTAGGATTTCATAACGTTCAGGGACTAACATATGTGTATTTTTTTTTTTGGGACTAAAGTGTTATGTCACAAAATATTTAAGGACTAAAATGATGATTTACTATTTAATCCCCATTATACTAGCCTTTTAGCACAAACCCTAACTTGAGCGTCAAAGTACTTTATAGGTACAATATCTATTCCTTTCTCTGTCGTTGCATTAGGAGGCACTACCATCTTCAACCACTCTGGTTTAGATCAGATATGTTACCCTTGATCTCAGTTCAGAACAAGAAGCAATTGGGCTTGAACTTATTACCTCATGTAAACTACCCATATCCTTAACTACTAACCTAATCCTATTGGCTTGTAAGCTAAGTTGTATGATTGTATCCTAAACTTTAATTTATCTAATGTATCTTTTTTCTTATTAAAAAAAGTTCATAATTGATTGCCTTTGTCCTCTGTAATTTTGAAATTAATACGGCTAGTCTTTTTTTTATATATTATTATTATTATTATTATTATTATTATTATTATTATTGTTATTATTATTATTATTATTATTATTATTATTATTGTTATTGTTATTATTATTATTATTATTATTATTATTATTATTATTATTATTATTATTATTATTTAACACGAGATTTGGTAAAGAGGTGTGAGTATGATATTATCTTAGAATCAACTCATTCTTAAAAAGATTTGATATCACTTAAGCTATAGCTTTTAAGCGACTAGTATATCTCTTTAATATTCTATAAACTAATTAGAGTAATTTGCAATAACATTTTATTCATTTTAAATAATATCCCATTATTTGCTTGATGTTTAATTAATATAACAGATTATTAATAAGGATTTAGTACACTGATAAGCAAACTACACTCTAAAAAATAAGATTAAAGTTCAAACCCTTTAAAATTTAGTTTTATAATAATATCTATGAGAATACTTGGTCAAATATCAAAAAATTAAGATAACAGTTTGAAACTCGCATTTTGTGCTGGTCACAGGATTTGAGACTTTAAACTATCACTCCTTCCCTCCTCCTTTAAGGGAATTCAGCATATTCAAATGAGAAATGAACGTTGCATACCTTTTTTCTTATACTTGTGTTACAATTTTACTTGTTTTGTTAAAAAGAAAGAGAGAAAGTATGCATTAGAAATTGTGTGTCTTATTTTATTATTAAAAAAAATAGTGTAAGGGTGTAATAAAAATAATGTGTCAATATCATTATTGTATTAAAAAAATAGGTTCATATATAACACATAAAATTATATAAATTTAAATGTTTCAAATTAATTATAATCTGATCTTGAATTCGATCTCGAGATTCATATGTATAGAAATAATATCGTTAAGAGAGATTCTCGCTTAGACGTCTGAATGTATTCTGAGAGATTAATCTTTCACTTATCAAGTGGAATATACTCTGAAAAACAAAAAAAAATTATTATACTTGATACGCAATAGTTAAACATTCAAGTAAATCTTATTACTGTGTTTAATTTGCTAATATGATATTATACGAATTTCATTTTTCTAAAAGGGATTTTGTAGTGCCGCCTTTAAAATTAATGGTGGTTCCAAATTTCTTTTATTGACATGCATAAGTGTAGACTGTCCAAACATTGAGAATTAATCTCAACCCTTGTTATGTGAGAATTGGCATCGGAGATATTTTTGTATGTATACAGATTTATTACGTCAAATTTACATATAAGATATAAAAAGTTAGAGAAATATAATAGTTTTTTGTGATTAGTGAGACTCATTTTTTTTTCTCTAATTTTTTATCTCTTGTGTATAAATCTGACGTAATAAGTCTGTATGCATACAAAAAAATCTCATATGCAACAAGTAACCTGTTTTTAAGAGCCGAAAAAAGAAACTTCTATTGCATTGTGCATTACATGTTCTTAATGAATTATTTAGAGTTTGCAAAGAAACCCCTTGGAACAACACCTGATTGTCAGCTAGCCCAATTTGTTTTAATAATCTCTCCTGACTCTAGTTGCCCTCTTTGAGAGAAAGGGGGGGGGGGGGGACCATGGAGATCACTTATAGGACATTTTTATAGGGCCTGTCCTGACTCCTGTTTCTACCTCAATTTGGAGTTGTTTTCCCTCATCTTTCCTTCTCTCTTAACTCAAATCTTAATTTCACAGCTTGGGTTAAAAGTAATGGCTGCTCATCAAATACTAATAATTGTTGCATGCTGCAAAGATTCAGAGATTGATGAAAAAAAGAAAACACAGGAAAGAGAAAGAAAATAACAAAAGCTCAGAGAAACTCAGAGAAATTGAAATGAACCATTATGAGATAATCTGCGTTACATTACACATCGATGCAGAACTCAATACTTATAATGCAACTCTGTGATCTAACAGAATAACTAACTCAAAGTTAGCTCATCACTACTAACTAACTCTAACAGAATAACTAATTGAATTTCAGCTCATACTTCTACTCTCTATTACATGCTATTGCGATATGGTTATTTATACACACTTCATTTCGGGCAATGAAGACACCATTCCAAGCTAATTAATATTGATGCTTCTTTTCCAAAATCAACACGTTAACTTCTATTAGCATTCTTCGGTGAAAACTACCCCAGATGAATGGATTATATACGTACTTTGAATGACAGCAGATCTACAATATATTGCAAATGGAGGGGTTCATAATCGCAACGAGAATTTGGTTGTCTATGTTTTTTTTTCAATTTCTAAAGAATTGCCACAGCCTTAGTAACTAGTTGAAATATATGGTGTAGGATTAAAGACAAACTTCATATTAAAAAAAAAAATGTGTATACTTATTTTAAATCTATTTAGGTAGCCTACTATATCCCTCTATATATAAAATCTACGTGTCATTTGATTATTCTTTTTGAATAGGAGGTACCTAACACTCTAAGAAAACATGAGGCGCCATAAAAACTTCCCCTCAACAAGCCAACAAACATAGGTGAAAACAATGGTGGAAACAAAGTGGCATTGTTGTCACCAATCTGAGGACGAGGAACTAGAAATTCCATGGTTCATGACCGTGAACATCGATTTATTATTCACATGTTGTGGAAAATGAGGGATTTTACAAATAATCATATCAAATCTGATATATATCAAGCCTAGTAATCAAATATATTTCCATAATAATTTATTTGAAAATTCTAGAAAACATTGTAGGTATATGAAGTGTCTCTTTAAAAAATATTGCGTACACATCACTTGTAGTTACAATTGTGCACAACAACTACTTGTGCCTCTATATTTTAGCAAGATAGAGGAGTAATGTTTATTATCAGAATCAAACGGTCACAAAACAGTCACAACATTTCTGTTATATGTGTGTAAACAAATAAATATATAAGAAAAATGTATAAATTTAGTGAAAAAAAAGCCAGATCCATTTGTAGGAATGAAATTAAAAAAATAATAAAGAAATTGAAATAAATAAAATATTAGATTATGCAAAGTAACGAGAGGAGTATGCAAATAAAAGTCATTAGAAGTAAACCAATAACAAGTAATATAAATTATTTGCAGGGAAGTCTTAGATAATCTTACTGTGCTCAAGTATAAGATAAGACTAGAAAGAATCATCATTTCAACTCCCCTTTTTGTATTGAATTTTAAGAAAAACTAATTAATCTTCTTTATATAATTACCTCGATTTTACTTTTATCCTTCAAATGCTTAAACAATTACAGTTGGAGTGAAAAAGAATCCACAGTAGAATACTTAATTGCAAATCGTTAGCAACTTTCTCATCATCATAGAATTACTTCAGAAGTGTTCTTTCACAGAAGCTTTTCATCACTGATAGATAATGTAAAACATATAAAAGTTAAAGCGTAAATGTAATGATAGCCTAAATAAATAAACATTTGGTTTGAGTGTTTGACCATTTAACTCCCCTCCTATACAAGTTTCCACCCCAAATGATATGATTTAAATATCTGCAGTTACTCATAACATCCACCCAAAAAAAATAAAAAATCTGCCAGTTATATATGCATTTGTTTATGTAATCCTTCGTTAATGGGTCACAATCGAAGGATTTCCTTCACTAAAATATATCGGTCCTGACCATTACTCCCTTAGTCTTATATAATAATTCTCACTCATGAAAGGGATTGGATCAGCAAATTCTCTGACGCGTGGGCTCCTATGGGAATCTATTAATTACTTCATTAGTTATATTAGAAATATTCGCCCCCCAATATGTTAATAAACTATTTAGAAAATTGGCAAGAATAATTAATAAGTTAAAAAAAATAGATAAACATCTGGGTTTGGGTGGTGGGGTGTTGAGTAAGCTAGAGCCAGATAAATGTTAAGGCTAAACCACATGGTTGACATATGATTGGCAGGCTACATTCACATGCCCTCCTTGTTAAGCAACTCTTTTTGTCTATATGTAATACACCTGTAACTGTAAGAGGGCCAGTAAGGACCTCTAGTGTGCCATGTAACTGGCCAGCCTGGGTTCATGTCAGTTTTTCATCAGATAGACGGAGATTCATTAGGGTAGAAATTGTTGATTATAAATTATAACTTCTTTTCAAGGGAGAAGTAAGCTTAATTAGCTAATAAAGTTGTTTTTAGTAGAAGTAAAAGATTTTGACAAAAATCTTCTCTATATTCATAAGCAAAAAACAATATAATCTTTTATTATATAATAAACACAATTTTAATGTTTTTTTAAAAATTAGTTATATCAAATCGTTTCTAACATCTTCTTATTAATTTTTACAATAAAAGGGAGCAGACAGGAAAGATGAATTAATATTGTTCTTTCTAGCTTGGCATATGGACACAAACACAGGTTGACATTATTGAGATTCATGTATGAGCTGTATAACAGTATATGTAAGGCAAATGTATTTTGTAATAGCCCCTTCTAGGTCTTCAAATAAAAGTAATAGCATTACTATTTATTTAACTAATAACTAAAATTTGCTTACATGGTAGCTAAGTTGTTCATAGTCATCTACCAGTCTATAAGGTTAAAGAATTTTTCTTGATTTTGACTTGAAACCTAATATTTGCGTGTTGTGAGATTTATCTTTAATAAATTAGTGACCTAGTATCAAAATAATACTACTGACATGAAAGAACAGACAAATTGATACGAGTATGACCAATCCTAAAGATTAATATATTATTTATTATGTAATTCTAATATATAAAAGTTGAATCAAATGAAGAGGCTTCACGAAAGTTTAATTTTTGTCTATTTAGCTCATGAATGAGTTTTTTTTTTTTATTTAAGACTAAATAAATTCTATCACTTATATATGTCAATTATATTTAATTTATGCATATTTTGTATTTTTTTCCGTGAATATTATTTTCAAATAATTTTATTAGTAAGAATCTCTTACGACCTTCATAGTTTGAAATGTTTGAGTCGTCCCCATCACACGGGTTTATAATTAGTAAATATGCCAACATTAATTTTGGATAAGTCTTATGTATGATAGAAACGCATAAGTCGAAAATAAATATATACGCAAGGTCTTAGCGACTGTACCTTTCTCTTATCTAAATTCTAAAGAGATTGAAGCGCAGATGTTAATATACAAATGAGAAATTTTATTCCCAAACTTCAACTATTTAAAAGACATTTTGAGCAGAATTTTCTGAAATCAAATTTCTGTAGACCTGTTTTGGATAGAATTTGTTTTCAGCAGCTCTCTGATGAAGATAACTCGAGTCTTACTGCTCCTTTTACAGTTGAAGAAATTACCGAGGCAAGGTGGAGTTGTGAAGGGAATAAAAGTCCTGGGCGTGATGGATTTAATTTCAACTTTATTAAGTCTTGTTGAGATATGCTCAAATATGAGGTGTGTGATTTTATTCAGGAATTCTATGTTAATGCCCGCTTGCCTAAGGCTATAACAACTTCTTTTTTTGCATTAATTCTTAAGAAGGATCACCCACAAACTTTATCAAATTATAAATCAATCTCTCTTATTGGTAGTCTTTACAAAATAATTACTAAGTTGCTTACATTGAGACTGAAAAGAATTTTGGGTAAGGTGATATCTTCATGTCAATCTGCTTTTCTTCCCAATATAGCGTTTAGGTTGTTAATGAGATTATTGATTTGGCAAAAAGGAGGAAGGATAATTGTCTCTTATTGAAAGTGAATTTTGAAAAGGTTTACAATTCCGTAAGTTGGAATTATCTAGATTATATGTTGATTAGAATGGGATTCAACTCTACTTGGAGAAAGTGGAAGAAGGCTTGTATCTTTTATAATTCATTGTCAGTATTGGTTAATAGGAGTCTTACGGAAGACTTTAAAGCCAAGAAAGGTCTAAGGCAAGGGGACCCATTGGCTCTATTTTTATTCTTAATAGCTGTTGAGGGGTTGGCTTGACTGGTTAGTAAAGTTGTGGAATTGGGTTGTTTGAAGTGTTATATGGTGAATCAAGACATCTATTTCCCTCTTCTTCAGTTCGCAGACAACACCATCATCGTGTGTGAGGGTTCATGGGATAATCTATGGAGTATTAAAACGATTCTAAGAAGCTTTGAATTAATTTCGAGTTTGAGAGTGAATTTTTCCAAAAGTAATCTATTTGACATAAATTTAGATGATAATTTCTTGGCTGCAACATCTAATTTCCTATCTTGTTGCTTTGGAGCTTTTCCTTTCAAGTTCCTAGGAATTTCGGTTAGAGCTAATCCAAGGATCATGTTCTACTTGGCTTCCGGTGGTAGAATCTATGAAGAAGAGGCTATCTTTGTGGAAAGGACGTCACTTTTCTATGGGAGGCAGAGTCATATTAGTTAACTCAGTTTTGACTAGTATGCCTGTATATTTTTTCTCTTTCTATAAAGTTCCAAAAAAGATTGTGAAAATGCTCATAAAGATTCAAAGGAATTTTTTATGGGGAAGAGGTGTAGAGCATCAAAAAATAAATTGGGTTTGTTGGGAAAAAGTTTGCGTTTCGAAGAAGTTTGGGGGCTTAGGTGTGAAAAACCTTGAGTTGTGTAATATCTCATTGTTTCTAAGTGGAAATGACGTTGTTTGACAGATCGAAATGCCATTTGGTTCAATTTGTTGTCTTATAAATATGGTCATTTGGCTAAGAGTGTATTGTAGGGTTCAGCTTCATCTCTTAATCGTGAATCATCTATTTGGTGGAGGGATTTACTTTTGCTGAATATAGATAGAGGTAGATGCTCTCTGTGGTTCTCGGAGGCGGTTCGGTTTAAACTCAAGACAAGTGCATATATCAATTTTTAGAGTGACAAGTGGCTTGGTATGGCTCCTCTTAAAGATTACTTTTCTAGACTTTTTCAAGTGGTTGCAAATAATACCTTGACAATAGCTGAAATAGGTATTTGGATTGGTGACAGGTGAGTTTGGAATTGGAGGTGGAGACACACTTTATTTGTTTGGGAGGAGGAGTTTTTGAAGGAACTTAAAAATTTACTTGCTTCTGTTGTTCCTCAAAAGGAGGTGTGTGATTCATGGATTTGGACCCCTAACAATTTAAATGATTTTTCTGTGAAATTTGGTTATTTACACTTATTAAATCTTCAAAGGTCTTTGAATCTTAATCCAAATTTAGCAAATGCTTACCAAGTTTTATGGAAGAGTGTTGTACCATCCAAAGTTACTGTTTTTACTTGGAGGTTGTTTCAAGACCAACTGCCAACAAGGGAGACGCTGTCTCATAGGGGAATAATCCCTTCTGATCAAGGTGTTTCATGTGTATTTTGTTTTTCTCATTGTGAGAGTTGCATCCATTTATTTTTTACTTGCCCCTTCTCTTATAATGTTTGGTCAATAATTTATGTTTGGCTGGTTTTGATGTTGTTTATCATAATAATGAAGTTAGCCATTTTATGCAACATGGAGCTGTTATCAGAGGGAAAAAGTTTAAAAGAGTAAGACACATTATTTAATTTGTGATTATTTGGTCTCTCTGATTATTGAGAAACAAAGTTATCTTTCAGGGAGTAATAACTGATTGTACTTCGTGATTGCTCAAATTAAGTTTTTATCTTGGGAGTGGTTCATTTGTAAGGAGGGTAAAAATACAGGTCTCCTTTATTCAGATTGGTGTATTAATCTTTTGAGTTATCTTTAGGCTATTTAATTTTGTATTATGATGTAACGGGTTAGAGTATCCTTTGTACTCCTTATCAATATTTTTTTGCTTATAAAAAAAAAACTATCTATTTTCTAAATTTTGGTTTCGTTATATTACTTGGTAGGAATTACATAGTTAAATAAATATGATTAATTTATTCATAAGATCAATCAACATTATGAAATTCTATAACGTATTTGATATATTTTATAGTATCGTTGATGATACAAACTAAAATGTTTTATAAAATAATATAAGAAAATTTAGTGAAAATAACTAGTGAATTTAACAGAAGCAAAAATAAAGTAGTATGACAACAATGACTAGAAGAATAGCGATAAAAAAGTTAAGCACAAGAATACAAATCAATTTTAATATTTTTTTTTCGATATAATGCTGTGAAGTTATATTATAATTTGAATGCAATATAACCAATTTCTTTTTATCTATTATAGTACCTAAGCTTTTAGATTGACTTAATTAACACAATATTTATGTAAAACTTTTATGATTAATTGGTCAAGAATTTACATTTTTTATCTGATCGATTTTGAATTTGGAACTTTTTTAGTAATAGTTTAAGCACTTTGATTAATACTAACTTCAAGGAGTTAGTTTAATAGTGAACAAACATGTAATATATAGCTAAACACACAATAATATGTTTGAACGCTTACTACAACAATTATGTATATTATAAGAAATATTCTTGTAAATCTTTTAGTTCAAGTATGATGACTTTCATTTGATCGGACTAGAGAAGTGAATTAATCATTGATCGAAATGTGCGTAATTTAGTATGGACACCACTTAATGACAATAAAAAATTGTTTAATACTTGTTAATATAAAAAATTTAAAATTAAGACATCTTTGTTATTTATTATCAATTATAATTTTTTTTTTACATTCCATTTAATTATCATAATTTCTATAACTAGTTACAAACCAAGGAAAACTAGTTTTAAGATCTCAAGATAAAATCATTTCAAACCCAAGATCAAGTATGCTAAAAGACAAATCTATGTTCATGTAAAATTTTATTCGTTAGAAAATTGGTAATAAGGAGAGGTACTCCTAATATTGTTGGACAGAACGTCATTGGCATGCATTAGTTCTAAAGGGTTAGTAGAGGTCCAATTTAGAAGATTAGCTCAGGGTACTTGCAATAAGTTACTTTCTTAAACGAGACAACTCAACTAGTCTTTAAGTGTCAAGAGATCTCCCTAAAAGAGTTGTCCACCAACACATAATTTAAATAGCGTTAAAAAGACATAAACTTACACTCATAAAAAAGGCGAAGCTCAAAACTATAAATTTAACCACTCATACCAACCTATTGACACGAGTGAAACTTAAATTTTGATATAGATGTTATCACATGCGACTGAAACTTTAATTTGTCTACCCAAATTCTTACTTATTTCAGCTGGGTTCATTCCTATATGACTAGCTTCTTCTTTTTGGCTGCTATAAAGGTTTACTAGATTCCTTACCATAAATTAATATGTTCTAAATTTTCCTTTCTGTCCATATGCATGCACATTATACAAGCATGGTAAATAATAACATTACTTTGAATAAAAAATAAAGCAGGAAAAAAAATGAGAACTTTGGGCTGAAAAGCAAATCATCATTGGCATCGTATTTATGAGAGAAAAGAGGGGGCAAAAGCATCTATTTTATTTCAGTATTTACTTTTAAAACTTTGAGGTTTGGGCCAGCAAAGCATACGAGAGCTAGGGTCGACAATCTGAAACAAACCGGCAAACATCATGTTTCGGACACAACCGAAACGTACACACACTAGGAAAATTTGACGACTATGTTTGGTCGAAATACAATCTGAAACAAACCGGCAAACATGATGTTTCGGACACAACCGAAACGTACATACACTAGGAAAATTTGACGACTTTCTCTTTCTTTATTTCACTCTCTTACTATCAATTTATTTAACATATCATTCGATATACACTGCAATAGTTTTTTCTTTTTTTAATGTTTACCTACCTTACTTCTTCCCCCCCGCCTACGCGGCAACATCCCTTCTTTTCAACTTGAATTTTAAACCCTTTCCTAGCTTAAACATTTTTTAAATAGATATGCTAAGTATTTGGTTTGCTCTCTTTTTTATTTTCGATTGATATGTTTCATTAATAATTATAAAAATATCACTTTATTTTTACTTTGTTTCCTATTTTCAAATTTTTCTGAAAAAAATAGTAAAAACAATATTTCCTTTATTGCTTTTATCATTTTTTTCATAAAAAATTTAAAAACATGAAATAAAATAAAAATAATGTAGTATTTTTATAATTAATAATAAAAATATATCAACTAAAAATAAAAATAAAAATAAATCAAATACCTATCTCGAAATGCATTTCATGAAATCAAGTATAAAGGTGTTCATTTAGAGACGGATGAGTTTTTTTTTTAATTTTATTTTAATTAAATTTCCATTTGAAATGCTTTAGTGGAAAAAGAAGTTAATATGCCTATTCTCTTAAAGGAGCTTCCAAAATGTTAATGTATATAGCTTGACTTTTGCAAAATTAATGCTAGCTTAGCTCTACCCTAGATATATTACGTATATTGTTTTTCTCTCTGAATCTCTATTACTTGGTTTCAGATTTTCAATTTTACTTTTACTGCTATTTTTTCCTTTCCTAAGAATTAAGGAACGGGCCAAAGGGTTGATGGAAGCCACAGCTTTGAAAATCTTTTAAGATTTTTGAGATTTTATCTATAAAACTAATATTTAATCTCCTAATAAAATTAAATTAATATTCCCCAACGTAAAATTCCTTCCTCCTCTCCTGTCTTAATAGATAACAACACATAACGGTCTTTATTTAAGGTTCCAGTTCAAAATTCTAAAAGCCATATATAATATTATTGGCTCATAAAGTCCACCAAGTTGAAGCACGTTGTGGGGTCATTACAAATTATTGGAACTCTTGAATTCAAGAAAATACGAAATAAGTTAAATAAGAGCCAACTTTATCATTTCCGTATAATTGGAGATTTATTTATTTACATTGAGAAAGAAAATGGAAAAAATGACTCAATAACTCTATATAAATAGTAATATTCATTGGAAAGTCACCTCAATACAGACACCGTTTGATATGGTCCCTAAAAAAAATTCAAATAATTGGCGAATCATGAAGCGCTAGAAGATTGTTAGCCATCAAAATATTCATTCTATTTATTATGTTAGGTCGAAGCTAACTGAATTTTCCACCGGTTACTTCCATCCTTTCATAAATGGTCTTTGTCTTTACAAAGTGACCTATATCTATTAACCAAAGTATCATTAATTCATCATTATCAACAAATTAGATTAAAATTATTTTTCTTAATCAAACTTCAAACAAAGTTTGCCAAACCATGGTGATCTACATGAACCTGCCCAAGTGGTTGCACGATCACCTAAATTTCTTTCAATTTATCATAATAATTGTGAGATAGTTTCGAGTTGATTTATATTTGATTTAACTATTTTTTAGTGTAAAATTTTATACATTTTTATTCAATTATATATTATCATAATATTAATTTTCAATTTTTTTAATTATAATCAAACTTATTTTAATGATATTGTAACATATGAGTAGAAGATAATATAATTTTTTTTTATACTATTAATATATTTAATATTAAATCATTCCATATTTAATTTTTAGGCTTAGTGTTGTTATTTTCAATTTCATAGTCATTTTGGGGAATAAATATGGAAAAAGGTCCTAATGATAACCCCTGAATTATTATTGAGAGCTTCCCTTGGGATTGAGTTCCATGATTAACTAAAGGTCAATGATATTCATCTAAGGTTAATTCAGTAATTTCAAAGCAGCGCCATTTGCCAAACGGCCACTGAAGTCCAAAACCCACCCAATAAGCAAAGCTGACCTACAGATGGACCAACTTATTATCTCCATCGTCCCTATCTGCAGGCTGTTCCCACTACAACTGTTAAATTTTTCTAAAATGTATATCACATAAATAAAAATAATAATAAAATAAAAAGTCTTTTCCATTTTTATTATTCCCAATTATCATTATTTTCCTTTAAATGGACTATATTATACTTTATATTTTTTTGCTTTCCTTTTTCTTTTTTTTTCAACACTTACTTATGACACACACACATAAGAGAGGCAAAGCGACTCTTCCTTGTCTTTTCTTTTCAATCCTAACAAGAAAAAAAAAAAAAACTCAAGATTCCATACCCTAATACTGAAATAAAGAAACAATAATTTACAACACAGAGAGAGAAAGTTGCTTCATCTTAATTAAAGTCTATTTTATATTTTCTCTCTATTTTTCTATGGTGAAATAGACACAGAGATCCCACCCAACAAAAAAAAAACAAATATATTAACCCCAAGCACCCCATGCGCATAAAAACCCTTAGAGTATTCACCCTTGTTTTCTGATTATTCTTTTTTTTCCCAAGCTGTAATTGCATAGGGACATCTCTATAGCTATATGCAGCTTGGAGACTCAAGTGTGTTGGAGACTTCCTCCCCTAACAAGCCCGTGATTGCGGCGGTGGCAGCACCGCGGAAAGCAGCGGCAGCGGCACATGAAGGCGTCAACGGTGGTGAGATGATTGGGATGGAAGTGGATGCAAATTCAGGTGAAGAGAAGAGAAGGGAAGAAGGAGGAGGAGGAGACGAAGGAGATAAGATCAGCTTTGGAGGAAACCGCTGGCCCCGCCAAGAAACTTTGGCTCTTTTGAAGATAAGGTCGGATATGGATGCAGTGTTTCGGGATTCCAGTCTTAAAGGTCCACTTTGGGAAGAAGTTTCAAGGTATAAATATAATTTAACTCAATTCAATGCATCTCTCTTTTAATTTGTTTTCTTTCTCTCTCTCTTCATCTATTTTCATTTTGTGTTTTTTTTTGGTGTCAGTTCATCTTTCTCTTCTTTCTTTCCCCCTTTTTTTTTTTGGGTTTGAAGAAACTAAAAAATTGAAGTTCCTTCTAGATCATGCATGGAGATCTATGAATTCGCTTTTCATTTTCCAGTTCAATCAGTTTTGGAAACTCATTTCCTTTCATTTTAACTTGGGTGATTTGAGCCATTAACTACTTATTTTTCACACCTCATCAACTTTTGCAATCGATCAATATCTTATTCCAGTCTGAGATAATAATTCATTATATTATGAACTTAAATTTTGTACTAAATAAGACAAGAATACCCATGTCATAGAATTCAAATTAATTCACTCAGTTTTTATTTTATTTTATTTTCATCTGAGTCTAAGCAATCCTTTGAGGATAAAGCAATATATAAAATGGACCCAATACCCATGGTTGAAATGAATCATTCTGTGAGTTTTTTCTTGTCTTTGCTCATAATTTTGTTGAGATTCTCTTCTTTCTTGGATTTCATTTCATGTAATTAGTTTTTGTCTTATTTTATTACACTCTTTTAGGTATGAACTACCCCTCCTATTTTTAATTTAGTACAGTGAGGAGAGTACATTTCTTTGGCTGAGATTTTACCCTTGTTTATGTGAAAGCAGTAGCTTTTTGTTTTTCCCCCTTTTTTTCTCAAATCTTTTTCTAATAGATAATGTTCAAATCTGATCTTCATCTTTATCTTTCTCTCTCTATATACATACACACACACAACACGTAGGAAACTAGATGAGCTTGGATATCACCGAAGCGCAAAGAAGTGCAAGGAAAAATTTGAGAACGTGTACAAGTACCACAAGAGAACCAAAGAGAGCAGAAGTGGCAAATCAGAAGGAAAAACCTACAGGTTTTTTGATCAATTAGTAGCCCTTGAGAACCAATTCACAGTCTCTTACCCGCCAAAATCACAACCTGTTTTGTCAACAACAACAACAAACACAGTGACATTGCCAACAACAACAAGGCCTAGTGATAGTAGTACAGCTATCTCTTATGTCACCACCACTTTTCCATCCACAAACCCTACAGTCATTTCTCCTTCACCACCACCAACCAATGCTGCTAACACCACCACCACCACCACATCCAACCCTAGAAATCCATCATCACAAGCCAACAACAACAATGTCCCATATTCTTTGACCAACAAGAACCTTTTCTCAACCACCTCCACCTCTTCTTCCACGGCGTCGGACGAAGACTTGGAAGAGAGATACAGGAAGAAGAGAAAATGGAAGGACTACTTCAGGAGGCTCACGAGGAAGGTCCTGGCGAAGCAGGAGGAAATGCAGAAGAAGTTCTTGGAAGCCATAGACAAACGCGAGAGAGAACAGGTGGCCCAACAAGACGCGTGGAGGATGCAAGAGATGACGAGGATCAATAGGGAACATGAGATCCTTGTCCAAGAACGGTCAACAGCAGCAGCAAAAGATGCAGCAACTATTGCATTCTTGCAGAAGTTGTCTGGCCAGCAAAATCCCACACAACCAGCTGCAGGTGGCAATTTCCTCCAACCACTACCACCGCCACCACCACAAGTATCACAAGTAGAGCCACAACATCATCATCAACAGCAACAGCCACATGCACCACCATTGGTGGCAAACAACAATTTTGAAATCCAGAGAATGAATAATGGTCATAGTGTTACTACTACTACTGCTACTACTTCAATGAGCTCTTCTTCTAGGTGGCCAAAGGCAGAAGTTCATGCTCTGATAAGGCTGAGGACAAGTCTTGAAGCTAAGTATGAGGAGAATGGACCAAAAGCTCCTTTGTGGGAGGAAATATCGGCTGGGATGCAGAGGCTTGGGTACAACCGGAGTGCAAAGAGGTGCAAGGAGAAATGGGAGAACATCAACAAGTACTTCAAGAAAGTGAAGGAAAGCAACAAGCAAAGGCGTGAGAATAGTAAGACTTGTCCCTATTATCACGAGCTTGAAGCTATATACCAGAACCGCTTTGGCACTTGTTCACTCCTTAATTTGAAGCCAAATGAGATGATGGTACCATTGATGGTGCAACCGGAGCAGCAATGGAGGCCTCCACCTCAATATGAACAGCAGTCATTGGAAGAGGGTATGGCAAAGGAGAATAATGCAAGTCAATACCAAGAAAAAGAAGTAGAAGAAGATGATGATGATGAAGATGTTGAAGAAGAAGATGGAGATAGTGAGGAAGATGAAGGAGCTAGCCGTTATGAGATTGCGACAAATAAACTTTCATCAGTGAACACCGTTGAATGAGACAAGATAAGGAAGTTTCTGAATGGAGATTGGGAGAATAATCTTTCAATTTTTATTTTTCTTTTTGGGATTATAAGATGTTGCTGAAAAAAAATTTGGTCATAGCATATTCTTGACACTAAAGGAATACCACAAATTAAAGATAAAGCTTCATCCACATCACTTTCTTTCACATCTGCACACAACTATATTATATTGCAGAATTAAAATGTAAGTATTTAAAAAATAAGATAATATTAATTATAATTAAATAATAAAACTTAAAAAATGTGATATGATATGCATATAAGTCTATGTATCTAGCATTACTCTATTACAAACACCTGCACTAGAAAATTCAATTCTTTAAACATGACGACCCATATAAAAGCATGGGCATATATATATATATATATATATATATATATATATATATATATATATATATATATATATATATATATATATATATATCTGTGGCAGTGGCTGCACATAACATGACCCTATCTGAGAGACTTTTCTGAGCATGGGCCAGCTTAAAAGGTGATGATTGGGGTTGTGGGTCAGATTCCGGCCGCCATGAACTGGATTCAGAGATTTAAGACAAAGAACAGTCACATGGGCCAGCAAAGCAGTTCTATAGTGGGAGTGTGCATGTTTCAGGCTGATAAATTATTTGTAAGAGAAATGAAAGTTGCACATTTTTTTTATACTTTTTGTTACACTTTTACTTGTTTTGATTGCAAAAAAAAGAAAAAGAAAAGAGTATGAATTGAAAAGTATATTTGTCTTATTTTATCACAAAATAAAAAAATAATGCGAAAAGGATGTTATAAAAATTGTGTCAAAATATCATTCTTGTGTTTGTAAAGTGTAAATGGAGATGATGACAGAGAGAGAGAGAGAGAAAGAGGTCCCAAGGGATAATAAAATAATATATAAGGCACATGCAAGCTAGTCTTGTAATTTTCCTATAGTTCATTAGGGGGTTGTGGTGGTGGTGGAGCTCTCACAGATCCACTCTGTTGTACGTTCAATTTTTCTTGGAAGTTTTAGTTGTGTGTGAGATTGTTTTTGACTAGGAAGACTTTGCTAATTCTCCACAATGAATTCATAATCCACAAGATTTCTGAAGAGGGATGTCAGCACTTGCAGACGAGTGCAATTGCTGTAATAGACAGCGATTGTCAATGCTTATTGTAATAGAGGGAAGAGAAATGTTTTTTTTGTTAGGAGAAAACAGTTATTTATACATTAAAATAATTATATCATTGTTTACATATTATGTGTTTAGGAAATAAAAAATAAAAAGATTATGTGTTAGAATGTGTATTTTACTAATTTTATTATCCAAAAAAATAATTCAAAAATTATGTACAAAATAATGTATAAATATTATTACTTAAGAGAAATCGATGAGTTTCTTGAAAAGGAAGTAGCTCAGCAGTAACAGAAAATAGTAAAAAAGAAAATTATGATATACGTGAAAATTTATGTAATTTTTAGGTTATGTAATATATATATATATATATATATATATATATATATATATATATATATATATATATATATATATATATATATATATATATATTGTCCGTTCTTCGTAGCTACTTGCCACAAAATGACAACTTTAAAAGAGCCACCATCTGCCAGGTCCACCACCATGACGAACCCTGTATATGCACAAAATTATGCCATTTTCATTACAATATTCTATGTTCATCTTTGTTGTTGACTCTTGTACACATCAATTATATATATTGCTGTTCTCTAGGTCAACAAGTTCATTATTCATCACTGATGGGGAGGTTGAAAATGTTGATCACTAATACACAATGAATGAACAGAAAATAAGTAAATCATTAGAAGTGGGTTAGTAGTGAGGGATAATTTATCAAGAGTAGATTAGTATTGAGGTACTTGATGAATAGTTTGTACAAGATCATAAGTTTAAATTTCATTATCATCACTATACCATAAAAAAATGAATGAACATATATAAAATAAGTAAATAGTATTTGATGTTTCTATTTTTAACAAGTTAACATAATTTATGTGGTTAAAGGTAATTGACTGCACATCTTTTAAAATGTACTTAGTTTTTTTTTAATTATAAAAGAGGTATATAGAAGACTAAAGTTTAAATTTTAGAAAAATAATTATTAAAAAAAATCTCTTAGTTGTGACAGCATTTAAATGAATATACCAATATCTGAAAAAATAACCTAATTAAAGAATAAATAAAAGAGGAATGAAGTTTTGGTGAGGGAAAGAAAACTAAAGACAAAACGGTTGAAGTAAAATTGATCTTCAAATCAAACATTTCTCAAAAACATTGATGCCACTTGGTGTCGTGCTTGGGTTTGAGTTAATTCCAACTCTCTAATATTGCTTCCAGGTACATTTTTTTGTCTTCTTGCTCATGTATTCGCTCTCTTGGATATAATTCTTGTTAGAAACCATAGAGACATCGACAGACAGAGAAGATTTATTGTATTTCTAAATGTGTGTTGTACATGGGTGTTTGTATCTATTTATACATATTTAGGATTGAATAATACAATTAAATACAATTGATGTAATTCTGATATAATTTTTAAATTTACTCTTAAATGAGTGTAAAGGGGATTAACTTGAGTTTGGAAAGTAGAGCATGAAACTAACTTAAATGATAAGTTTTGGTGAACAAATCAACAGACTAATCAAGAGTCTCAATGAAAATGAGACGAAGAGTACCACAAATAATGTGTTGGTAAATAAAGTGATAATCAATCTCAATGTTTTTGTTGTGCTTGTGAAAGATATCATTATGTGCAATTTGAATAGTGTTTCAATTATTACAATAAAGAGCAATAGGTGAAGGCTATGAAATGCCCAAAGTCTTCAAGTAGCCAACAAATTCAAAGTATTTCATAAGTGGTATCAGCTAGGGCACAATATTATGCTTCGGTATTAGAACGAGCAACCAAAGTTTGTTTCTTGATACACCAAGAAATAAGAGAATCACAAAGGAAGATATAGTAACCAATAGTTGAGCGATGATAAGTGGGGTCACTGATAGTTGCCGAGACTATCAAATTATTCAATTTATAAACCGATTCACCAAAATACTTGTAATGTAAGGTATAACCGGGTTGAGTCCTTGGATTACTTTAATTAGACAATCAAATTAAGAGATTAACAGAGGAAATAATTGCAAAATTAATTAACAGAAAGTAATTAAAAATTGTAAATAAAATTAAGTAAACAACTAATCCAAGGAAAACAACTAATTTTGAGTTTAATTCATCCTTGATCACTAAGAATTCATTCAATGTCTAACCAAGTTCTTGACCTTAGATCACATCAAGAAGCCTTAAGATGATTAATGATTTCTCTACTAGATAAGTATCCATAATTTAATTAATCAAGGTTAAATGAATTAAGTACCCATCTAATCTTAAATTAACTTAAAACTCAGAATTTAACTAAGCTAAACAATCCTTCAAACATCTTCGATGCATTCATTTTTTAGTCTCTATAATCCTTATTAAATACGTAGTAATTATGCATTTATCACATCAACATCCAAATCAAATTAAGCATTTTAATTCATATTTAACAAAATCAAAAAGGTAAAAAAGAAACTTGATTAACAAGTAAAAGAGAAATTCAATTAACAAGTAAAGAGAAACTTGATTAACAATTAAATATAAAATAATCAAAATAAGATCTCAGAATTAAATATCAAGATTGTCAATCCCTATGATTGACTAAAAATGGCCTAGCCCTCCATAGTTGGAAGGAAAGAAAAACAGAAGAGAAAGAAAACTAGAGAGAAAGGAGAGGAAGAGAGATGAAGAGAGAAAGTGTAAGCAAGAACGGTTAAGAGAAAATTAGGGTTGGATTTGTGGTTGCTGCTGATGCTTAAATAACTGTCTCTAAAATTAAAAATCCAAATTTACTGTTAGCTTATGATTAATTATATTCCTCTTAACTTTAATTGGACACCTAATTTACCTAATTTGAGCTTAGGATGAAAGAATTATGTCCAAAATATTCTTAAAGCCTCTCTAGACTTGTCAGCCGACTTCAAAAGGCAAAAACACCATCAAAACATCATAGTTTTGATAAATAATCTCATAAGAATTTAAGATATGTGTCGCAGCTTTCCAATGACACTAATTTCAGCTCTATATGACTCCTACAACCCAAGTTATGGCCCGATCCTTGCTCATTGTCCAGGTTCCAGTGACAACATATCTATTCTGATTTCCAGGCTCAATCTGACCCATTAGACATCCAATACATCCTTCGAACTCTTCATCAAAGTTGTAAAGTTTTCTCTCAAATTTCTTACAAGGTATAATTCATAATTTTTAGATGTCTAACTAGAACTCAAGTTATGCAAAAAATACAAAAATAATGTAAAATTTTCAATAATGCTGAAAAATATAATTAAGCTCAATTTGAACCTAAACTTATAAAATATGCCCAAGATCAAGTAATTAAGCACATAAGAGGTCTAAGAGACTAAATATGAGGGTTAACTAATGTATAAAAATTATTTTTATCTATCACCACCCAATCAACATCTGAATAAGTGCGTAGAAACCAAAGGAAAGTCAATTGAGAAATGAGGACTATGAAATAGTGTACCCTTGATGTATTGGATAATCTGAAGAACAACAACATAGTGGGTGGTACGCAGTGCAGCCATGGACTAACTTACCAAATGAACAACATAGGAGATATTAGGTCGAGTAACTATAAGATAGACCAGGCTACTGACTTACTAGTGGTGTAAGGTCGGGACTCAGGTCATCTAGCAAAGTGCCATCCAATAGAGTTAATCGAGCATTTGGTTCAAGTGGAGTATGCTTAGTTTTGATGTCTGTAAGTCCAACCCAAGAAATGAGATTCGAAGCATACTTAACTTGAGATAGGAATAGGTCATCACTGAAAGAAAGTACCTCAAGCCCTAAGAAATAACTTAAAGATCCAAGATTTTTCATATAAAAAATTTGACTCAAGAACTATTTAAGTACAACAATACCAATAGAGTTATCACTAGTAATAATCATATCATCAACATAGAAGAGCAACATAATAGTACATTGATCAGTCTTGCAAATAAAGAGAGCATATTCATGAGCACTAGAGAAAAATTCAAGCTGATTGACAATGCTACTATAGAATTTGGTAAACCATGCTTAGGATGCTTGTTTGAGGCTATATAAAGTCCTCCGAAGATGACAAACCTTGTTTGCTTGACAAGTGTAGCCAGAGGGTGGACGCATATAAACTTTTTCTTCCAAATCACCATTGAGAAAGACATTTTTCACATCCTTCTGATTAAGGATCCATTTTTGTGTGGCTACAATGACAAGAAGAGTGCAAACTAAAGTGATGCGAACAAAATGTGCAAAGGTTTCTTCATAATCAATATTATACTCTTGAGTAAATCACTTAGCAACTAAGCAAGCTTTGTAATGCTCAATAGAACTATCAAAACAAGTCTTGATCTTATACACCCATCTGCATCCTACAAGTGTCTAGCTTGTCAAAATGATCAACAAAGTCTCAAGTATTAGTATTGTCCAAAACTTTTAATTTTTCCCACATAGTTTGTTGTAATGAGGATCAGTGGAGGCTTTTCGATAGGATTAATGTTCATGAAAGTGAATCATGGTAGAAAAAAATGATAATAACAAATATATACAGGTTGAGTTCTTAATCTAGTTAGGCACACAGAAGGAGGAGAAGGTGCAAGCTCAGGTGTGCAGGATCAACGTATGGAACTGCCTCATCAAGTGTGGTTGGAATATCATAAGTATCTGTAAGCTCACTAAAAGAACATGCATCTGTTTCACTAGAAAAAAAAAAGGATCAACAGAGGGGTTAGTAAAGAGATGAGTCAAAGTAGAAGGGATGAACTTGAACTTAGACAAAGGAGAGAATATGATGTGTTCCAAAAAGATGACGTGACGAGAGATATAGATGCGTTGAGAGATGAGATCCCAACAATATGAATATTTGTGTTCTGTTTCATATCCAAGAGAGCAACAAAGGCGAGCACAAAGCTTGAGTTTAGTGTAAAAGTGTGCTAGTTGTGGAGAGATCTCAAAGAGGAATGAACAATTCCCGTGGATGTAGTAGTCAATGATAAAAGTCTACAAAAAGATACTACTATAGCATAAGGTGCCAATATGAAGAGAAATTAATGGCACATCGTCTTGTTGTCCAAGTTGAGAGAATACTTAAAAGTCTAAAACTACTAAAGGAGAATGTGAAGGCTGATCTCATGTTGTTGAATCCTTAAATTATGAAGATTTGCTTTAAGAAGAGAGTATTGATAATGAACATATTGGAAATTGTTCTAGTATAGCGAGAAAAATTCCTTGCTAGTCTCTCATTCTCGTATTGCTAATAATGATTATACTAGAAATCGTTTTATAATTACTTTAAAAATATTCAACGAGAGAATAATTCCTTGCTAGTTGGTTTGGCTAATAAAAATTCCGTAACTAGCATGTCACTGTTTACCTGCTAAAATTCCCCCTTTCATTTTGATATAAACATTTTTCTATAGCTAATTAGTCATGGTAAATTTCTGTGATTAATCCTCATAATTCTTGTAGTGTATCATCCATAGATGTGGTGCCAATTAAAATGCTTGGTGTCCTTGTTCTCAAACAATCAAGTGTTTGATTGACAAAATAAGTCCAACTAGTCCAAGATAATTGTTAGGCTAAAGCAAAACAACTTCAAAAGTTGTCACCATCCAAAATCTCAACATGGTGACGTGGGGTGGTATGCATAAAATACACTAAGAGCAAATGCATTATATTGCCAAGTAATATAGGACTTGAGTCCTAGTTATCGATCCCACGGGGAATAAGTGGTAATTACTAGATTCGTAAAACTCATAGTTATCCAAACAATAAAACGTGTATGAAATTCAAAATAAAATTAGAAAACAAATAAGAAGAATAATAGACAATCAAACATGCAGAGATAAATCAATAAGAGGGAAACTAGGGTGCAAGGTTCACTTGAATTTAATTAATCAGGTTTTCACTTATTTATGATGTAAGGTAATTCTTTTGCCAATATTCTTTTATTTGCTATTGAATCCCAATGGTCATGGATGAAACAATATTTTATTCCTAATTTAATTCACATATTTAGTCATTTAGTTGAATTAATCAAGAATGTATTAAGCTTCAATTCAAGAAATGAACTAACATACCGTCAATTTCATTGGTAGGATAAATTGTTGTTTGGTCATTCATCAATCTAATCATAGGCTTATCATATAGATCCACTCATTGAATGCAGATGGTCACCAGTCAAATAATGAATTAATACATGTCAAAAGTGATCAAGTTATGACATGAATGCAAGTAATATGATAGACTCTAAAAGAAATTACCTTAATCAAATTGGAAATCACACCCAAATAATTAGGAAAACAATATGAATTCCCCATAGCCCTAGTTATGGGTTTAGCTACTCATATTCAATACAAACAATCTCATATCAAGGTACAAATCCATGGATAGAAAACCCAAAGAAAAGGAAAAACTAGAGGGAAAGAGAAATCAAAATCCCTTTTATGATGATTATGATCTTTAAGCCTTCAAGAATTGAATCCTCCCTTCGAAACTGTCCTCCACGAATTCGTGGCAATTATCTCTTCTAATCTGCCTCCCAAAGTCTGTCGTCACAAAGATCTCCTTCAAGTTTGAGGGGTTGCTTCTATTTATATTGATTTGGGGTGAAAAACTCTCTTTTTCACGTCAGAATGGGACACACGACAGTGTCTCCCTTCGACACGGCCATGTGACAAAGATTTGCGTAACTCACATTGTAAGTGAGACATAGCCGTGTCTCCAAGCCAGAAGCTTCAATCCATTAAGACAGGGCTGTGTCCCTTGAGTTGTACTTCACGTTAGATGAAACACAACCGTGTAACCAAGAGACGCGATCGTGTCTCCTAGTCAGAAGCTATCTTCAAGTTAGACAGAGTCATGTCTAACTCCTTAATCGCTTTTGAGTTGACACAGGGCCCTGTCTAAGACAAAATGATCCTCTTTTGCCTTGGAAACATGATATATTTGTTTGATTTCACTCCAAATGTGTTGAATCTCTTTTAAACTGCAAAAACGAAGACAATGATAAGGATCGATCTTGAATTTATCAATAAATATGATCAAATCACTACAAATTATTTAGTATAAGACTATAAAATATAAGCTTATCAACCCCCCACATTTGAACTTTGTTTGTCCTCAAGCAAAGAAAATGAATTAAAAACAAGATTAAGCTCTACATCTAGAAACATGAATTAAGGAAAATTTCAAAGTTAAAATTCTCAAATTCAGCAATCAAATTCAATCCAAAAAGATCATTTAGCACTTAAAACAACTAGATGCTTGAATCTAACTTGCAACTTTTCTCTTTACCAACATATGAGATCACCAGTCTTTCCATCGCTCAAGTGTTTAGGATAAAGAGATCACTCAAATTTCTCTTAAAAAAATACAATACCATAGACTTGGTTATCAATCTCATCTCCACTTTGAAATTCACATACAACACAAGAATCAAAAGGACTTCCATTGGTTGTAACGGGGCCAAGGGTATAAGGAAAGGTAAGATAAATGAGGTTAAAGAATGGTTATGGATAAATCAGTGCAAAGCAGAATCAAGTTAACAATATGACAAGTAGAGCATAATGGCACAAAGAAATAATAAATTTTCACTTTCAACCTAGAATTCTCATGATTCTTCACCAACAACTTTTTCTTTCTTTTTCCCTTTCCATTTTTCTTTTCTTTTCTTTGTCTCCTTTTTTTTTATATATATATCAACCCTTGAAGACAAAAACAACCTTTCAAGACTTTTCAATCAATGCATTAGATGCTCCAAAGAATTCAACTTGATTATTTTCATTGGGTATTCAAAGAAATCAATTTCAGGCTCAAATGAGGCAACTAAGGGGTTATTTTTCAATGTAACTCTAGAAGTCAAGGAAGAATTAAGCCTAATTGCCTCAATTATATTCAAGTCTGTATGTAAATCATTAAAGTTTGACAAGATATTAAAGCAAGTTCTAATGCACATCAATCAAGAGAAAACTCACTCTAGAAGAAAAATAAGATTTTCTTATTAAGAAACCAATCATTAAAGCTCAAAACTCACTTTCTAACGAAGTTGATAAAGAAAACAAAAGCAAGCAGACATGGCTAATTTTTAAGTAAGATGATAAATTTCACTTCACTAAATTGAACAAGATTGCTTCATACAAAATTAGCTCATGATCAATGAATTCCCCCTTCAAACATATTTCTATAAGCTCAGAATAAATCAAGAAATCAACACACAATTCCTGCTTAATGACCAGCATTACTAAAGTGTTCATTAGTTATGCAATTTTTTTTTATGAGTACCCCACACACACACTTAAGATAAACATTGTCCTCAATGCGGAATAACAAGGAATAAATGGAGTAAAGCAAAGAGCAACACAACCTGATGAAAAGTGAAACAGTGTCAGGCAAAGGAAAAGCACAAGAGTCATTACCGCAACAGAATCTGAAAAATCCCTAAACACATAAGTAGCATCTAAAAGAAAAACAAAAATAATAAAAATAATTAAAATAAGATAAATAAAGAAGAAGCACAGGTTGCCTCCTGTGAAGCACTTAACATCGTTAGCTCAACGTTGCCTTTTTTTAGGTAAATCAAGGTGGTTTAAAACAAGAGAAATAAGATGATGCCTTCTTCATTTCAAAGTAGTGTTTCCTCGCTTCGTCAATGGCCTTGAGAATGCTTCCAACAGCATCTTGAACTTGATAAAAGCTTAGTTGTCCTCATTACGCCTTGGCTTCGCTAGGCCATGGTGGGTTCGATCAATCAACAAATGAAGGACCAATTAGTAATGGAGCATGGATCATAGGAGGACTTTTCTCTAGTTCAAAAACTTGGGTTTTAGGAAGGTCAACATCTACATTGCATGATGGTGGAGGGTCTTTGATAACTAAGGCTTCCTACTTCTTAGTTAGAACAATATTGATAGGGGCATGTAGATTTAACATTGGGGAAGATTTAGCCTCCCTAAGGATATTGATGGTCACATTATCTCCATCTATTCTCAAAATGAGCTCATCCCGAGGTAAATCAATCATAGCTCCTGAAGTGGCCAAAACCATTCTTCCAAGAATGAGAGGAATATCAGCGTCCTCTTCTATATCCAACACTATAAAATTAACTGGGAAAATGAATTTGTCCACCTTCACCAAAACATCTTCCACTACACCGCGAGTGTAAGTAATGGATCTATTAGCCAACTGTAATGAAATGTTAGTGAGCTTTGATTCCTGCATTTCTAATTTCTTAAACACAGAGAAATGCATCAAATTAATACCAGCACTCAAGTCACATAATGCCTTCTCAAAATAAGAAGTACCAATAGAGTAAAGAATAGTAAAACTCCCTGGATCCTTTAATTTTGAGTTTAACTTCTTTGAGAGAATAGCGGAGCACTCCTCATTTAGACATATCGTCTCAAAGTTCTCAAGCTTACATTTATTTGTAAGTATTTCCTTCAACAATTTAGCATACTTGGACATTTGAGAGATGACTTCAACAAACAGAATGTTAATTTGCAACTTCTTGAAAATCTCTAAGAATTTAGCAAATTGTTGGTCTGGCTGATTATTATTGAGCCTCTGAGGGAATGGGATCTTGACATATGGTGATGGTTCATATACTGTGCTCTGCTCACGATCCTTCTTCGCTCTGCACTACTTTGGTTTTTTCTTCTCAACCTCTTTCTTTTTATTGTCATCTTGAATTGAGACATCTTCTGTAAGAGCATCATATTTTTGTATCTCAATTCCAGATGAGTTAGGTGCTTCATTCATCTGTTCGTCCAGAGTCTTACCACTTCTCAGGGTAATTGCATTACAATTTTCCTTTGGATAAGTCTCAATAGTACTAGGCAATGTCCCTGGTGCCTTTGCTATCATCAAAGTAGCCAACTGACTAATATGAGTCTCTATGCTCTTCATCCGGGCCTTTGAACTCTGCATGTATTTCATAACAAAGGTTTCAAAATTCTGCCTCTCTTCAAGTGCTTGGAAACCTGGAGGTGGTTATGGTGCTCTCTGCTGAGTCTGCTGATTGCCCTGTTGATTTTTCCATTTGAAATTTGGGTGGTCCTTCAAACCGGAATTGTACGTATTGGCATATGGATTATACTGTTGTCGGTTGGAATTACCAACAAAATTTGTTGCTTCAGGCTCGGGGGTAAAAAGACTACCAACTTGACATTTTGAACTTGTATGACCCTGTCCTCTACATGCGTCACAAATGATTGGTGGGGTTGCACTGTTTGCTACCATCAAAGTCTCAACCTTCTTTGTTAAATCTTCTAATTGACTCAGAATGGCAGTAGAAGAGTCAATAGCATGCACACCTACTTGTTTCTTAGGAATCTAGCTCTCATTTTGCCATTGATAACTATTCAGCGCCATTTCTTTAATCAGTGCTTGGCTCTCAGTAGGTGTTTTCCTCTATATTGTACCTCCCGCAGTAGTATCAATGAGTGAATGGTTTGTAGGAAATAAACCATTGTAGAAAGTTTGTACCTATTGCCAAACGGGAAATCTATGATGTGGACATCTCCTCAACAATTCCTGAAAACGTTCCCAAGCTTCATAGGCAGTGTCCATGTCAAACTGTAGAAAAGAAGATATGTCATTCCTTAACTTAGTAGATTTAGAGGGAGGAAAATACTTAGCCAAAAATTGTGTCAATTGATCCCATGTAGCAATGGAACCCCTTGGTAGTGACGTTAGCCATTGACTCGCTTTGTATCTAAGAGAAAAAGGAAAGATTCGCAATTGGATAGCATCATCTGTCACCCCATTGTACTTTATAGTACCACACAACTGTAAGAACTTGACCAAATGCTGATATAGATCATCTGAAGGCAATCCACCAAACTGAACAAAATTTTGAATCATAGAAATTAATGTTGGCTTGATCTCAAAGTTGTTAGCCGCCACAGCTGGTCTTATAATACTCCCTCCATATCCTTCAGCACTGGGCATGGAATACTCAAGCATGGTCCGCTCTGCTGGGGTAGCTTGTTCTTCACGATTTCCTTCAACTATTGGTCTCTCCATCCTGTTTTTATCTTCTTTAGTCACAGCTTCAGTGTTTGATTGCTTTCTTAATCTGCGAGCTGTTTTTTAAATTTCTAGATCAAATGTCAAATTAGGAAATTGAGATCGAGTAAGCATAAATAAGAAATATAAACAAAGAGATGAAGTGACAACCAATTTAAAATGAATAAACAAAAATAAAACAAATAAAAAAATAAGAAATAAAATAAAATAAACAAAAATAAATAAACTAAATAAATAAACAAGGGTTGAAGCGATGAACATTTTAAAATAAATAAACAAAAATAAAATAAAATAAGAAGTAAAATAAATAAAATAAAAATAAATAAACAAGAAAAATGACTTAAAATAAAAAAAAAAAAATAAAAATAAAAAATATAAGAAATAAAATAAAAGTTCGTCTAAATTAACTAGAGCTTTTCATCTCTAATATCACCAAATTTATTCCCTGGTAACAACGCCAAAAATTTGGTACGTGTAAAGTACACTAAGAGTAAGTATACTATATTACCAAGTAATATAAGACTTGAGCCTCAATTATCGATCCCACGAGAAATAAGTGATTATTACTAGATTCGTAAAACTCTTAGTTATCCAGACAATAGAAAGTGTATGAAATTCAAAATAAAATTAGAAAACAAATAAGAAGAACAATAGACAATCAAACAATGCAGAGATAAATCAATAAGATGGAAACTAGGGTGCAAGGTTCACTTGAATCCAATTAATCAGGTTTTTATTCATTTATGATGTAAGGTAATTATTTTGCCAATATTATCTTATTTGCTATTGAATCCCAATGGTCATGGATGAAACGATATTCTATTCCTAATTTAATTCACCTATTTGGTCATTTAGTTGAATTAATCAAGAATGCATTAAGCTTCAATTCAAGAGATGAACTAACATACCGTCAATTTCATTAGTAGGATAAATTGATGTTTGGTCATTCACCAATCTGATCCTAGGCTTATAATATAGATCCACTCATTGAATGTGGATGGTCGCCAGTCAAATAATGAATTAACATATGTCAAAAGTGATCAAGTTATGACATGAATGCAAGTAATATGATAGACCCTAAAAGAAATTACCTTAATCAAATTAGAAATCAAACCCAAATAATTATGAAAACAAGATCCCTCATAGCCCTAGTTATGGGTTTAGCTACTCATGTTCAATACAAACAATCTCATATCAAGATACAAATCCATGGAAAGAAAACCCAAAGAAAGGGAAAAATTAGAGGGAAAGAGAAATCAAAACTCCTTTTACGGTGATTATGATCTAAGCCTTCAAGAATTGAATCCTCCCTTCGAAACTATCCTCCAAGAATTCATGGCAATTATCTCTTCTAATTTGTCTCTCAAAGTCTGTTGTCGCAAAGATCTCCCTCAAGTTTGAGGGGTTGCTTCTATTTATATTGATTTCAGGTGAAAAATCATTTTTTTCACTTCAGAATGGGACACACGGCCGTGTAACAAAGATTTGTGTAACTCACACCGTAAGTGAGATACGACCGTGTGACCAGGAGACATGGCCATGTCTCCAAGTCAGAAGCTTCAATCCATTAAAACAGGGTATGTCCCTTGAGCTGTACTTCACGTTGGATGAGACACGACCGTGTGACCAAGAGACACGACCGTGTCTCATAGTCAGAAGCTATCTTTAAGTTAGACAGTGTTGTGTCTAACTCTTAAATCGTTTTTGAGTTGACACAGGACCTTGTTTAAACTAAAATTATCATATTTTGCCTTGAAAACATGATGTCTTCGCTTGATTTTACTCCAAATGTGTTTAATTTCTTTTAAACTACAAAAACAAAGATAATAGTAAGGATCTATCTTGAATTCATCAATAAATATGATCAAATCACCACAAATTATTCAGTATAAGATCATAAAATATAAACTTATCATGAGATATCTTATTTTATTAAAATCTCAATCTAATTGGGGAATGTTAATAACATGGTGTTACAGAAATAAATATATATACGTGAACATGCATGTGGTTTTTTTTTTTTAAGATCATTCCAAAAACAGACAGGGCCGGCTTAATTATAGTAGAGGCCTAAAGGTAAATACAAAAATGAAGCCTTTTTAGTGACCTTGATTAAAAAATATTAAAGTTTTGTTCTTTTAATCTTTTGTGATTCAATTTTTTTCTAATATTTGTTTCAAAGTATTCTTTAGGGGATATTGAAGTTAAGAAAGCTAAAATATGTCAAAGCAAAGAAAAAAGGAAATATTCAAAAGTGAATATTATAACTTTAAAAAAAATAACTGGTTTTATATATAATAATAAAAAACTACTTAGTGTTCAATAAATACATATTGTGGTTAGTTAATTAAAAATAAGAAAAATGATTAAGAATTACTAGCATTGTGAGAATCGATAAGTCAAAGAAATATATATGTGTAATGCGCTTAATTAGTGAAGTGAGAGAATAATATTATTTTATTAATTATCTTGACTTATTTATGTTTTCAATAAAAATAAGATAAGTAATTGATAATTAATAAATATGTGAAAAATAAAAATAAAAACAAAAATTTGTTAGACAATTAATCTAATAAATGGGAATATGTAAATATTTTATTAATTATTTTATTTTTTATTTTTAATATAATTAATTATATTATCCTAAAATTATAGAACCTTAAAAATTAAAGACTTAAAGTCTTTGCTTTATTTGCTTTATATTTAAGTCAATACTAAAAACGGATTAGGGTGACATCGAATCCATATTATAAATAAGCACGATCTTAAACCGCGATCTTAACCCCTTTTTAGGCTTGGAATGATATGGATATAGACGTAACTCAGATCAAGCACATGTTCTTTTCTTGAGGACACAACACATACGACGCCATCACCCGGATTGCTTTTTTTCTATTTTTAACAAGCAAAAATAAGGTGTTGAAAAATAAAACATGTAATTTTATCTCAGTTTGTACTCTTGTCAATCAAATAAAGGGTGCCCATTCTGGGTCGATGGGCACTGACCACCAATGAAAAAATGGGCTGAATTGATCCAATCAATCCATTAAAGCCCATTTACGTCATTGGGTGAATTTTATTTTAAAAGATGACTTTCTTACATATGTTATTGGATTGTTAGATATGAAACAAGATTTTACCCACCTTAATAACAAGGTCATGAAATTTAGCAATTGCTTTCATACCTAGTTCACAACAGCGCATATATATATATATATATATATATATATATATATATATATATATATATATATATATATATTGGGACTTACACTTATTTTTAACCGTTAGATCTACTTTCATCTAATGATTAAAATTATTTCATTAAAAGTAACCATTAGATGAAAATGGATCTAACGGTTGAAAACGAGTATAAATCAAAAAAGACTTATACTGATATAAGTTGATCTTCCCTCATATATATATATCTTCATTATAAAAATAATCTAATAACACGTCTTTTTCAGCTAAGACGTACTTTATTAAACACAATCCTTGCTTACTTCAGCTAATAACCCATAGATGTATCCCAAAGTCTTGATTAGTTCAAATACCCCATCTCCCAAAAGTCATCACATTCTATTTTATTATTCTTTGAAATACACCCATTACTTGACAAAACCAAGATCTTATGACCAATGAAAAAGATTACTTAGTGACTAATGATAATAACTAAAGTTAATGACAGGGACACTGTGTTTTCTCTAGTTTTATAAAGTGATTATCACATTCTGCCAAAGAGAACCAGGACAGACCTCAGTAGTCAGTTTGGTCCGTTGGTGTAGATCATAGCATAGTTCGACCACAAATATCTGTATAAATTATACCTTAATAGCTCTCAAAGAGCATCCAATTTTGGGCTTGATGCTGCTTCTTTTAATCTTGTCCAATTTGTCGTATGTATATGTGTTTAATGTCAAACAAGTTTTTATTATCTCTTCTTTTAATCAATGCTCTCAAAGGCATGCGCGTGCTTATCAATCTTCGTTTGGTCAATTGTTCCTTATATTAATGAATTAAAATTGCATCATTCTTCAAAAATTGATAGCTTAAATGTATGTAACTAAAAAGTTAATCTACTTCCTTGAAATCAAAGTTTAATGATGCACATCCTTTTCAACCTCTGATTTATCCCAAGTGGCAACATATCAAGTGTTAATTTGGCTTTTTTTTTTTTCCAAAAAGTGATAAATCCCAGAATTTTTGGAGCCACGCCAATTTGACAAAGCTCTTGTGATAGTGAAAGAAAAGAAAATTGTTGAAGCTAAATGTATAGGTATTATTTGGAGCCAGTACATTTGACCTCTAGGTCTTATTTCTCTCTTAGAAAATATCCTCTTCAAATAGCTTGAGATTAATCAATTTAAATGAATGCTATAAGGATACTTTGACACGGTGAATAAGATATATTATAATATTCGGTCTTATAAAATATTTAGTGGACACTTTGAATAATATAAGCTTGTATGAATGATAATTTTTATTTTATTTTATATTTTCCATATAATATTATTTTGCTTAAAGGGTGAAATAATGTTGAAAATAATATAAGAAGCTAAACACTCTCATTTTACCCCGTACATGTTCATCGTTATCAACCCTCTACAACCTAATTAAAATTTGCATTGTTTAGTAAAAATCCTAAATGTAATGTTTTTTGTATATTTTTAGTATATTATGATAATAGTTTAAATGAAGATGAGTACTATAACACTTCTAGCCTTGAGACATAAAAAATGAACTCAACTGTACTTCACGATAAGGAAGATCAATATAATTAATAAGAAATGATTAATTTGTTTTGTTTCCTGTAAATTACCATACCAATGTTTACTTTTTAATTTAGATCGTTACATTATTATATATATATAGAGAGAGATCAATTGATATTAGTATAAAATTTGATATACTTTCTTAACAAATTTCTATAAAATGTAATTTTTATTTATCTGAACTATTAAATTATAACTATATATATGATGTCAATTATTTGTTTCAAATTTTGAAAAAACTAAGCATCAATAAGAACACAATAAAATAGTTCATATTTTATATATTTCAAAATATATATTACATCAATTTTTATGTATATCAATAAAATAATAAATAATTTTGGAGTAATGTACGTGAGCCTTTTTATTAGGTATAATATATGCAAAAAGGACACTATGGTACCTTATTTTTTGTTTTCGATTTGGTCCCACAATTTTTTTTGTCAACTTGGTCTCTTAAATTAAGAATCATTAAATAAAGTTATCTTCGTTAGTGATTCTATTACCACAACTAATAGAACCTTCGTATGTGACACAAACGTGATGATATGACTCTGTTGTGACCATTAAGGGACAAAAATGAAAAAAAAAAAATAAGGGATTAAAGTATCCTTTTTTTCCCAAATATATTTCCTTGCTTTTTCTCCCTCCCCTATTCACCCTACAACCCACATTCAACATCTATCCAAAATTAGAAAGCTTAATCAATCATGAATTGATACACACATCTCCAATCAAATTCTCAAAGATTTGGGATCGAATCCCTAAACACACACATCATTCAACCACCTGAAATAACCAATCAAATTATCAACGAATTATGAATCAAGATTACCACTAACCTACATAACAAACTTGAAACCCAGCACCGTATCAACTCACTCAAACACACTAATTCTTGCAACCCTTGCTTCATCCCCTTCACACCGATATCACATAGTAGCAAAGATTCCACATAAGCTAGCCTCATGCTAAAAACCACTAGTACCAAAGATCCAAATATTCAAGCCATGTTTCTCCTCACCCAAATGAAATAGCCAGCAAACCAAATGGCTATTGTCTCAGGCCCTACCACTCCTTACACCGCTACGAACACAACAAGCCCCACACCCCAAATAAACACCATTGAACTACATAGAATACCCCTTTCATTGCAAACTCACCATGAACAACCATAGACACATCGCCAATAAGTGTTGGAGCCTAGCATGCCTTACATTCATATGGCCAAGTCATCCAACCATGAATCTATTTCCCCTATTTCTATAACCATTGCTTAAAAGGGTACTTTGGTGAAGCAAAGGGTAAAGCCTTATTTTTGTTGGAGGAGGGAGGGAATGTAAGAAAACAAAAGTCCTAATAGCTAAAATCCTTTGGAGAAGGGAGGGAAAGAAAGGATAATATTTCTGAGATAAATAAGAGTAATTTGATCCCTTAACTTATTTTATATTTTCATTTTGGTCTCTTAATGGTCATAGTTGCGCTACATTTATGTGTGCCATATAAGAAAGTTCTGTTAGTTGTGATAATGAAATCGCTAATCAAAATTACTTTGTTAAATAATTCTTAACTTAAGGGACCAAATTTACAAGAAAAAAGAAATTAGAGGATCAAATTAAAAATAAAAAGTAAGTTAAGGGGCTAAAGAACTCTTTTTACCTATAATATATGTAGTCTGAACTTTTAACCCAATAATAACTTTCGTGATAAAATTTTTTAATAAAATATTATTTAATAATGTAAGAATAATTTTTTCTTACGCTAATATCAATTGATTTATACATATCAATTAAATAAAACATGTGACAAAACAATAGACACTAATTATTAAGAATACTTATATCTAAAAAAAAATACCAAAAAACCTCCATATTAATTATTAACAACTTAGTCTTTTAGTTAAGTTTTCAAAGATGGAAGCCACAGAGTAAATCTAACTAATATGACTTACCTTCATTTAAAAAGCATTTTTTCTTGGTATCTCCCATCATACATGAATTTGAATTAATTTATATAATAGGTATGAGAAAGAAACTTGATTTATGCTATCATTCTAGTAGTCCTATACGTTGACACCAACGACCATAGACAGTGGGTGTCCTGCTACCCTGCTGCTTGTAATGAAACCTTTGGCATCACCTCGGTGACCAGTTCCATAAGACTTATTTATAAAACTAACATTCTTTATGGTCTTTCTCTTTCTCAAACAGTAGGTGTTGTTTCATTGCATTCAATTCCCTATATATAGTTATCAAAGTCATATTCTTAAGCAAACAAATAGCTTCTTGAGCTTATACATATTCTTTATGCAAGACTTCTTTTGCATGTTGAGCACATGCTTATTGGGCTAGTTTAGATGGGCTTTTAAAAAATATTTATGTTTAGATATTGTTCAGAACTGAATTATGAGGGTTACCTGAAGAGTTAAGAGATAGTGGATTTCTCTAAGGTGCGACAGTTGTAGTGGTAGAGTGAGAGGGCAGGTACCTGCAAAAGACACTTTGATACTCAAGTTAGTACCTGAGCAAGAAAGGTAGTATGTAATGGAATTAGGGCATACGTTGTCTCTCTTGCTTTATATATTTATATGAGCGTTTTGAGATATGTGGTATCTAAGCATTCAGTGTGTGTCAAATGTTGCTACATATTAGGTATCAGGGCTAGAGCTAAGAAAACAAAGAAGACAGAGAGAAAAGGAGAGAAAACATATTGAGAGAAAACTGAATTCGGTTGAATGATTTTGATTACTTTGTATCAGTACACTTGATTTTCTTTTATAGTATTTAGTTATCAGTTATAACAAAACTGAATTGCAAAGCAGTTGTAACTAACTGTTAACTAACTTTTCTCCCTTACATCCCCCCTCAAACTCAGCAGTGGAGTTTGTTCAACTTTGAGTTTGGATCTAAAAGTCGTGAACAAGGAGCTGGAAACAACCTTTGTGAGTATGTCAGCCACTTGCTCTTGAGCTGGAATGTGGCTGACCTGTAATTTATTTGAAATTACCTGATCACAAACAAAATGCAAATCAAGTTCAAAGTGCTTTGTGCGAGAATGAAGGATGGGATTAGCAGCCAACAATACAACACTGAGATTATCATAAAACACCTTTGGAGGATAAGGCAATGGTATGTGTAGTTTAGACAACAAGGACTGCAGCCAGACAAGTTCAGCAACTAAGGCAGCAAGGCTTCTGTATTCAGCTTTTGTGCTGCTTCGAGATACAACATGTTGTTTTCTGCTGGACTAAGAGATTAAATTCTGACCAAAATAAACACAATAGCCACTTGTGGACTTTCTGTCATCTGATCAGATTCTCAATTAGAGTCACTGAATCCATAGAGAGCTAGCTGAGGTGATTTGTGGAGATGAAGACCATAAGGTGCAGTGCCTTGAAGATATCTCAGTATTCTCTTCATTGCTTTCAAGTGAGAATCCATAGGATTTTACATAAATTGATAGACCTTGTTTACAACATATGAGATCTCTGGCCTTGTCACTATAAGGTACTGCAGGTTGCCCACAATCGACCTATAGAGACTAGGATCAGAGAAGGGAGTGCCTTCTTTTGCAGAAAGTTTGAGGTGAGCAGTCATTGGAGTGGGGAAAGACTTGCAATCAAGCATATCAGCCTTGACCAAGAGATCATGAACATATTTGGACTATGATAAGTGTAGACCCCTAGATTGAGTGTTCTTGACTTCAATTCCAAGAAAATAATGTAAGGTCCCATATCCTTGAGAGCAAAAGTGGAATTCTGTGTGCTAATCAAAGATAATATTTCAGATTTGGAGGAACCAGTGATCAATATGTCATTAACATAGACTTGAATTTAAATGGTGGAGTTAGATAAAAATTTGATGAACAGTGAAGTATCTGACTTGGTAGCAGTGAAGCCAAGATCACATAAAGCAGCAGAAAGTTTGTGGAACTATGCCCGAGGGGCCTGCTTGAGGCCATAAAGGGCTTTATGAAGCCTATAGACTAACTTAGAGTCACCAAGTGTAAATCCTTGAGGCTGCTGCATATAAACCTCATCTTGTAGATCTCCATTTAAAAAAGTATTGTTTTTGTCTAGTTGATGAATAAGCTAATTCTTAGCCAAAGCCAAGGTGAGCACCAGTCTGATAGTGGCTAGTCTTACTACTGGACTAAATGTCTTAATATAATCAAAGCCTGGTCTTTGATTGAAGCCCTTGGCAACTAGTCTTGCCTTATATTTGTCTATGGAGCCATCTGGTTTGTATTTAATTTGAAATACTCATTTGCCTCCAATGGCAACTCTGTTGGGAGGAAGCTCAACTAGAGACCAGGTTTGATTCCTCATAAGTGCATGATACTCATCAGCCATAGCTTGCTGCCATTGTGGTTAACAAAGAGCTTGAGTGACAGAGGTTGGTTCTAAAACAACAGAGAATACCTTTGGTTTATAGATTCCAGCTTTGGCCCTAGTCAACATTGGGTTGACATTGTGAACAAGGGGTTCAGCAGAAGTCTGCTGAGAAAAATCTGGATTAATCTGTGCTATGGTAGGAGACATTTGAGAAGTAACAACCAACTCATTACTAGAATGCAGCTCAGAAAAATGACCAGGCACAAAAGTATTGTGTAGTGCAGTGTTAATACAAAGTTGTCTATTCACAGTTGTGGCACTTTTAGGTAGTATAGGAATAGAAGGGACAGAAACAATAAGTGAGGATATGAAGGAGGAATTTGACAGAAAATGACTCAAGGGTAATTGAAATGGAAAAAGAATTTCATCAAATATGGCAAGTGGAGTAAAGAAAATTTTTCTTGCAGGAGACATACATTTGAACCTTTTGTGAGAAGGAGCAAAACCTAAGAACACACATTGAACAGACCTGTAAGGTCTTGTGAATGGATAACAAGCACAACCAAATACTTTAAAGTTGTAATATGAGGGCTATTTGTGAAATAAAGTTTCAAAAGGAAAGACATTATTGAGCACTGAAGTTGGTAAAGAATTAATAACGGAAACAACATGAAGAAATGCATCACCCCATAATTCAAGAGGAAGGGAAAAAGCTGCAAGTAATGTTAATCCCATTTCAGTAACATGCCTATGCTTCCTCTCCACGCTACCATTCTGTTGGTGCACATAAAGACAAGTTAAACGATGAGAAATTCCATTTGGCACCAAAAATTATGAGAAGACTGAGAACTCTTTTGCATTGTCAGTTTGTAATGCTTTAATTTTGGTTCCCAATTGCAATTCAACCATTTGTTTAAAGTGAATAAAAATATAAAATGCTTGAGACTTAGTATTGAGTAAATAAATCCATGAGTACTTAAAATAAGCATCTACAAACAAAATGTAATATCTAGCACCATTTATTGCATTCATAGAGGCTGGACCCTAAATATCAGTGTACACAAGTTGTAATGGAGTAGTATAAACTGAAGTGGAATCAGAAAATGATTGCTGACGTGACTTTCCCATACAGCATGCTTTACAAACAGTGGACAACTGTGATTTATTAAAGGAAATTAGAAAATTACAAGACTTTAACACTTTAGTCACCACTTGAGTGGAAGGATGACCAAGTCCTGAATGCTACAGAGATAGATCAGCTGAAGTGGATGTAGAAGCAATATTGAAGGAAATAGATGATGATGATTTTGTGACAATGAGTTGTGGAAAAACATATAAGTTATTTCTAAGGGTGCCTTAGAGGAGGATCTCCTTGGTATCTTAAGATTTGACAAAGCATTGATTAGAATGAAACTCAAAAAACACACAATTATATTTGGCAACACTCAATAGATTTTTGGTTATTTTAGGAACATGTAAAAGGTTACTCATAATAAAAGAACTATTGATAGAATTGGAATGAAAATTAGAGTGTCCAGTATATGAAATGGACAAACCTGTACCATTGCCTACAAACACCTTTTCTGAACCATCATATTCTAGTTTGTGTTGTAGATTAGATGGATTTGGTGTGAGATGATGTGTGGCCCCAGAAATCGGGTACCATGCTGAGTCATACAATGTGGAGGGGGTAGCCAACATAACATGCATAGAAGAATTGATATTACTATTAGAAAAGGCCTGATCAGAACCTTGGATAGCCATCATGACATTGATGGAGGGGTTACCATTACCAAGATTTCAAAAATTCTGAGATGATTGAGATCCTGTGAAGCCTTGATCAAACCTATACCAGCAATCTACAACAGTGTGTCCAGTTTTCTTGCAAAGTTGGCACTGTGGTTTGTCTCCAGTAGAAAATCTACTTCCAAATCTTCCAAATCTGCCTCGAAAATTCTGTTGTCCTCTACCATTGAAATAGCTTTTTCCTTGATTCAAATTAAATCCACGTCCTTGATTAAAGTTCTGCCTTTGATTGAAACCACCTTTATAGTTGAAATTACTATCATAACTACTATTATTTTGATTCTTTCTGACCTGAGACTGAACTAAATTTCCTTGAATTGCTCCCAACTTAGTTTTTCTAAATCGCTCAATTCTTTCTTCTTAAGCCATGAGAAGCGCTTCAAGTTCACTTACACTGCAAGATTCACTTCTTGAAGTGATTGCAGTTATAAAGCCTTCATTTCCTCTATTAACCCATCAAGAATTGTTTCAACATATTCAATTTCATCAACTGGAGATCCAATTGATCCCAAAGTATCAACTACTTTCTTAATTGTAAGCAGATAAGAGGTTATATATAGAGGAATCTTTCTTTGTATTACGCAGCTGATTTTTAAGTTACCTTACCTTTGCTCTAATTTGAGATGTAAAGAAGGTTTCTAACTTTTTCCATACTTGAAATGAATACTCATAACCAACCATTCTTGTTGTGAAGGAGTTGCTCATCAAATAAAGCAATCAGGACATCAACAATTGATCCTGCTACTCCCAATTGAGGTAGGCTTCACTGATCTGATTTCTTGCTTCATCTTCTTATGAATTGAATTTGCCTGGAACTGATTCTTTAGTGATATACGAAGAGAGTTTATGACCTTTAATTGTTGCTAATGCTTGTTGCTTCTATGCCAAAAAATTATCTTCATCAAGCTTGATTGATACAAGATTGGAAAAAGAATGCAATACAAACTGACTTGTGGTGTTCATTGTTGCTGTAGAGGAGTCTTGATAAGATGCCATGGATGAACACTGAGCTCTGATACCATATTAGGTATCAGGGCCAGAGCTGAGAAAACAAAGAAAACAAAGAGAAAATGAGAGAAAACGTATTGAGAGAAAATTGAAATTTTGTTCAATGATTTTGATTACTTTGTATCAGTACACTTGATTTCCTTTTATAGTATTTAGTTATCAGTTATAACAAAATTGAATTGCAAAGCAGTTGTAACTAACTACTAACTAACTCATCTCCTTTACACTACATAGGAACGTGGGGGGAGGGGGGGAAGGATAGGATTGTAGGGATAAGGTCATGCAGACCGCTATCCCTTTGTCCTTATTCACCCACTTGAACGGGATATAATCAAGATTTGTTCATGTCGTTACGCCTGATGTGTGGACTGCTTCATGCGCACTGTACGTCCGGGTGCCAGCTTAGCAAGTCGAGTTGCTCCAGCTTTATAGACCTGTAACCCGATCCAGAACAGTTGCCCCTAACTTGGTACTTTAGTAAGACAACAAAGTGTCAAGATATAAATTCATCTAGAGCACATGGCGCACAATAGACAAAAGGATTCGAGTTGTAATATCGACGTCGGATCTCATAGTATTTTTTTCAAAGGGTCGAGGTCCGTGATTTGGGTTAAGTGTTCTAGAACTCCACGTGTCACTTCAATTTCGAACGTTCTGAGTAATATCCTTTTGGTTGCCATTATTTAGTAGTTCACAGCAGTCTGCGCTAATTACTTCGAAACTGTTGCCGTGCATTTATTGGGAATTAAATCATTTTGATGATAATAGCAGTTTCATGCTGCTTCCCAACTGCCCACTGCCCTCGTGACTAATCATAAAAGGGGAAACATTTAAACATGGCTTCAAATGTGCAGCTAGTTCACATTCTTGGGAGCCAATTAGAATGTTTTATTCCCTCTATAAATAGGAAATGTTTGCAGTAGGGTTATCACATGTTTCTTTCATTCTCCAGTTGCGCTTGAGAGTGAATTTTTCCTAGAGAATGGTTCTTTTTTTGCTTCTCGTGGGTGCGTGGAGGGTCGTTTCCCCTTCAAAGACCATCTTCCTTTGTTTTCCTAAATTCTTAAATATGTTTGCCTTTTCCCTCGCATATTCTCTTGGTGGAGGCCTTTCTTTCCAAGCATAATGGTTTGGTGAAGGCCAAGTAGTTGCTCCACGTGGCTCGATCAACGCACCTCCGGATGACAGAAGCCTTTTTTTTTCCAGCTTATGCAGGAGTGGACAAATTTCCTACTCTTATTGGGTGAGTTCATGGCTTCTATTGTAATTCCTGTGAGGCGTGGAGAGGTTTCACTGATGTCCCTCTTCTACTTCCACACTTTGGGTGCACGAGTGTGCAGTTGGATGTGCAGGAGCATCTTGGAGTGAAGTAATCTCCTCATGTTGGTTGAGGGGGAAGATACGAGTACATATTAGGAAACCGTTAAGGTGGTTGTGGTCGGTACCTGATCGTCATCGTCTTTCTAGGCTACCTTCTTGGCTTCTCTCTAATGGGCATTCTTGGTCAAGTATAGCTCGTAAGTTCTCTTTGTAAAGTAGATGATATATGAAATGTGAATAATGAAAAATTATTTTTTTTAATATTCACTCTGTGTCTTGATCATGGTGGATCTTTATTTCATTTTCAAGTTTTCGAGATGGGTCTAAAGCCAAATCTCCGAATTTATTATGATGAACGCTCGCTTTGCCTGGCCGAGATAAGTCCAAAGCTTGATCTTGGAGGTGAGGTTCGTTGAATTGGATGAACAATAGCTTTGTCAGCCATGATAAGTCCAAAGCTCAAATATTGGTGATTGGGTTCGTTTAATTGGACAAACACGCGTTTTACCTATAACACTCTGAATTTTATTTTTTCTGAATATATATGAATTTTATAATTTTTATGATTTTTGTGAATTTTTTTGAATTTTTGATTATTTTAATATTATTTTGAGCTATATGTGGGCCTGAGGAGGGCCTACAAAAATAAAAAATTTTCAAGGCTGAAAAATTTTGGATTGTTGATTCAGGGCCGGTGGAGCTTACTAAACCCGAAAATCGGAAACAATTTTTGAAATTTCATTTTACAGTAATTTTGTTCTGTTTTATTATTCATTGGACTATGCTATTATTCATTGGGTAAATCTATTATCCATTAGACAATAGACACTGATTTTATAAGTAGTAGCTATTATCTATTGTTTCAAGTATACCAAAAAATATCTTCTTGCTACCTAGTCATCCAAATGACTCACCTACATGTCACTTTCTATGACTCACCCATTGGTGACTCACCTAGTGACTAGTTACTATAACTCACACCATGTGAGTCACATTTGTGACTCACCCACCAAGGAGCTCCACGGCCAAGTGCTTCTAGGAGGAGCCAAAGATGACACTTAGTCATTCAACACATTTCCATCATTTTTCCTATAGCAAAGTTATCAAAATTCTCTCTCATTTTCTCTCCACCAAAGCTCATGGCCAACCCACCATTAACCACCCTCCACTCTTCAATAATTTAAGTTAACCTTACATCTTGCATCCTTATACCATTCTAAGATACTTTGTAGTTGAGATCTTAGCCTAAATCTTCAATCTTCAACCTTGTTCTTCAAGCTCAAGATCAAGGGTTTTTAGGTGAAGTTTTCTATTCTTCATCTTTCTTCTTTTTTTCAAGATTCTAATACCATACTTTGGTTCATGGTCATATTTGATAAACCTTGGATGTTAATATTGTATGTTTTCTTTGTTTTTAAGTTCAACTTGGTGGAGAAAATTTACTTGAAAGAAGCATACTAGGAGCTTTGGAGGATCATCCAAGGTAAGAATGAGATTTACCTTATCAACCAAGTATGGTGGTGAGGAACAAATTTGTGATTGTAAAGTGAAGAATTCATGTGAGGGTTATTCACTTGTTTGTATAAATTTAGTGATTTATGTTTATTTTATTTTATGTGATTTATAACTTTGATAATATGCATGAAATTGTGATAGTGTAAATATGATGATTGAAGTGATATGTTGTATGCTATGATTTATGCTTGAAAGGAAAGAATTTTTTTGTCCCAAAGACCTATAAGGCTCTTGGCCTCTATGCCCCATATGGGTGTTCCAAGTCAAAATTATTTTATGAATGGTGAAGTTAGATAATTAGGAACTAAGGAAATGAATTAATAAATTTTGGTTCCAAAGGCCACATGACTCTCGGCCATGAGACTTGAATAGGGTAATCTAGTGCAAAAATGATTTATTAATGGTAAACCTAGATGATTAGGTGAAAAGAAATTAATGAAAGATTTATAAGATGGAAACAGAAACAAATAAATTTTATCATTTCACAAAGGATGATTTTTGGCCATGGTGTTAAAAAATTAGGAATGAGAAGTAAAGTTGTAATTTAAAGTATTTTTATTAAAAAGGATCTTTAGTAAAGTAGATAAAGAATAATTTATTAAATTAAAATAATACCGATTTTGAGAAAAACATCAGAAAATATTACTTAGAGGTGTTTTAATGTGAAAATGGGAATTTGAAGTTCAAATTATACTTTAAACGTAGAAAGTTTCAAAAATTGAATTTAGAACATAAAAAAATATTTTATACGGCTGAAAAACAATAGAAAAATCTTACGCATTTCAAAAACGTGGATTTTTGAGTTACACGATTTAGATAACGTTTAAATATTTTTATGCGATTGAGAAAACGTTGAAAAATATTTATACGATTTGAAAATGCAACAGAAATGTTACGCGATTGTGAAAACGCGATAAAAGTACCACGCGATTGAGAATACTGGACCCGGAAATATAAAGTAGTGATTTTGCTTGTAATTGGCTTGTTTTATGCATTGAGTCATTTTCATGCATTATACCGCCGGCATCGGTTGAGGCTGTATGTCTAGGAGTTGAATTACACCTAAATGCAGGTGCGAATTACATAGTGTGGTTCACTTGTTGAACTTAGAGGCGTTAGAACGCGAGTATTCCACAAGTAGACAGTAGGTAGCTCCACTAGGCTGTGGTGACCGAACACCGTATCGACGATCTCGACCAGGCACTATTCTATTCACGATTTGGCGTAGACTATCTTGTCTAATACATGATGTGTATATTGATAAGATTATAGCACTTGGTCTGAGGCAGCCGAGATACAGACAGATCTTCTAGATCATTCTCTCTGAAATTCTGTTTAGCTCCATGGTGTAAGAAATTAGTTCATTGTGCATGTGCATAGTCTGTCTACATAACATTGTGATATATTATGTTTGTTAAAGTTAAGAATTATCTGATACTTGATGTCATAACTATATTTATTGTCTTTTGTGTCTAAGTGATATTACTATCTTTACTATTTCTATACTACCATGTTGGTATTGATACAGGTGATCTCACCTCTCTATATGTTATTTCTATATTATATTTATGTTTGGTAAAGACGGTGAGGAAGACGAAGAAGAGCTGCATCCTTTTTGTTTGGGTCGATATACTGAGTCGTTGTGATGGCATCAGGACGCAATCTCTTTACGTACGTGAGGGTGTAATTTCATGGTGGCACCAATGCGTGGAACTTCAATCTAGATATGGAGTGTGTAACGTACCGTGGAGATGTATCTGTGTTTATCAGTAGGACCCAGCAGGAGGTTGTTGATTTTACCTTTAGTGTTCGTGTATCTTTAGAGTTTAACATGCCTATCCGAGATTTCTGGGGTGATATTCATTATACCTCGAGGGAGGACTACGATATTTCATCAGCTGGGACTCTTGTTCGTCCAGTCTCACCTCGTCTGAGGGATTTAACTGGTGAGGAATCTGAGGAGGAGGAGAAGGAGGATCCATCTGAGGACCTTACTCCCTAGGCATGGACTTGGGCTAGTTTACATTTTGTCAAACAGTTTGTATTTATATGTTTCTTTTGAGAACAAATCATATGTATATATCTAGTGTGTAATATTCAGTTTACTATATTTCATGTTCTGTCTAATTCATTGAGTTATGTTATCCGCAAAGGAAAATTTTTACAACTCGTATTATTATATTAATAATAAATGATTTATAACTTGGGTATGGTTTAATAATAATTAGTTGAAAATATGATACCCTACGGTGAGTGTTATATTACTGGCTGAGATAAGTCCAAAACTCGAATATCGATGGTTAGGTTCGTTTAATGCATATGACATGGAAGCCTCTGGGCGTGGGGTCCACGATCCCAGGCTACGGTCGATTACGCTTAACGTATGTAAACTATGATGGGTTTATGGGTTAAGGTCAGGCTATAAGGGTACGGGTGAAAACCCTTGAATACAATGCTTGATCCCGAAAGGTGGTCAAGTAGATTCCACTGTCTGGTCGTTAGGTAAAACTACACTTAACCTTTGTAAGTTATGGTAGGTTTATGGGTTAAAGTTAGGTCACGAGGGTACAGGTGAAAACCCTTGAATACATTGTTTGATCACATAGGGTATTCAAGTGGATTCCTCTGTATGGCCGTCAAGTAAAAATACGCTTAACTTTTATAAACTATAGTAGGTTTATGGGTTAAGGTCAAGCTCAAACGAGTACGGGTGAAAACCCTTGAATACTTTGCTTAACCCTAGAGGGTGTTCAAGTGGATTCATCAGTTTAGTCGTCATATAGAGATGTCAGACTAATTGATTCTTTTGGACCTTGTATTCCTCGGACCTCACCAAGGTACGGTGACCTTGTGGGTTGTGACAGGCCTAAATATCTGTGGACTCGAGGTCACTGCCAAGATACTAGCTGTAGATATTGACAAGCTAGAGTACCCATGGACCTGTGGTCACAGCCGAGGTATTGGCTTCGAGATAAGACATTAGTCATGAAGAAACGCCAATTTACTGATATGCAAAGATATTCATTATACAACAAAAGTAACAATTACAAGGCATTACGTGATTGTGCAGGTTACTTCGTGGTAGCGATTGTTCTCTTGGCCGCTGTCTCGCGATCGCACCCTATCTTGATCACGGGCGTTATCCCGAGGTGAGCGTGGGTCGGGGTTATCATTTCTTGTAGGAGAACTTCTTCTCTTATAGAAATGAGAGTGACTCCAGGGGCTATAGTTCTGTTTTCTATAATGACCCCTCATCTGGTTGTTTAGGCCGTTAGAACATATCGGCCCAAATGACCATCCTAGTTAAAAGACTCAATGGCATCTCAGAGGTTGGTACAATCATTTGTGTTGTGACTGGGACCATCATGTTATTCATAGTGCTTGGATGTGTCTCTCTGCACAAGCTTCTTTAGGGGGGAGGCCTAGGTACATCTCGGAGCTCTATGTTCATAACTTCGTGGTAGATCTAGGCCTGTGGTGCATTGTGGGGTGTATAATTGTCATACTTCCCCTTGAAGGGGGCCTCAGATTCCTCCCTTGTTGATTTGGTTGCTCCCGAACCTCGATTTAGCATTTTCTTTCTCAAGATGCTTATTGGCTCAGACAACGTCTTCGACAATGATATATTTATCGGCACGGGCTCAGAACTCGTCTATGGTCTTCGACTCTTTCTTTGCCAACAAGAAAGAGAACTGTCCCAGACGAAGTCCTTCCCTGATATAGAACAGTTTGAGCCTCTCATCCCAGTCACACACGTTTACGATTTCTTTATTGAACTGAGATATAAAGTCTCAGAGAGACTTTTATTTTCCTTACCTTATCTGGGAGAGACATGAAATGAATTCAGGTTGCACTTTGTTAGTGGTGAAGTACGGCAAAAATCTTAATGATAAGTCTCTTTATTTATCTATGGACCTTGGAAGTAAAGTAGTTAACCATCTCAAGGTAACTTTCTTTAAAGACAAGGGAAAAGTGTGGCACATGAGAAATTCATCTCCTCTAACAAACAAGAGTATGGATACATAAGGGTCCACATGTTCCTGAGGATCTGTGGTCTCATTGTAAGTTTCCATATTGGCAGGATACTTGAAGCGCTTCGGGATCTCATAGGTCATCAGTCTGTCGGAGAAGAGTTGGTTTTACGACTCTGTGTCCCTTACTACATGTGCTTGCTCTCTTGTGTAGACAGGTTTAGGCTGACGGTCGAGATCCATGATCCTGGAGTTCTCCAGTTGACGATCATCACGCTAGTATTGATCTCTTCTGTTTTCATGGTTCCTCACTCGAGAATGGTTCTCTGCTTTGTTGCCTTGGTTAGCAGCCCTCTCTAGGTTATGGATTCTCTCATCTTGACGGTGAATCCGCTCATCCTAGAGTCTAACCAAGGAGAATAGTTCTGCTCAAGACAACTTCTGGTGATCAATCATACCCTGACGGGACTGAACTTCGTTTTTACCTGGTCACTAAGGCATTGCAGCGCCGATATCCTCTGCCTAGCATCCCTAGAAGGTGCTTTCTGAGGGCAAAGGCGTTGCCTCGTTAAAATCCTCATGGAAGGAGGGAGAGATTCTATCTAGTGAAAGAAGTCTCTTGCCCTTCATGTCTGGGTTGCGGGCAGGTTTCGACTGATTCCAAGACCGTTTGATGAGCCGCGAGGTTAGACATTAGGCGACAATTCGAAGAAGGAGGGATACGCGTAGCAGAGGCGCGATTCTGGTTGGTTGATGTTTGTCTCCTTCTTGTGTTCACCGTGGTGATGGTAGTAGGAGGAGTTTTGAAAGTGGTGTTTGGAGTTGAAATTTATCTTTTTCTACAGACAGTGTCAATGTTCAGAATTGGATTCTGAGGGTTACTTGGAGAGGTAAGAGATGGTGAATTCCTCTGAGGTGCGACAATTGTAACGGTGGAGACAGGGGTGGGTACCTACAAAAAGTACTCCGATGCTCAAGTCAGTAGATGCGCAAGGAGGGTATTGTGTAACAGAATTAGGGCATATATTATCTCTCTTACTTACTGTATTTATATTAGTGTTTTAGGGTATTTGGTATCTGAGCATTTAGTGCGTGCCAAATGCTGCTACCTAGAATCATGGGGGACAGGATCGTGGGGATCGGGTCGTGAAAACTATTATCCTTTTGTCCTTATTTGTCCGCTTGTACGGGATATGATCATGATTTGTTCTTGTCGATCGTTTCGCTTGATGTGTGAGCTGCTTCATACGCATTGTACGTCTGAGTGCTAGCTTGACAGGTCGGATTGCTCCAATTTTATAGACCCATAACCTAATATAAAACAGATGTAAAATTAGATAAATATTTCTAATGTTTAAACAGCATGTTTTACATTATAAAAAAGATATATTTTTAGAAGTACACAATTGTAGCTTACAAAAGCATAAATTGTATGTTTTTAATGTTTTGTGTTTTTTTTAAAAAAAAATCGTCCAAACATACTACAGTATAACTAAAATACTTTTAAAAAAATTATTAAAAAAACACATCTAGACAAGCACATTATATAGCATTCGAAATAGGAGAGAATCTTGTTGGTGATTGATCAGAAACAATTATATATAATTTAATTTTGATATATTATAAGTGAAATGTTTATATTCATTTAATTATGTATTATAGAATCATTCAAAGAATTTTCTGTTTTCTTTTTATGTATTTGAAATTATAGTGATGAAATTCTTTTAACAATATATTAACATGTGATTGGTAATGAAGGTTGGATCAACTAGTAGAATCGAACAGCATCTCTCAAATGTCTTAGGTTTGATTCTATTGATAATCCTTTTTTGACAGGTCAATTATTAGTGTGGTTGCTGAGACTTATGACATGTGCTTACCTTATTATTTTAACATCTATTCCTCCTAAACTTTCAATGACCGAAAAATATTCTATGATTATATTTAAAAAATTTAAAAGTAATCCTATATCTAATTTTTTTTAATCTAGTATCAATATAAAAATAATATAATAAGAGGCAACATTTTTCTCTAAACTCTGTTCTCTTTAATTAAGGTGATATTCAATCATAATTTGTTACCCCTGCCAAAATAATTTTACTAAGTCAAATAATAACACATTCCTAAAATATATTATTTAACTATACCACTACAATAAAAAATAAAAAGAAAAAAAAACACACACACACACACAAAACAAAACATACAATCGATGTCAATATGATGGTGGGAGATAGGTAGAACTGTAGAAGGTAGTTCAAAGATTAGAAAAAAAGAAAAAGAATCATTACATGATTTAATTAGATTCTGGACCAACTAAAGTGGATTCCTTTTTATTTGAAAAGTTTCTATTATAAACCCTTTTGAGAAGTTGAATAAAGCAATAAAAAGGACAAGACCACTTTTTCTTATGCTCCTCCAAAAACTATTACGCATAAAATGATGTCAACCGAGTTATTGCGGCTTCGGTCTTAACTAAGGATTAAGCCCCAATTGTTCATGATGCAATTTTATTTTATTTATATAAAAATTCTCAATTGCGTAAAACGTTAGTTTAATGTGTCATTGTCTCTCCTCACAACATAATACCTTCTTTCTTTTCTAAAAAAAAATTTTTTCATCCTGGTAGAGGTAAAATAAAATCATTTTTAGTTCTACACCTAACATCTTCGATTTTTGGGTTAAATTTTTTTTTAAACAAAGATAACATGCAAAAGTATCACAATAATAACTGACATCTCAATCAGGTGGACACTCCAGTCACTACCAATCATTTGCAGCACATCAAAATTTTATAAAAATTAGCAAAGAGAGTACAAGAGAAGGAAACATGGGAGAACATAAACCTGACTCATGAAGGAATCATATAAATTTAAAACTAACCAAACCATTTCTATTTCTGAAGAATTCCTCAGAAATGAATTCGAGGATTGAATTCCACCAAAAGAAACCACTAATAGAAAAACCATAAGAAGCAAGTTTATCTGCACAAGTATTACATTCCCTATAAATATGAGAGAAAACAAAGTTCATGTGCTTATATAACTCTATACAATTATTCCACCTATTTCTAAGCTTCCAAGGAACTAGTTTGTTATTGTTGAAAGCAGAAATCACAAGTTGAGAATCACACTCCAGCCAGAGGAAATGCCAACCTTTTTTAAAAGCTATTTCAATAGCCAAAATTGCACCAATAATCTCAGCCTGAAAAGTATTTTTAATACCAAGATTCACGGAAAAGCACCCAAGAGAAGTAGCACTCTTATCTCTGAAAATCCCACCACAAGCTGCAGGACCAGGATAACCCTTAGCAGTCCCATCAGTATTACATTTTATCATATTGTAAATGGGAGGATTCCAGATGACATGCATAATGCTAGGAGCACAACAAGGGTGACCATCAACCAAAAAAGATTTCATTAACACGAATTCAGAAAATGAAGAGGACATACGGCCAACACTAGTGTTACCAGCTAAAGACACATTAACAATGATTAAATTTATAGCAGTTTGTACAAGGATTTGCTTGTTGTCAAACCTGGCCTTATTCCTGCAATACCATATAGTCCACAATACATTTATGACCACGACTATGACCATATCCTGAACCTGTGAGCTCCAACCTTTGCTACATAAAGAGAGAATAGATAGAATGCAAGAGCAATCAAAACTGGTATTTGTGATATTACCAAACCAATTCTAAATATATTGAGCAAACGGGCAATCAAGAAATAAATGATTAGTAGATTCAGTTGCTTTACCACAAAGACTACAAACAGAAATCACAATGCAACCTCTAGACCAAAGATTCTCATCAGTGGGCATCCTATTATGCATAATTCTCCAAATGATGAAGGACTTAGATGGAGGAATACAACTTTTCCAAATAAGTTTAGTCCAAGGGATAACCAGCCCCACAGGATTAAGAAACAAAAAAGCATCTTTAAAAGTCATTGTTCCAGAATCAGAACTGGACCAAATCAACTTGTCTTCACAGGGTAAAATTGGAATGATAACCTGCTTTATTTCAAATTTAATGATAGGAAAATTAGACAATAGAGAGGCAGGAATAGACCACCTGCCATTAAAAATGAAATCACTCACTTTAGCTTTAAGAGAGCTGTGCAGATCAGGAGGGACACCAATTAAGTCAACAATCGGGCTAGTCAACTATTGATCAGTCCAAAAGTTTATAGTGACACCATTACTAAGTAGCCAGGTAGAATTCGCCCGAATAGAGGGCAAGTTGTATCTTATGCCAGGCCAAATTGATGAAGCAATGTAATAGTTAACAGGGATTTGGTTAGTAAAGGCTCTAGTTCTCAATAAGGAGGCCCATTGATTATTTGAAGAAATCAACTCCCAACCAAGCTTAAACATACCAGCCTTATTAATGGCTTTAATAGATCTGATGCCTAAACCACCTTCCAAAACAGGCCTACAAACTTTGTTCTAGGCCACTGTGACAACTTTCCTGCTATTGATATCCCCTGCCCACACGAAATTTCTAATCCACTTGTCTACAGAATTGATAAGGTTAGCGGGCCAAGCATAAATGTGAAAACTGTAAATCAACATACCAAGAATAATATATTTAACCAACTGGACTTTTCCCATGATGGATAAAAAGGGAACCTTTCCAAGAAGTCAACTTACTCTTGATTTTGTCAGTAATGGGCATTAAATGCAGTCTTCTAGGTTTACCTTTGAACAGGGGAACACCCATGTAAGTGAAAGGGAGACAGCCAGCGGTGAAACCAAGCAAAGTAGAAATAGAATAAATTCTACTTTGAGAAATTGAACCAGAATAGAATTTTGATTTCTTAGTGCTTATCACTTGCCCAGAAGCCTGCTCATAAGCCTTAAAAAGATTCAATAAGTTGACTAAACTCTTTTTAGTAGCTCTATAGAAAATCATAATATCGCCAGCATAAAGAACATGACTAGGCATCCTGAGACGCCTAGGCCCAGTCATTAACTGCAACTGACCTTCATCAACCAATTTACTAATACCTCTACTTAAGACCTCTTCAGCAAGACAGAAAAGAAGAGGGGACAAAGGGCCACCTTGTCTGACCTCTCTCTTCCAATTGAAAAAGCCAACATCATGACCATTGATGGAAATTGAGAGCTTAGCTGAATGTAAGATAAGACTGACCCAGTTACAAAATTTGTCATCAAATCCGAAAGCTTGAAGAACTTGCGGTAAAAAACCCCAATCAATGGTATCAAAAGCCTTTTTAATATCAATCTTCAACGCTAACTGACCACCAAAAGCTTTGTTATCAAGCAAATTAATGGACTTAGAAGCAGTACATATACAATCTGATATCTGCCTACCCTTAATAAAAACCTATTTGATTTTTAGAAATGATATTGGGAGCCACAAAAGCAAGCCTATCAGCCAAAACTTTAGTAATAATCTTAAACTGAAAATTAGCTAAAGCAATAGGTCTATACTGCTCAATTTTCTCAGCACCATGAACTTTTGGAATAAGAGCAACCACATTGGAGTTTAAATTAGGAAGTAACCAACCTTGTCTAAAGAACTGAATGACCGAGTTGAAGACATCTTGAGCAATTATGTCCTGGTAATTATGATAAAAGAAACCACTAAAGCCATCAAGACCAGGGGCACCATTTTTGACCTCCTCCATGAAGGCAAATTTGTAAGCAAGATGTTATCCTGAGCAGACACTAAAGAAGGAATAACATTTTGAACAAGATCATTATATTGACAAACATTATCAGTAGCAAATAAATATTTGTAAAAAGTTAAGATATGGTTTTCGATATCAGATGCCTTTTGAAGAACCTGATCACCATACTTCAGAACAGAGATCTGGTTAGTAACACTCCTGATTTTGGCAGTTTTATGAAAAAAATTAGTATTTCTGTCACCATGAATGTGCCAGCTAATTCTGGATTTTTCCTTCCAAAAGTCTTCTTCATAATTCAAAGCCTACTGCAGCAATAACTATGCATCCTTTTCTTGCACAAACAGATCCTCCGAGTCATCATTACAACTGATCTGCTCCTGAATTTGATCTACGAAGGCCATAGCAGATGTAACTTTTGAGTGAACATCTCCAAAAACACTTCTATTCCAGTCCTTAAATCTGGCTTTGAAATTCTTCAATTTTTGAGCCAGAATATGCATAGGACAACCCAAAACAGGAGTCTGCCACACTTCAGTGATGAGCTTTGTGCAGTCAGGATGCCTAGACCACATTTTCATGAACTTGAAAGAAAATCTAGCTCCCTGTTTTCCTTCTTCATATTAAGCAACAAAGGAAAATGGTCAAACTTGCTGCGGGTAAGAGTGCAGCAATCAACACTACTCCAAAAATTAATCCAATCATCATTACATATGGACAAGTCCAGTCTTTTTTCAGTGTAGTTATTCCTTGTTCTTCCATTGGACCATGTGAATTGAAAGCCTCTAGTAGGAACATGAATAAGCTGAGTTGTATCATACCAAGATCTGAACGCCTCACAAGATAGTCTAGAAAGCAAGTCTTTTCCTCTATACTCATGAGCACCAAAACAACATTGAAATCCCCAATGAAACACCAAGGGGCTTGATGGTCTTGCTGCAAGCAATTCAATTCTGCCCAAAGCTGCCTCCTAGAAATGTAACTAGTAGAAGCATACATAGTAGAAATAAATAACTGTTGACTTTTAACCATGGCAGAAAAGGAAACATGTTGCTTAGAAGAAGCAATAACAGAAAGATGGAAGTTTTCATTACAGAAACACCAAAGATTAGGGAGAAGATGGCTCCTATTGTTTTCAGCAAACAGTTTCAAATTCAGGCTTTTGAAAAACCCAGAAGGAAGCTGCTGAACAGAAATCCAAGGTTTGGAAATGAAGAGAAAATCAGGCTTATGCAAAAAGCAAAGCTTTTTTAAGACTAACCTAGTGTTTAGGTTACCAATACCTCTAACATTCCAGTATAACATCTTCATCATTAAGCAAAGTTATTAGGACCTGCCCTTGAGCGGGCTTGAAAACCTTCAACCTTTTTAATCTGAAAATTTCTTTTCCTCAACCTTTTTAACTGAGATTTAGATAAGACAACAGTGAAACCTGAGTCCATATCTTGATTACTAGTAGATTTATGACCATCAGCGAGATAATTGTTGGTGTTAGCAATCTCTACACTAGCAGAGTCATCACAGGCAGAGTTATGAATAACAGGGAACTCATTTTCTAAGCCATCTTCAACTTTCTCACCCCACAATCTGCCAACCACTCTTAAATCTCTATTCACAACCAGATTAGCAAGAACAACTGGAGTGCCTAAACTATTACCACTAATAGAATCATCAACAAAATTATGAATCTGAGAGTAACTATCAACTACAGTCTTTTCATAATAACCAGACATCCAGATCTGCCTGGAGAGAGATTCTCTTGGGAAGAGTTGGAGACATGAGCAGAACTGTTGATAGCACCTTGGACAGAGGGTGAATCCTTATGAAGAGGATCATTCACAGCAACTTGATCAAAATTAATTTCATTATCTTCCTGAGAGTTAACACCACCGTCAGTGACAAAGTCTTGATTTCTTAGGGATCGTATATCAAGAGCTATCCCAAAAGGGGATTAGAATCACCATCAACATCAATAATAGGTAGATTTCTGATCTTCTTAACTGGCCCGACTTGCACAGGCTCCACTTCAACATTAACCACAGGCACAGTTTCATTAGTTCTCGGATTATCAAGATGGACCGCTTCTGTGACAAAATCAAACTCGTGATTGTCATTGGCTTCCGCCTCCACAACAGCACTACAACCTACTTTATCAGCCAATAATGTTTCTGATATTGGAGCTCCCCTGTTCTTAGTGACGAAATGAACATCAGGTTTCTTAATACCTCCAGCAGCCTGTTTATCCCTCATAATTTCGAAATATTTATTCTGTTCTTGTGCATTCTTGACATTTCTTTTGCAATTGGCCAAAGAATGTCCGATGACCTTACATGAAGGGCAAAAAAATGAAAAACGTTCATATTAGATCCCTAAAAAAAAAAAAGGCAAAACCCTGCCTCTCAACTAGAATTTGATCCCTCAACTGATTAGCAAGGTCAATGTCCACTAAAACTCTTGCATAATGACCAAGAGTCTTATTAATAGTCGCATCATCCAAAGACAATGGAACTCTAATTCCCCTCGCAATAGCAAATATGATCTTAGGTCTCCAGTATTCTTAGGGAAGTTCAAGAATTCTAATCCAACACTGAGTGTTTGTTTGACGCACCAGACAAGGGTTAAAATCTGGAGTCCACGAAAATAAACGCAAGACTCCAAGATCAAGATTCCATGATCCTACAGACCAGACCTTGCGAAGGTCTTCAACAGAAGAGAAAGAGAACTCAAAGAAACCCTTACCTATGGGTACCATCCTCCACTGGCCAAGAGGTTTCCACTGTTTTGTTAGCTTCGTATGCAAATCACTGAATTTGATGGGTGAATCTCCTTTCGAAAGCAGAAGCCACCCATGAAGGTTTTCTTGCAACCTTCAAGACCCGCTTGGTACTCTTCTTTAGGGATCTGAACCGCAAGAGCGTCACCCTTCAAGCAAAGGGTCGGCAGCTGGCTCAAAGAGATATCACAAGCATTGTTTAAGGCTTGAGCGAAAGACTTCTTGTGAGGAGGTTGAGGCGGGAAGAGAGAGACGAGGAAGAGGATCTTGAAGCAAGGAAGCTCCAAGGAACGAACGGCTTGTCGTCAGCCATGGAGGAACCAATCAAAACCCTAGCAGAGCAGATTTCCCCCCCTTCACCCCCAAATGAAAATTTCAGATGAAGAGAGGAAGCGTAGTAGATCGATGGCGGCGTAGCTCAGCTTCAATCGCCGCAGAGCAAATCAAAAACGAAATCAGATCGGGCAGAGCAGTGGTAGTGTCATACCGAAAATGAAGTGACAGAGAGAAAAATCGGAGAGAACAGGGGAGATCGGCCTGCCTCCGTTCGAGTATCAAAATGTTTAACAATTGGATCCTTACTGCTCTTTTAGACTTTAGTAATAATTCTTGTTTATAGTTTGTTTTTGTTCTGCAGGTTATTATTTATGAAATATAAGAATAAAATTATTTTATTTACTTAATCATTTTTTTTGCCAAAAAATGGAAATTGCATTCATAGGACTGGAAAAACATATATATAAGGAGAGTTCGCAAACTTAAACATTGTCATAAAGAAGTGACTTAAACATGTGATTAAAATTATTCCCCTAGCTTTTGAGCCTTCAATGAAAATTAAAATTGAACATCAGAACAATCTTTATTGTTAAACGCACTACCAATATTCTTGCATTTCCATGGACAGTTGGACAACAAAAGTAGTAACGTTAACTGGGAAAGTAGTAATCAAATAGCACCCCAAACACTACCCAAAAGATATGCATGCAATGATGTTTTGCTGGCTGTTCTGGAAAGGGAACAACTTTCATCAGTAGGCTGTATATGTTTATGTTTTATATATATATATATATATATATATATATATATATATATTATATATATATATATATATATATATATAGATGTTGAATTGGGATACAATCTTGCAACGGAAGGTGTGATATTGATGTGGAGGTTCGATCTTTCACCAAATCACCTTTCCCCTTTCCATACCATTTGCACCTCTTATGAAACTTAAAAAGAAAAAAAAGCATTAAGATTTTGTCGTGATCTAAGGATAATATGAATTGAGATAGTTGTACGAATCATATGGGTGACGGTGTAGTGAAAGCGTGCAGCGTCCTCAAGAAAAAAAAAATGTATGTTCGATCCTTAAGCAAGTTTTTGTGAGGAGGATCATATCTATGTCATTCCAAGTCTAAAAGAGAGTTGAAATTTCAGTTCCAGGTTGTGCTCACCTATGACAAAAGCTCACGACACATTGATCCCTTTTTAGAATGAAAATGTACCTAGAAAAAAAAAATAGTTGTACAAGGTCTTCTACTATTGATCATAGAAGTTATAGATGTGTAAGAGGGATAATATAACTATATAAGTATTTTCACTTAACAAGTATTTTATAAAATTGCTTTATTTAATCATATATATAGTATGATAATTTTTTCTTCAAATTTTTAAAAATAAAAATTAATGTAAAAATATAATATAAAGCAACAACTTAACCTTATTTTTAAGGTTAATTTGGATTGTGCTTTTTACGTATCATATATGCTCGAAATTCTATACAACTTAAATTCTTTTTAATAGTCTCCTATATGTTATTTTTAGCCTTTCTCTTCTTCTTTTAAAAATATAATAATGTAAATAAACATAAAAGAATTCCCTTGGTATGCCAAACATATTTTTACTTTGTACACAACTCATTATCAATTATATATATTTTTTAAATTTTTACTATCAGGATAACTTAGATTCAAAAACTAGACTCAACTCTTGTACTGCAAGTCCTTCTATCTTTTAGACCGTAATTAAGATCACCAGGACTATTGCCCTAAATTAATTAGTCTAATTGACCTCTTAAAGTTAATATATGTGGCTTGCAGTTATAACAATGTTACCTACACACAAATCACCACACATTTATATAATTTTTACTTTTTAATTACAGTTGGATTAAACATGTGTGAGAGATAGAAGACTAAGAGATGTGTAACTAGCATTTTTATTTTAGTTTTTTGCTATGTACTTTCCAAACGGCTTTTTAGTATGGCATTTGCCCCCTCACCCTCATAGATTCATAGGATGAATACAAATTGTTTCTAAAATCATTTCCTATACAAACTAAAAGGAAAATCGTTTGAACAGACAGAATTAACCCACCACTTTTTCATTTTCAACTGCTCCTTATATGATCTGATCCAAGAATATATTATCTACCACATATATATATGTAGTTGTTTTCTTTTGTGGCACCCCAGTTGTGGGCTGTCGGTCACCACTGCCCAAAATATCTATTTATATTCCCATACACAAAAGAGTCAACTCTCCATTGGCTCTACTCAGCCTTCAAATATTCCTTCTTACTTGACATCTAATCTGTAAGCATTGTTATGACCACAAGTTAAGCCATATCATTGATTAAGCCTCCAAGAAAAATCATTAATATTGTTCCTGTTCAACTTGCACGTTCGAAACCATTGAAATGGTAGAAATATATGGTCGTTAACTTTTGAAGCCTAGGCCCCAACGTCACATTGATTGCTTTATAGGTCTATGGCAATCAAATATAGAAACAGTAAATTCAATTGACAAGGGAAAAAAATGAAGACATGGAGTGGTGATACTTGATAGTTGATAAAGACACCTAAATTTACTGAAAAGTGGTGCTGCATAATTGAAAGATTTTACTAAGAAAATTTGTTGAGTTCACGTGGAAGGTTTAGCATTTTTAATAATAGAAAGCAGGGTTAGTGGGGCAATATTTACTGCATGAGTTAGGACCCACTTTGTAAAAAGAAAATTGAGGAGGGGCTTGTAATGAGTTTCTTCTGGGAGTGAAGAAACGTGCTTTGGGGTGAGTCGTAAAGCGGCAGAGCAATTTAGAGCATGTGGATCTAATAAGTGGACTCAAATAGCTGGCATGGTAGGAATGTATAAAAATGATAGGCCTGGCGGTAAGGATAGTCATAATAGATTGAAGAGAGTTCTTGTATGCATTCGTCTCAAACTTTGGTGTTTTAAGTCTTTTGCATAAAGAAAGAGGAGAATAAGTGATCATAATTGTCAAAGGCTCGGATAGAATCAGAATCAAATTGAACTATGAAACTTAGACTAATACACTTAAGTAGAAAAAATTACATACTAACTTTAGAGAATTTTTGACCCAATAATTAAAGTTTGATCCAACAAGTGTTATTAAAACGACTAAACTTCCACTTTAATTCTTGAAATTGTATGCACTGGTCACATTCGTCCCTGACATATAGAAAACTCCACTTTAGTCCCGAAAACATCAATCTGTACAATCAGTTTGGTTCTTTAAACTCTGTCAAATTAGTCTCTAATAAAGATCAAACTGACTATACAGATTGATATTTCAGAGAATAAAGTAAAGTTTTTCATATATCAGGGACGAATGTGACCGATGCATATAGTTTTAGGAACTAAAGTGAAAATTTACTCTATTAAAACCAATATTACAAATTCAATTTTTTAGAATGACATAAACTATTGAAAGGAAAATTGTTGATTGCAAGTCAGCATCTTACCTTTGAACATCTCAAGTGAGATTAAAGTCAGATTGAACTATGACGCTTATTTTTTATTATAAAAACTATAAGCCTTAGGTTTAACAATGCTAAGCACCGGATCCAACACAATATGGACTAATTAGTCAACACAATAAGGCAGCCAGCAGCCATTGTCAACGAGTGCATTCTCTACACACGCACTGTCGATGCCACCAGCTAGCCTTTGTCCTCTCCCCCAACACTTAGCTCTAGTTGTGTTAAGCACAGGGCACAAAGCCATATATATTCCCTTCCTATATCGTATTAGGGAATCGGATGATTTCGGCATTGGTTTTACTTTTACCTAATTAAACTGCTGCATAGACTTTAGATGTGCAGTTAGGCCATTTCAGGCTCCAGTCACATAGATTCAATCGGTTTCAACCGATTTAAAAAATTGATTCTATGAGACTTATTTCGGTAAGAGTCCACTACTCTTTGTGAGTCCTCTTCTTTGAGTAGAATAATCACTCAAGGAAAAATTCTAAGGAATTTCACAATTTAGGCATTCAAATCAAATCATTATTTAATATGTATAAAATTATATGAATTATGCTAAAGGAAATTTTGTTGTTTAAACCTATACAGTGCACACAAATTGTGTGTACTGCACCAATTAATATTAAATTATTACATAAATCTTTGTATTACATTAATATTTATACTTTAAAGTGATGATATATTACCTGTTGAATGGTTGACAATACACAGCTATATACACCAGATATACACAAAAAAATCTCTCCTTTAAGAGCTAGACTTGCTTTTATCAATAGGAATCCTATTCAATTAGCGAGCCAGCTCCTGCATATTAATTAATTACTGAAACTATCGCCTGTATTATTTAATTTATAATAATAAGATCATATATAAGGCCTAACTAAAGATATGAACTTGTGTCAGCCTATCATGAACACCCTTAACACAAGTAGTTTAAGGTTTACGAGAAGCAACTATATGCCACTTAAGAATTATTTCTAGGTGTGCACCTGTTAACTTGAATTGTTTTGCAAGTTAATGTTAGAATGATTTCTTCCCATTTCCCGAATGTATGCTTCCATTTACTTCCCTCTAATATCACAGACCAACCAGACATGATTAATTATTAATTACTCAGTGTCTCAGTGGAATCTAAAATCACATAGGTTTTCGTCTGTTTCTCTTGATACATAGTCCATATATAAAATTAGCATAACTGACAACTCAGCTCTCCTTCTACTTATTCTTTTAACTTTCCACCACGTCAAGGATGATTGCCATAACTGACAAAGAAATCAAAGAATAACTGTTGCTCTGAGTAACAAAAGTAATGTACAAAACTAGGAAAAGGGGGCTATGGCACTCAAAAGGAGAAGAAAAAAGATCATACAATGCAGAACACCTACATAATGTCGCCCAAAACACTGTCCAAACGAAATTTCTAATCGCAATATGGGAAAACAAAGAAGAGGAGATAAGGAGACAGAACGAGAAGCTTTTCAGAACTGTGAGCTTCTTCGCTGGCCTCAAGGGACTGGGGAAGTAATCATGCGGTTTGTGAGAGTACGTTGTGATTTGAGAGAAAGAGTAAGCCAAACTGCTGAAGGTAATCGATTTTTTTAAAAAAAAATAAAGAGAAAATCAGAAAAAAATTCGGGTTCTTCGAAGTGACATTGGATAGGGTTTTATGGCAGTGCTTCATAAGTTTTTGTTATCTAGTAGTGATTGATTTTTGGGATTCTGCTGATCCACTTATTTATTTCTGTATTTTACTCTCGCTCTTTGTTAGGATTTTCCTATGAAATCTCTATCTACCTATTTTTGAAAGAAAAATTTAAGTTATGAGCCAATTTATATTTCGGAACAAGGTAAAGACAAATTGTTAGTATATCCATATTCAGTGTTTCACATTTCAATTATTATATAAATTACTTCACAAATTAGTTTTATGCTCATGTATGAGGATTATGATAATGCGATTGAGAATAATAGCATAATTGGTTATATACCTAAGTTTATGGATATTTTTGGACTTGTTATAATTGTTCGTGTGGTATTCCTCGTAGGAACGGCTATTCCTTTGAGGCTTTGAATGTTTCGACTAGTATATTCTATTAGTTTTTTTTTTTTTCAAAAAATATAATCTTTCACTAACAATGAGAAAAGTCATAAAAAAAAATAAAAGTAGAGATAAGAGATGGTGCATCTATCCAAACCTCAACATAATAAAGTCCTAAAGACTAATGGGCAAGTTGATGAGCAACACTTGCTCTCACGCCTTATATACAAGAGAAAGGTACATATGAAAATAACATTTTCAAGTCTTAAGGTCACGTTTGACACAATGTATTTAGTTTGATATGATAAGTTTATACAATATATTATGACTTTATTAATTGTTTGACAAGACAACAATATTGTATAAGCTTATCTAACATATTTCTCTTATATATTAAAATAACGTATAACTTAATTAGGTCTTGGGGTGAGATTATACCTGATTAAGTTTTGATGAATAAACTCATTTTTAACCCTCAACGGATCGAGGAAGAAATGTACCCTCAACTTCATCTTCTTCCTCGCGGTGAGTCGCATCCATGGTCATGTGCATTTCATCTTCTTTGTCTAAGAAGTTGCAACCTAGTAGCCATGGAGGAGGACCTCATATATGCCTTCCTTGCCATATCTCCCCAAACTCAGTAGTCTCGAATATGCCTTTAATGGTGGACAACCCATATAATGATGAACATCGACGGATCGAGAAAGAAAACACCATCTCACCTTGATTTGTAGCATATAAGAGAATCTCGTATCTGTCATTAATGGTGGCGATAAAGCTCCACAAACATGACGACGACTCAAAAACAGATCGATTTCAACACAACCATCACGAAACACGACCCATCTCCTATGAACGACTCTCTTGAACGCGAAACAAAATCGAAGAAGAGCAACCCAAAAAATCCATATTACATCGAGTTTTTAGAGAGCAAAAGCCCCCATCAAATCAGATCTATGGATATTCAATTTGAGAATTAGATTTTTACAAATCCTAAATTCTCAAATTTCAATCAATTTGAAAAAATTTTAAATTTAATCTTATACAATATCGCGTCAAATATTGAATAGTATTAAAATTTTATTAAACCTTATACTATCAAACTTTATACTATCAAGTCTAATACAATCAAACCTTATCTTATTTTGCGTATCAAATAGACCCTAAACGAAAGCATGAAGCTCTAACAAATTTAGGTTACTTTTCAAAAGAGCATGCTATATCCTCTCGTAATCACCTTCAAAGATGACATCTCTAAAACTGAGCTCTGCATCTCTAAAACTGAGCTCTGCTGCTAGAATCATAGTCTCTCTTAATGCCCTCCATGATTAGAGGGAAAGGGGATACAGAGCAAGGCAAGGTTTTGAAGCTATTGCATAGAAACTACAATCAAAACATCTAATTACCGAATTAAGATCCTCTGTAATTTTTTTTTTAAACTGTAGAGGATTTTAGTCATAAATGTATTTTTTTAATAATAAAATATTAAAGACAAAAATCATTTATGAAATATTAACTATTGGATCCTAATTTGTACAAGGTGCAGTTCATTTTCCAACTCCAGGGGATCCACTTCCTCTAACTACCATACCTTTATCGCCTTTACCGGCTTTTGAAAAGATAGCTACATCATCATTCAAAGGTGGAGGGATCCACTTGCTCCAATTTCTTGCTTGAGATAGTGATCTTGAGATCTCAAAAGGCTTCTTATTGGCAGCTTTGTAGCAAGACCCAGAAAGATTTAGCTGCTAATAGTAATCTCACCATGAATTATTTGAATCCTTTCATGCCATATAAACCATAATATGACTACACACCACTACCAGATCTTTGGAAAGATGGAAGAATCTATCATAGATCCAATCCATCAAACTTCCTCTTAAAACAAGTTGAACTTCTTCCACAACTCTGTACAACCCCATACAATTTTAACCTCAGCATTCTATTAGTTAGTATAGGTAACATCTATTAAGGTTGAAAATTTAAGTTAAAAAAATAAAAATGATTGCATATTATTATTATTATTATTATTATTGGTACAATAAAAGTTTATAGTGAGAGAACAATCTTCTCATTCTAAGATCAAGACAAATGACAAACTTTATCAAAAAAATTTAGTGAGATTACAAATCATATATTAAGAGGAGAATCTTGAATTCGAACCCAAGTCATGGTGTTTTCACTAGTGGAGGGTTACAATAGTATAATGCAATCTAATATAACTAATTAAATTTGAATCACATATACTCAATTTTTTTCTCAATGAAATTTGTGTGAGGTTGAACGTCTTATAATAATTTTTACTTTAAGTTTTCGTCTCCTCACATTACTATTACTGTTATTATTACTATTACTATTATTATTATTATTATTATTATTATTATTATTATTATTATTATTATTATTATTATTATTATTAACACGTACAATTTATAGAGTTATTAAAAAATCTTAAAAAATTCAATTTTAAATTATATAATAAAATATTAATGAATTATTTCCATAAAAATATTAATGAAGATTCAAATTTTTTGAAGTGAATGACAATTCAAAATCTTAAATTTTAGATTGTTTTTAATAAATTAAAAACAAAATATTTAACTATGTAATAAGATATTAATGAATTATTTTATAAATGTTATTAATAAATATTTAAATTTAGAATTTTCGTAGTAAGATAATAATGAAAATTAAAATTTTAAATTTTTTTACAACAATTTATTGTGCATCATCCATGGTACATGAAAATTAAGACATATGTCAAAATTTTGATTTGACATTAATATCACAAACTAGGACTACTTACAAACTCAATTTTTTTTTTTTTTTTATTATTATTATTATTATTATTATTATTATTATTATTATTATTATTATTATTATTATTATTATTATTATTATTATTATTATTATTATTATTATTATTATTATTATTATTATTTGCCAAAGATAGTATGAAAAACTCTACAAATTTCAATCAATAATATAATACATTCACTCAGGAACTATACATCTGAGGAGGTAGAGGGGACATCAAACATTTTGCTCAAATGATGTCAAAGGGATAACGGCAGAATTTAATCCAAATCCTTGCAATTAATTGCAAAAGATTTTATCACCTGAGTTAGTTAGCATATTCTTAGTCCTCCTTTTTATATATTATACTAATTATTATATTAATTATAAAAACATTTGTTTTATAAAAAATAAAACAGTCATTACAGAGAAAAACAAAAATAAATAATGCAAAATACAGACAAATTTCAACATAAAAATTAAAACTAAAATATGTAAAAATACAAAAAAAAGTAAAAAATTAAGCCAATGAGAATTGATTCAACTAATAAGATGAAAAGGTATGACAAACAAATTTTGGTTTAATTTCTGCTTGTGAACTTTTAATTTAAAAAAAGAAAATTAAAACTAAAGTAGGTGGACGGCATTCGCTAAGATTCTGGATCTCTGATGTTTCTTTGCCCCTTTTTTTTATGTGGTTGTAAGATTTTTGACATCTACTCACTATTATAAAAATACAAAAAAAGCAATATGAGCTACCCTCTTTGAAATCCAAAGCTCAATTTGAGCATCCCCATGGACCATCGACAACATTAATATTCTGTTCTGCCATGAATCGCACCCACTTTTTCAGATGACAGCACTTTCATTTGGTCCAACCTATACAGCATATGCATCTCACAAGACAATGATTACATTCACAAATAAATTAAACTAAAAAAAAAAAAGGCATAGAGAGGAAGGAGCGCTATATATGTGCACCATGTGCTTTCTTCAGGACCTAAAATGTGATGACAAAAGAGAAAATCTGCAGACATTCATAGGTTCAGATGCTGAGTTGAGGGAAGCTGCAGTATCATTTTCTCGAGAGGTTTCTCTTTGTCAATGATAAGATTTAGATTGACTCGTTGGGGGTGATCAGTACAGTGTTACTAGTTGTTTCCGGTGAGAACACTGGTCAAGATAGCTATGGCCTGATTTTCTGGTATGTTTTTGTGGCATGTGTCCTTCTGTAAACACGTGGATTTTCATTAAGTGAGCTTCTGAAATCAAACACAGGACATATATAGATTCATTGTGCATCAATGAAAGCTAGCTTATTTACCTGCAGAGATAGTTTTGTAACTTTCTTTCCTCTAATTAGAATAAGAGGGTCTAACTTTATCTTAAAAAATAGCTAAAGTAGTGAGAATTATCTAAATTATTTTAAATAATTCTTTATTCATATATTCAACTAATGTAAGATTTAATACACTTTTTTACGTTTAAAATTAAACATAAGTGAATATTTACAAATGATCTAATTAAGATAAACTCTGATATTATATTAAAATACTTGAGCCTAACTTCACATCAAAAACTAATTTAAGAAGGTAAAGTTGATCAAGAAATTAAAAATAATTCTTTACACATATATTCAACCAATGTGATGCTTAATACTTCTGTTTGGGTTTTGGTCTTCTGTATGACTGTATTGTGATTCTGTCAAGGATATCTATCAATATTGGTATGTTTGAGCATTGTTTTCATTTTAGTAGCTCAAGTTTCATGGTTTATAAAATTATTTGATTATTATGGACTGATGAGGAGAAATTCTTATGTATTTTTTATAGTAGTATATATGGATTGCATAATTATATTTGTGGCATTGTGGTTGGATTAATTAAAAAATTTAAATCAAATTTTAGCCTGTAAGAATATTACACTTAAAGTACTTTAGAATCTCTCCTTAGAAATTTGAATTTCACTGAAAATACCTTGTGGCCAAGGACATACCATCTAAAGTCTGAATGGAGATTCCAAAATTACATTAGCAATTATATGTACCAGTGATCGGTTCTCAATTGAACAAATCTCTTTTCCTTCTGCACAAATGTAGAATACTTTATTTGCTCCACAATAACCTGCATTTGTACTTTAGTATTCAAATTATAGTTGTTTACCACTCTGAAACTGTTGCTCACCACGTGTACGGCACAAGCATCCAGAGTGATAATTGCTTTTAATCAGAATATCAGATTCCAATATTTTTATGTAAAGAAAACAACTTAGTTTATTAACAGAATTATATATTGTTTGTAAAAATTAAAATGGAAAATTTATATCATAGTCAATGAAATCATATTTTTAATCTGAAAGCTAAGAGCTTAATTTATTTGCCCAAAACATCATCAATCAAAAGCAAATACAAGAAATTAAGAGAATCCTAAAACTAATTATTAGACTCAGTGCCTAATATGATTTGCAATGGCATCCGTGACCTTCTTACAAGAACGTAGAATGTAGCAACAATTAAAACTTGAAAACCAAAATGAATAAAATAAAATACTCCTATATATAAGAATATATCCTTTATAGGAGAGCTCTTCCTCATACATTTTAATACAAAAATAAATACTAAATGCATCATCTTTAAGAAACATCTTTTTGAATCCAAGTTCTCATAAATGTTTAAGCTTTCTCTAGCCTCAATCAATTCACCCATATAAAGTTCCATAGATCATTGAGATTTTTTAGCTCTACCTAGAATGAAATTATTTTTAAGAAACTTTCTCGAGGTGAAATATATAAACTCATATCTAAAAATATCAAGAAAGTAATAATAAATAGTTAAAATAGACATTTTAACCAATTATCTTTATTTTTTTTTTTCATTTGGTCTCTTTTTTATTTTATTTTAATTTGGTCCTTTATCTTATAAATTATCTATTAATATGATTCTTCATTACAATTTC